>CM056059.1:118050483-118355483 GCA_029574335.1 Rana kukunoris | reverse complement strand
ACTGTTCGAGTAGTAAGAGTGTGGAACTCCCTTCCACAATTGGTGGTTGCAGCAGGTAATAATGCTAATTTCCAAAAATCCTTATTCAACACAATATTCTGGGTGTATGGGAATTGGAAATGGTAGGGATAATACTTACACCCACACTGTTTGAACTGGATCGACTGATGTCTTAAGCCGCGTACACACGATCGGATTTTCTGTCGGAAAAACTTTGGATGATTTTTCCAACGGAATTCCGCTCAAGCTTGGCTTGCATACACACGGTCACACAAAAGTTCTCCGAACTTTCGACCTTCAAGAACGCAGTGACGTACAACACTACGACGAGCTGAGAAAAGTTCAATGCTTCCGAGCATGCATCGGAATTGCTACAGACGATCAGATTTTCCAATAGGAATTTTTCCATCTGAAAATTTGGGAACCAGCTCTCAATCTTTTGCTGCTAGAAATTCTGACAGCAAATGGAGCATACACACGGTCGGAATTTCCGTTCGAAAAGCTCACATCGGACTTTTGCTGTTGGAATTTCCGATCGTGTGTACGGGGCATAGTTCAACCTTAACTATATAACTATATGACAGGTCCACTTTCCTGGCAAAACCCAGTAAAGGAACAACCAAGCCTCAGACTTGACAGAGACAGACTTGAGCAAAATTTCTGTTCACGGATTACGCATCGTTGCGATCAGCCCTTCTCAACCAGGATTCCTCCAGAGATTGCTAAGGGTCCCTTTAAGTGTGGCTGATTGATAGGCTCTCATTTCATGGTAATAATGGTCAAAGGAAGAGCTGTGCTGTTGTAGGCTAAAATGTGACACTAGAGACAATGAAGTGCTAGATAAATATCAATTAAAATTAGGAAACGGCAACTAAGTGAAAAAAAATTATATCTGTAAATAAGTCTGAGACCTCAATAAGATAACAAGAAGGGGTTAATTCCTAAATTGGGTAGAAACCTGAAAATTATCAAGTGAATAAATAACAGTCCGTGTGAACAAACCAAAAAAATCCTTAGGAATACCATTAACAAAGCGTCAAAGGTAAAAAAAAAATGTAAATATAATAAAAAATATTAATGCAGAGGATCCATATAAACTTAAATATTCCCAGTGTTCAACGAATCCAATAGTCCAGGAAAAAGTGCTGACAGGATAGTGCCTCCACCAAACAATAACACTGCCGCTTACCAGATGGATGTGATCTCTAATTATAAGAGATCACTATGCGCATATGGTTGATATCCCAACCTGGGGTCTCTATTGGTAGCATAAATCCCTCAGTGTGATTCAATATTGCATAGAAGATGTCTCAAACAACGTAGCAATTCAGGATGCACCACAAAAAAAAAATAAGGAAAGGACTGGCATAGCGTAAAACACTTAAAAATTTAATAAGTAACATTAAAATGCACACTTGCATCAAAGAAGTGAGATAAGGCATATACAATACAATCAAGCCGGTCGGCTCTTCGATTGAACAGCCGGTATCTTCCGGGTCTGGCACACAACGCGGTGACGTCAGAACGTCGTTTCTCCCATTCCTCTCATTTCACGGTACCTTCATAGTTTTGGAGTCAAAGCCACTTGAAAGACCTATTGCCACAACACCAATATTAGTTTTAGCTGCCTGTAAGGATAGTGTTCGGATTCCCACTGTAAAGGGAGAATTCTTTCCATAGACCACCAATGTAAAGGGCATTTTCCACACTGGCCCCTAATACATTTTTTTTTTTTTTTACTTTTATTTTATCAGAAGTTTTCCTAAACCTAATCATTTTAAAGGTTCCTCTGGAGTAAAAGGCTTGGTGGAAGGTTGGGTTAGACATTTATTAGCTGAATAGTTCACATTAGCCTAGATTCTCTTTAACCATTGGAAAAGGAAAGTAGCCCCGGCTGTCCTTTTTATAAAAATTATAGTCGCCCCCTCCTAGTAAGAGTTTAACCTCTGCAAGCCACAGATCTCAGAGCAAGCTTTAGTTTTCTTACTCTCGCTCTCTGACATCCTGAGCCTGGCAGTCCTCGATCCTCGGGCCGAGCATCTTCTGCCAGTTCTCTGCTGTTGCCATGGCATCAAGACCCAGACAGGAAATCATGGCAGGACGGGACAAGGTCCAACACACACACCAGGCATACTGTTAAAGTTTAAATTTGGGGAAAAAATTCCTCAGCAAGTAGAAAGGAGCCTCTGTTTGTGAACCTGAGCTGGAGTGCTACACCCTGACCTTTCCTTCCCGTAACGCAGAAAACACGACGCTCTACTAGTACTACAGAATACACATTACAAGAGCGGGACAGAGAGAATTACGCAGATTGTCTGTCTGAGGTTCTCGTTTTTCACCTTTTTGCATTGATGTGCATCAACTGAGCCGTAACAAAAGCCGTGCACGAGGAAATTATGTTTGTATGTCTAGCAGAGGCTCAAAGGACAGGATCACTTTAGAATAAAAGCTCTCTAGCCCTCTAACCTATTCTAAGCTAAACCTCCCCCATCCAGGAGGCTTCTTATTCCTCTTCTGAAAAAACAACTCAATCTCAGCATTTGCGGACGATATTAAGCTAAGTAGAGCAATAGCTACTCTGTAGGATGTGGAAACCCTGCAACAAATTAATGGGATGGGCAACTACATGGCAAATGAGGTTTAATGTAGAAAAATGTAAAATAATGCATTTAGGTGGCAAAAACATGAATGAAATCTACTTACTGGGGGAGAACCTCTGGGGGAATCTAGGATCGAAAAGGACCTGGGGGGCCTAGTAGATGACAGGCTCGGCAATGGCATGCAATGCCAAGCTGCGGCAGGCAAAGCCAATGGAATATTGGCATGCATTAAAAAGGGAATTTTCTCCAGAGATAAAATAATTCCCCCACTCTATAAGACTTTGTTCTGGCCGCACCTGGAGTATGCAGTCCAGTTCTGGATTTCAGTCCTCAGTAAGGATGTGCTCGAAATAAAGCAAGTACAAAGAAGGACTGGAGGATCTTAGTTATGAGGAAAGATTACAAGCACTGAACTTATTCTCTCTGGAGAAGAGACGCTTGAGAAGGGATATGATTTTGATGTACAAATACCATACTGGTGACCCCACAATAGAGATAAAACTTTTCCACAGGGCATTTAAAAAGACTTGCGGCCATTCACTAAAATTAGAGGAAAAGCGATTTAGCCGGAAACTGCGTAGGGAGCATAGATAATTTCAAAAAACTATTAGATAGGCACCAAACGACCATAACATACAGAGATATACAATGAAATATTGATGTAAAAGCACACACACAGGTTGGACTTGTGTTTTTTTTTTTAACCTTGCCAACTATGTAACTATCTGTAACAGCCTCCCTCAGTGTTAACAGCTTTGGTGCCGATATCTTGTCGGGCCCTGCCTGCTCTAGTCGGGCCCTGCCTGCTCTAGTCGGGCCCTGCCTGCTCTAGTCGGGCCCTGCCTGCTCTTGTCGGGCCCTGCCTGCTCTAGTCGGGCCCTGCCTGCTCTAGTCGGGCCCTGCCTGCTCTAGTCGGGCCCTGCCTGCTCTTGTCGGGCCCTGCCTGCTCTTGTGGGGCCCTGCCTGCTCTTGTCGGGCACTGTCTGCTTTTTTCGAACATCATCCTGCTCTTGTCGGCCCTGCCTGCTCTTGTCGGCCCTGCCTGCTCTTGTCGGCCCTGCCTGCTCTTGTCGGCCCTGCCTGCTCTTGTCGGCCCTGCCTGCTCTTGTCGGGCCCTGCCTGCTCTTGTCGGGTCTTGTCTGCTCTTGTCGGGTCTTGTCTGCTCTTGTCAGGCTATGCCGGAGTTTGTAAAAGTTGCCATATACAGGTTGAATTTTGAGTGACTCATGCTGATTCTGATCAGATTTGAGCTGTGGGTAACCCTGTCAGCACCACCCAGGTCATGGAAAGTTCATTTGACTTTTGTTGAAGGAGCAGTGTGGAAAATTGTCAGCTGGACTGCCCCTGTATCCGGTCCGGTGCAGCCACTGTTCAGCCGTGTTGTCAGAATTCATAATGTGCATTAACAGAAATGTAACAAAAGCAACACGCATAAGGAAATTATGTTTGTATGTCTAGCAGAAGCTCAAAGGACAGGCTCGCTTTAGAATAAAAGCTCTCTAGCCCCCTAACCTATTCTAAGCGAAACCTCCCCCATCCAGGAGGCTTCTTACCCTCTTCTGATGGCAACCGCCTCCCACAGTGTTAATAGCTTTTGTGTTGATACTGTATGTTGACGGAGCTTGCCTGCGCTTGTCGGGCCTCGTCTGCTGCGCTTGTCGGGCCTCGTCTGCTGCGCTTGTCGGGCCTCGTCTGCTGCGCTTGTCGGGCCTCGTCTGTGGCGAATGTCGGGCTTCGCCTGCTGCGCTTGTCGGGCCTCGCCAGCTGTGCTTTTCGGGCCTGGTGGTTATGACTAAGGCCTTATAGGCTGAAACGTGTCGACTGACGTGATCTGTCCTTTGTCCACTGTGGCTCTTCAATAAAATTAAGACATTTTAAGAGCAACAACCGGAGTGTGGATAATTTATTTTAATAAATAATAAATAGATACATTTATTTTAATTTTTTCCACTTGTCGGGCCTCGCCTGCCGCCCTTGTTGGGCCTCGCCTGCCGCGCTTGTTGGGCTTTGCCTACCGCGCTTGTTGGGCTTTGCCTGCCGCGCTTGTTGGGCTTTGCCTGCCACGCTTGTCGGGCCTTGCCTGCTGTGCTTGTCGGGCTTCACCTGGGTATTCCTGTCGGCACCACCCAGGTCATCAAAAGTTAGCTTGACTTTTGTTGCAAGAGCCGTGTGAAAATTGTCATCTGGATAGCCCCTGTAACTGGTCAGCTGCAGCCACTTTGCAGCCGTGTTGTCAGAATCAAATAGCCAACAGGCAAGATTTGTCAATTAGCTCTGTTAACATAAATAGAGGAATCTGTTAGAATGGTTTCGTTCAACAGTCCGTTTGTATGACCAACATAACCTTCTTCAGGTCTATGGAAAGTTTTTGTTCTGATGCAATAAACAAGAGCTGGAACAAATGGGCCTCATGCACACAGGACGCTCATTTAGCTCTCCTAGAAGCCAGAAAAAAAATGCCTGACGCTTGTAAAAGTGTCTAAAATCTTTTAGGAGCTTTTACAGGCGTCAAGCCATTTCATTGGCCAGAATAAATAATTTATTCTGGCCATTGAAATGAAGTAATGCTCAAGCGCTACTTTTAGCGAGTTTTAGTCAAATCAATTTTTTTTTTTTTTTCTGGCCAAACTCAGATGCTCCTGGACCCCTGATGACGTCAGAACGTGCTGACAAAACGCATTGGGTGCTTTGAGCATGATACGTCACTTCCGCCACTTTGAGATACAGTTGAAGCACATACAACGTCACTGCTTCCAATTTGCTTGTATCGCATGTTAACTTTTTATTAAAGTAATTACGAACTTCATTGTGGGAGCCCATCTCTATGGGAGATTTGAGGTTTAGTATTTACACATTTTAGAGCGTGCGTTTCAAATTATTTTATTAATTTATTTTTTTCACTTTTATGGCTATTTGCCCACAATGAGCTACTCTAAGAACAATTTTTTTTTATAACTATTTCCAACCATTTGAGCATTTCAGAGTATTTTTTTATACCTTCTCCCCACTTCATACAGAGATGCACGCTAATGAGAATTTTAGTGACGGAGGAATGTCTTTAAAATTGCACTTTCCCATAGGACATCGGGCCATGGAGTGAACATGATAGACCTTGTTCCGGTTTAAAAGTGCTTCTGGTTTTGAATGACTTGCCACCTGCACAAACAGGAGCTGGAAGTGTAGCGGCCTAAACTATATCCCATTATGAAGAAGATACAGCGAGTGATCCTCCATGTTCTCCCCATATCAGGTTTAGTAGGCAGTAATTGCTTCCACAAAAGCAGTCTTATTAGCAGGCAATTGCTGAGTCAGTCTTGCTGACACGTACAGATGACCTCTGCAATAATGCACTGACTGCTAAGAGCTTTATATCCTGTCTCGTCCTCTATGGCATGACAAAGGGTGGTGCGGTGCAATTATCCCCGGCCGGTGATGGGTAATCCACGTATTGTCATGTAGGCAGTTTACGGGTCTGCGGTGCCTTTTCTTGCTGTTGAGGCTTGGCTATATTCGGCGGTAGATTTCTACATTATTCCCTGAAATAGAAGCAGTTCTGTTAGAGACAAATGGAGGAGATGCATTTTCTGAATGATCGGTGTGTCATCGCTGCCGCTGATTGATGAGCTGCTTGCATGCTGCTTGAAACAAAAAAATAGATAATATGCTGAGAGCAGAAACCTTGTCTATCAATTAAGAGCTGTCTGGTGCCGTCTTGTATTTAGCAAGCAGTCGGATCCAATCTCTTTTTGGAATGTCTTTTTGAAATATGATTAAAAAAAATTGAAGATCGGAGGACCACACTAGTTCATACAGTCCAAAAATTATTTTATTCTGCAACAAAGGCCTGTGTGTTTCTGGGTTTCAACGCCCCCCCCCCCCTTATTCTCCAAACTTTCTAAGCAAAGGGACAGTTTACTGTCCTTCAGGCTTTAGGGGGACCGGACTGTGGCCAGTGGGAGTAGAAAATGTCCGGGCATCAGTGCCCCATCATTGATTTTAATGGGAGGACTAGTGCCTCATTATTGATATCAATGAGAAGAATAGAGCCCCATTGTTGGTGTCCATAGGGGGAGTGGTGCTTCATCATTGGTGTTAGTTGGTGGAATAATGCCACAAGGGCCAGATAACGGCAGGCAAAGGCCACGTCAGGCCCCCCCCCCCAAATTCTGCAGTTTGGAGACCACTGTTGTAGAACAATAACCATAGGGTGAGGAATACCGTCCTGGACAGTTGGTGTCTACGTATCTTGCAGGCATAAAGGGGTTGTAAACCCTCAAGGTTTTTCATGCATTCTATGTATCATTTTAGTCAACTATCTAGTATGCCCAGGTTAGGAAAGGGTTAATGCTATCTGCTGGCTCATGGGCTTTTTAGGCCGCGTACACACGATCAAATCTATCTGCTGGAAACGGTCGGCCCGACTGTCCCAGCAGACCGATTCGATCGTGTGTACGGGCGAGCCGACGGATTTGGCCACCCGACTGATTTGAAAGCATGCTTTGAAATCTGTCGGCTGGGAACCCGTCGGCCCGATATGTCTGCTGGTTAGTGCGCTAACCAGCAGACATGTCTTCTCGCACACGCGCCGAATGGTTTCGACGCATGCGCAGAAGTGTTTTACTTCCTGGTGCGGTGACGTGGCGGCGTCAACGTCACCGCCACGTCACCGCGCCGTCTGGCGGCGGGGAATTTGGTTTGATCGTGTGTACACGATCAAACCAATATGTCCCCAGCAGACAGATTTGTTCAAATCGGTCGGCCCGACCGATTTGAACAAATCTGTCTGCTTGTGTGTACACGGCCTTACAGGCAGCTTGTGAGGAAAGGAGAGCCGATCTGTCAGGGCACAGTGAGTACAGCATATACACTGATAATCAGGGCATCGATTATCAGTATCAATCAGTGCCGCTTTATCAGTGCTGCCTCATCCCTGCCCATCAGTACAGCCTCATCCGTGCCCATCAGTGCAGCCTCCTCTGTACCCATCAGTGGCGCTTTATTAGTGCTGCCTTATCCATGCCCATCAGTACAACCTCATCCATGCCCATCAGTGCAGCTTTATCAGTGCAGCCTCACCTGTGCAGCCTCACCTGTGCCCATCAGTGCAGCCTCACCTGTGCCCATCAGTACAGCCTCATCAGTGCAGCCTCATCCGTGTCCATCAGTGATGCTTTATTAGTGCTGCCTCATCCCTGTCCATCAGTTCAGCCTCATCCCTGCCCATCAGTACAGCCTTATCCATGCCCATCAGTGAATAACAAAAATTACTTGTTTGCAAAATTTTATAACAGAAACTAAGGAAAACTTATTTTTTTCAAAATGTATCAAAAAAATAAATAAAAAACCAAGTGATGATTAAATACCACCAAAATAAATCTCTATTTGGGTAGTGTTGCATGACCGCGCAATTGTCATTCAAAGTGCGACAGCGATAAAAGCTGAAAACTGGCCTGAGCAGGAAGGGGGTGAAAGTTGCCGGTATTGAAGTAGTTAAAATCCCAGCAATGTACATAGATCACCCAGGAAGGATTGTTTTATTTTTTATCAACAAAAGTGGAGTTACTACTTAAACAAGCCATAGAAAATGTGAAGATGACTTTGCAGACATTGCTGACCTTCTGAATTGGTTTCTTGGGTAGGTTTGTGAGCCGACAACCCCTCTGACTTTTATTCTTGTCCTCAAAGTCCCCGAATGCAACGTCTTCCCCGGGCCGCGGAGTGAGGCGTCTTCTGGGAAAGTTCTTGCATTGTTTCCCTACTTTTATTTTACTCGGTACAGATGGAAGCAAGACACCGTCCTCTATAATAACTTCCTAATTACCTTTGTAAAACTCCAATTCAGTTTGCCCTGAAGGTACCAGCTGCACAGGAGAGACCAAACCCACACGGATTTCACTTCCTTTGTTAACGGATCTCCATTTCTAACATTTGTTTATCCCTATTCCTTCTATTTGTACTGGCCTCCGATGTCTTATTAGGAAACTGCCATGTACTGAATAATTATTTTCTTTCTTGGGTTTCCCCGTAATAAAAGATTATTTTCCCTGTGTCTGGGGGATGTGTGGAACATGTACATTAGGTTGGTAAGGGCATTTTTTCATGGCTCTTTGGTAGTTTCACCGTATTTTGTCGTTTAGTGGTTGGAGCTCTTCTATCACCTGGCAAACTGTGTAGTCACATATAAAATTAAAAATATTATATATACAGTGCCTTGCGAAAGTATTCGGCCCCCTTGAACTTTGCTACCTTTTGCCACATTTCAGGCTTCAAACATAAAGATATAAAACTGTAATTTTTTGTGAAGAATCAACAACAAGTGGGACACAATCATGAAGTGGAACGAAATTTATTGGATATTTCAAACTTTTTTTAACAAATAAAAAACTGAAAAATTAGGCGTGCAAAATTCTTCAGCCCCCTTAACCACTTAAGACCCGGACCAAAATGCAAGTAAAGGACCAGGCCCCTTTTTGCGATTCGGCACTGCGTCGCTTTAACTGACAATTGCGCGGTCGTGCGACGAGGCTCCCAAACAAAATTTGTGTCCTTTTCTTCCCACAAATAGAGCTTTCTTTTGGTGGTATTTGATCGCCTCTGCGCTATATACAAAAATAGAGCGACATTTTTGAAAAAAAATCAATATTTTTTACTTTTTGTTATAAGAAAAATCAAATAAACTAAATTTTAGTCAAAATGTATTTAGCCACATGTCTTTAGTAAAAAAAAATAGCTACCTAGTGGGAACAGCGACACTAAGGCCCCGTACACACAAGCAAATATATCTGTTCAAATCGGTCGGACAGACCGATTTGAACAGATCTGTCTGCTGGGATGTATTGGTTTGATCGTGTACACACGATCAAACCAAAATCCCCGCCGGCAGACAGCCGCAACGTCACCGCACCAGGAAGTAAATTACTTCTGCGCATGCGTCGAATCCATTCGACGCATGTGCGAGCAGATATGTCTGCTGGTTAGCGTACTAACCAGCAGACATATCTGTCCGACGGGTTTCCAGCAGACAGATTTGAAAGCATGCTTTCAAATCTGTCGGCTGGCCAAATCCGTCTGTTTGCCCGTACACACGATCAAATCTGTCTGCTAAAACAGTCTGGCAGACCGTTTCCAGCAGACAGATTTGATTGTGTGTACGCGGCCTAATACAGCGATCTGAAAAATGATCGCTTAGTGACGCTGGCAATAGGGAGCGAAAGGGTTAACTAGGGTGGTGATCAAGGGGTTAAAACTTTATTAGGGGGGGTACAGGGGCTACCCTGAACCTAACACTAACTGCCTGTCACACTGACACTAAATACAGTAATCATACATATATGCCTGCATGTGCCATTCTGCTGACGTAAATGTACATGCGGCGGTCCTTAAGGGGTTAAGTTAATACTTTGTAGCTCCACCTTTTGCTGCGATTACAGCTGTAAGTCGCTTGGGGTATGTCTCTATCAGTTTTGCACATCGAGAGACTGAAATTTTTGCCCATTCCTCCTTGCAAAACAGCTCGAGCTCAGTGAGGTTGGATGGAGAGCGTTTGTGAACAGCAGTTTTCAGTTCTTTCCACAGATTCTCGATTGGATTCAGGTCTGGACTTTGACTTGGCCATTCTAACACCTGGATATGTTTATTTGTGAACCATTCCATTGTAGATTCTGCTTTATGTTTTGGATCATTGTCTTGTTGGAAGACAAATCTCCGTCTCTGTCTCAGGTCTCTTGCAGACTCCATCAGGTTTTCTTCCAGAATGGTCCTGTATTTGGCTCCATTCATCTTCCCATCATTTTTAACCATCTTCCCTGTCCCTGCTGAAGAAAAGCAGGCCAAAACCACGATGCTGCCACCACCATGTTTCACAGTGGGGATGGTGTGTTCAGGGTGATGAGCTGTGTTGCTTTTACGCCAAACATAACGTTTTGCATTGTTGCCAAAAAGTTCGATTTTGGTTTCATCTGACCAGAGCACCTTCTTCCACATGTTTGGTGTGTCTCTCAGGTGGGAAAAAAATGAAAATACTGCGCTGTCAAGAAAATTCCAAATACTAATGCTGCAACTTAAAATGTGAGATACACACAAAATGAACATAAATAAGAAAAAACAAGCTGCGCAAGTTGCACAATTAATCGTTAAAAAAAAAATTGTGATCTTGATTCAACCCCTCTGACAATCTCTATTGCAGAATTTGCCGATTCTTTTATATTAGACCAGTTACACACGAGGCGCTACGGAGTCCGCCTGCTCCCGCCAGCTCAGCGGCAGATCAGTCTGCAGATCTCCGCTGAGCCAGCGGATGACAAGTCCCTCTCTGCTCACTGAGGGGGGAGGGACTTGTGCAGTGCCGCTGATTCCTATGGAGCAATCTGATGAAAACGGACAGCATATTCGTTTGCATCAGATCTCACCTGATCCGATCCGCCATGGGCGCCAACGTCTGATTTTGGCAAAACGGATTGGGTCGGATGTCAGCGGACATGTCTCCGCTGACATCCGACACTCCATGGAGATGCATGGAGTGGCCGTCCAGGTCCGCCGTCAAAACTGACAGGCGGACCTCAACGGTCCGTCCGTGTGAAAGGGGCCTGAAAAACGCAAGAAAAAAGGGGTCTTACATTATGCATTTGTATAAAGGAAATTTTTGTTGGCAGGCAAATTGTGCATCAAACCAATGTATGCTTGACATTGCATCTCATGTATTCAGCCAATGTAGGTCACAAATTAGAGGCAAGTAGATGCTTCATGTTGTTACATTGGCCATTATGCAAGGACGCCCAAAAAAATAAAAAATAAAATACAGACGTCCGGTCCTTGGATGTTTTTGCCCCACGGTCAAGTTCGGAAGTTTTTAGAGAGTAAATCTGCCATCTGATTCCCTCTGGCCTAATTGGAGCAGACAGATTTCTTCACACGCCTCCCATTCAGGAGGAATCTGCCTGGGTCTCCTGCCATATGTTCACAATTAAACATATTTACCTTGTTTCTGCTGATGGCGGCCAGCAGTTATCCCACCACCTCTCTAAAAGTGATAAAGTCTCAACAGTTTTAGGGCTCTTCCCACCTATGTGCTTGTTAACCACTTGCCTACCGGGCACTTTCACCCCCTTCCTGCCCAGGCTAATTTTCAGCATGACATTTTTTGAATTTTTTTCACACAAATAGAGCTTTCTTTTGATTACATATTTATATAAAAAATAAAAATAAATAGTATTTACCGTATATACTCGAATATAAGCCAAATTTTTCAGCACATTTTTTTGTGCTGAAAATGCCCCCCCCCCCCCCCTCGGCTTATACTCGAGTCACCTTTTTGCACCTGATCTCCCGGACTTTGGGGACCTGGTTCTCCTGGACCCCAAACTTGGCGCACATGTAGTCCCACTCTCTTCCTCTACAAGTGTGCAAAGTTTGTTGTCCGGGGGACTTATGGCCGGGGAGCACCGGATTTTGAAACCAGGTACCCCTTCCATAGACTCCCATGTTAAACGGTAATTTCTCCTGTGACTTTGGGGACCCAGGCCGGTCATAGGTCCCCTGGGCCCGCAACTTGGCACACTTGTAGCCCCATTTCTCCTCTGCAAGTTTGCAAAGTTTGTTGTCTGGGGGACCTAAGGCTGGTGAGCACCGATTTTTTTCAAAGCAGAGCACCCCTTCCATAGACTCCAATGTTAAACGGCAGTCTAGTCATGGGCACAGTGAGGCATGGACACAGTGAGGCATGCACATGGGCACAGTGAGGCAAAGTGAGGCATGCAGATGGAAACCCTAGGCTTATACTTGAGTCAATACGTTTTTCCATTTTTTTGTGGTAAAATTAGGTGCCTCGGCTTATATTCAGGTCGACTTATACTCAAGTATATACGGTTTCACTATTGGGCTTTTTTATTTTTTTGGTAAACAAACTAAAAAAGACCAAAAATGTTGAAAAAAAAATATGTTTTTCATAGTTTGTTATAAAAAAAAAAATTCACTGATGTGCGCTGATAAAGCTGCACTGAGTGATAACATTTCACTTTCCACGCAACCAGAGGCAACAGTCCTGGGGTCTGAAAACGACATTGTTCTTCTTTTTTTCCTAGAGATGCTGGGGACAGATCAGAGCTGCTTTGATTGGTCGGAGGGTGGTCATGTGCCAGGGCTGAACAATCATAAACTCTCTGATCTATCCTGCAGTCCGAAGAGGAAGAAAAGCAGTTTTAAAACCCCAGGACTTCTGCACCAAGCCGCATAGGCTGTGAAACCGTATCTTACGGTGTGGGGGGTGAGGGGGGTGTAGGGTGCTCACCTTTTTCATTTTTACTGAAAAGTAAACTATCGTTTTAGAGCTTATATGAGATTTGGGTACTCTAATGTTCATAGATAAAGCATAGTACATCGGCCGGTTCTATAAAAGCCGCCCGACATTCGGGCCGTGCATATGGCAGCCGGTCCGACAGAAGCCAGCCGTTCTGTCAAACGAGCATGCTGGAAAACCAGCAGCTGACCAGCTCTGATCAGCGCTCTCAGCCAATGGCCAATAATGAAGTGTTCTGGCGAGGGGCCGCCCCCCTGCCCGAACACAATAGTTCAGCCTGGGAGATCGCTGTACTAACATCGGATTGTTAATACAGCTGGAGCGTTCAGCGGGTTGAACTAAAAAAAAAAAACACATAGTGTGTACCAGGCTTAACCACTTAAGGACCCCTTCACGCCGATATACCTCGGCAGAAGGGCACTGCTGGGCACAAGCACGTACCTCCGTACCACGTACCTCCGTGACTGCGCCTGCGGGACCCGCGGACCCGATCGCCGCTGGTGTCCCGCGATCGGTCACAGGAGCTGAAGAACAGGGAGAGGTGTGTGTAAACACACCTTCCCTGTTCTTCATTGTGGCAGTGTCAGTAATCGTCTGTTCCCTGATAGGGAAAGACTATCACCGATGTCACACGTCCAGCCCCGCCCCCCTACAGTTAAACACATATGATGTCACACCTAATCCCTTCAGCACCCCTAGTGATTAACTCCTAAACTGCAGTTGTCATTTTCACAGTAATAAGTGCATTTTTATAGCACTTTTCGCTATGAAAATGACAATGGTCCCAAAAATATGTCAAAATTGTCCGATGTCTCCGCCATAATGTCGCAGTCACGAAAAAAAATCGCTGATCACCGCCATTAGAAGTAAAAAAAATAATTATTAAAAAAAATGCCATAAAACTATCCCCTATTTTGTAAATGCTATAAATTTGGTGCAAACCAATTGATAAACGCTTATTGTGATTTTTTTTATACCAAAAATAGGTAGAAGAATACGTATGGGCCTTAACTGAGGAAAAAAATTGTTTTTTTTTTTTTATATCTTTTTTGGGGATATTTATTATAGCAAAAAGTTAAAAATATTGCATTTTTTTTTCAAAATTGTCGCTCTATTTTTGTTTACAGCGCAAAAGATAAAAAACGCAGAGGTGATCAAATACCACCAAAAGAAAACTCTATTTGTGGGGAAAAAAGGACGCCAATTTTGTTTGGGAGCTACGTCGCACGACGGCACAATTGTCAGTTAAAGCAACGCGGTGCCGAATCGCAAAAAGGGGCAAGGTCCTTAACCTGCATAATGGTCTGGGTCTTAAGTGGTTAAAGTGTAATGCCGCGTACACACGATCACTTTTTGTGATGAAAAAAAACGACGTTTTATGTGACGAAACAAAACAACGTTTTTCAAACTTCATTTTCCAAAACGACGTTGCATACACACCATCGTTTTTCCAAAATGCTCTAGCAAAGCATGGTGACGTACACCACGTTCGACGGCACTCTGTTCCATTGAAGCTCCGTCTCATAACTTGCTTCTGAGCATGCGCGGGTTTAAAAACATTGTTTTCAACGTCGTTTTGCCCACACACGATCACTTTTTATGACACAAAAAATGACATTTTGAAAAACGACACAAAAAATTCAAGCATGTTCGAATTTTTTTTTGGTCGTTTTTTTGAGGACATAAAATGACGTTTTGCCCACACACGTTAATTTAAATGACGTTTTTGAAAACTTTGTTTTTTTTCATCACAATTTGTGTTGAGAAAAAAACTTTCCTCTCTGGGTGATCTCCATACATAACAAGGATTATAACAACCTTTGTTGCCTACCTTTTTGTTATTCTGAAGAAATTTCTGTGTGTTTGTCTGTGCCTCTGTTCTGAGTGGGTCTAATGGGAGTGTTTTCATAATTATCAGTCAGCTGTGCAGCTGCAGAGCACTAATGAGGAAATCTGCAGGGCCTGCATCCCTTTAGACGTGTTCCTATTGAAAGTATCTCCACAAAAATGACATTTTTGTTGGAGGGGATGCCTGAAATCTGACTGGGCAGACTTCTGGGAAAATCAGTGAACCAATCACACAAGCAGGAAATTGTTTCTGGGGAGGGGTCAGTGCACATTCTGTATACAGAACACCTCCAGGTAGCCATATTGCATTCATAGAAAATTGCAGCGGTTGGAGATTGAAAAAGAAAGGTCACTTTTAATAACATTCAACTAAAATATGACTTGTGTCGTAATTATACACTCTATATTATTATTTTTCTTTCTTTGCTATTCTTTCCTCCACGAAAGTGGAGTTACCCTTTAAGTATAAATGACCTGTTTTCTACGAGTGATAAATATTACTTTTGCCCGAGGAGCATTATTCCATGAAAGACTTGGTGCTCTTGTCTGCTGATTGATGGGGCGTCTTTGTATCTTTCTCTTGTCTCTCACATCGGACTGACTTTTACCAGATGACCGGTGCAGCGAGGGGTTAATATTGAGGGTTTTTAGGTTAGCAAAGATCAAAGGGAGCGAGCTGGGGGGCTTCCCGCAGGATGACAATCCCAGCTGTTTTCTGCTGCTTTATGCAGACATTTAACAAGCTGACACTACTAGAGCCAGGGGCCTTGTAAGACCCTCCGTCATCAGGTGTCACCGGCCTGTCCGCTATAAAAGTGAACAGTTTGGAGAATTTGTGTAGGGATCCAGCTGTCCGCAGGTAACTACATCTTCTGAATAAAAAAAACGAAAAGTGCAGCTCATAAAATAAGTGAAATCACAAATACAATATTGTATAATAGTCCGCAATAAAATCGTAAATTGAATGAAAATGAATCAAATGGAAGTCCACAGTGTCATCCATGCAAAACTTGCACCAGTGAATTCCTAAGAAGCTTAAAGTGACACTAAAGGTTAAAAAAAATAATAACAAACTTACCTCCGCTGTGCAGCATCCCTCGGGTCCCTCGGCAGCTGTCTCGGCTCCTCCCCACATCAGATAACCCCTTCTGGGAAGCGCTTTCCCAAGGGGGTTACCTTGGGTTACCCGAGTCCAGCATTTGCATCCATAGACACAAATGCCGCACCTCGGCCCCACCCCCGCCCCCGGCGCCCGCGTCATTGGATTTGATTGACAGCAGCGGGAGCCAATGGCTGGACTGCTATCAATTTATCCAATGAAGAGCCAAGAAGACCGGGCCAAGAAGCCAGTGTGTTCTCGTTGCAGGAACTTTCGAGGGTTCGGGTAAGTAAACCAGGGGGCAGTAATCATCAGAAGTTTTTTCACCTTAATGCATGGGATGCATTAAGGTGAAAAAACAGAAAGCCTTACAACCCCTTTAAAGAGGAAGTAAATCCTGATGGGTTTTACTTCCGCTTTTTTCCCCTGCAAAGTAAAAGCATAATGGGCTAGTATGCATCTCTTTTTGCTTCATTGTTAATTTACTGAAAAAAAATATATATTTTGTAAAATGTTTTTGATATTGATTACCTGTTAATCAAATTGCAGATACCATATTTATCTGCCTATAGCGCGCACCGGCGTATAGCACGCACCCCTAATCTAGCATGGGAAATTCCTGGAAAAAAAAAATGAATTACTTAGTTTTGGTGTCTTGCCCGGTGCGGCGTCCGTCCAGGTGTCCGTCTGCGGCTTTCTCGTGGGGTTCGTCCGTCTGCGGGGTCCGTCCAGTCCATCCGCACGTTGCCCGGGGTTGTGGCGGTGTTCGTTTTTGAATTAGGCGCCAAGCAGAGAGGAGCCGGATTTCCTGTTTGTTCGTCTCCTCTCGGCTCCTTTCGCGTGGCTGCGGGCGTAGCCAAATGCGCAGTACACTCGGCTCGGCTCTAGGCTGCAATGGAGTATCGGCGTATATCGTGCACCCACGATTTTCCCCTGATTTTAAGGGGGGAAAAAGTGCGCGGTATACGCTGATAAATACGGTACTCTACTGTTGTTGTTTTTTTAGTTTTTTATTAATTCTTTATTTTTTCACAAGTTTCACATTACAAGTTATCTAATTATATCAGCCAGAAAAAAACAAAAATATTGTTACATTCTCGTTTTTTCCCATCTTCATTAGTTCAATGTGACTTCTTTTTTCCTCTTTAACCTTTCCTTCCTTCTCAGTCATACTCTCCTGATGAAGCGGTCTTCAGGCCGCGAAACTATTTGATATGTTTTCCGTGAACCAATATCTCAATGTGATCTTCCCTCTTGGGGGACCATTATGCTGGTGATTATACATAGTTTACTATCATGCATTTTAATATGTATTTTTTGATTTTATATTAATTTTGTATTAATAAAACAAACTATATCTTTTTACTATACAGTTTGAATTTACATCATTCAAACCTGTACCCCGTGATAGTCGATTTCTTCATTGTTCTATGGGGGATGGGTTGGGGACCGAACTCCTTATTTCTCTATCACTTCCTGCGAATGCCCTCTGACTTTCCTATTCTGCATGCCTATTGCATGACACTTCAATGCAAGATGATCAGCATAACAGCCTGGCTACTTGGAGGTCGGAAGCTGCGGCGCACTTACTACTCTCGTGACACGTTTACAAAATCAAAGCAAACATTTGATCGCTATGGACCATAAAACCTTTTTATACTTGTGCGGCGCTATTCATAAATGTTCCCGTTTGACAATAAAAGAGGTGGAGATTTATGGGCCAGGAATACTTTTGCTTTGGCAATAAGTGTCACGCATTTCTCAAGTGACGGGATGTTTAACCATGAATAACAATCCAAATGGAGCTCAATAAAACCCTCATTAATATTGCCAGGCTCACATGGATGTGCTCATTGCTGCAGGACGTCGCCTTGACAAGACATGGCCGATGATTTATGGGCCCTGAATGGGGCATTTCCACCAGCCTATTACAGATAAAAGAAGCCCTTTCCACATGGACAAAGCTAGTTTCTTTTTTTTTGTGAAATGTAATTATGAAACACTCAAGGCTTGGAAATAACGCTGGAGGGTCTGCCATCCCCCCCATAACACTTCAGCATTTTTTGAACAGTACGGTGTTTATTTGCTTAATTAAGTAGAGTTGGTGTGGACGTGGATCATACTTCATGAGAAACAGGACTCCCATAATAGACCGTAGGAGGGCGAGCAAAATGCTTACTCTGCACAATCTTTCTTGTGTGTAAAGTAGGCCCTTCGGTAACTTTACAAGTCTACGTGCCTAAATACGGGACATTTTACAATATGCCGGAACAGTACACTAATACCTTGGATTACGAGCATAATGCCCTGTACACACATTTCCGATGGCCTAAAATCCGATACAATTTTTCGTCGGAATTCCGTTCAAGCTGTCACACTGTCAGACCGAATTCTGACCATCCAAAACACGGTGACGTAAAACACTACGACGAGCCGAGAAAAATGAAGTTCAATGCTTCCGAGCATGCGTCCACTTGATTCTGAGCATGCATGTTTTTTTTTCTCCGTCAGAGTTGCACACAGGAAATTCCTATTGTCTATCGATAGGAAGACGTAAATGTTGACGAAACGCCGTAGGGTAAGCGGCGTGCTGACGTCATCGCATACTGTGCCAATCCCGGGAAGCTACGGGCTGTGATCGAGAACCGGCCGGCTCGAGTAGACAAACTGTATTGCCTACTTAATACCAGCACAACTGTAAGTGCAATATGATGGTTATTTTTAATGTTAACGGGTTACACTATGGTAGTGCTTTTCTGTTCTGGGCCATGAATTTTTCTGTCACTGTGGACACTTGGGTTGGATACTTCTGACGGTACCCTCAAACCGAGACGCAGAGATCCAGGGCTGGGGAATAAGCCTCAAGTGTGTGTGTGTGATCTCTCTAACCAAGGGATCATACAATTTGGTAAACGGCTGCTACCTAGTGGTGGAGGCTCTCTTTCATTATCTATATCAGTGGTCTCCAAACTGTGGCCCGAGGGCCGGATGCGACCCTTTACTTGCCTTTATCTAGCCCTTGGGGCACTATCCCTCCCACTGATACAAGACACTATTCTGCCATCTGACACAGACAATGGAGCAACATTTCTCCCACTAACACTACTAATGGGGCACTATTCCTCCCTAGGATACCAATGATGGGGCACTATTCCTCCCCCTAATACCAGATGTTTAGATGTTTCCTGAGGCCAGGAAAATTTCCAACCCCAATGGCCAAAGTCCGGCCCTCCAAGAGTCTGAAGGACAATAAACCGGTCCTTTGTTTAGAATGTTTGGAGACCCCTGATCTATATCACTCCTTCTTGGGTACTGTATACATGTCACCGTGGACTGGGTGTGAGGAATCTACAATTTTGAAACTCCCTTCTGGAATTCTGTTTCTGTTTTTGGACTTTTTAGTGTGGATTATACACAGTGCATGAGCCCTCTCATTTACAACGTTTAAATATTTTTTTTCACAGAGAGACTATGATAAATGTTTTAATAGCTCTTTTTCCCTTATTTATGTAATCATCATTTGTATTTATTTTTGTCACAGTGATCACTCACTTTATTTAGCGGAAGAGACTTGAGATAGTCTCTTCTTAGATATTGTGCATACACATATAATTTACACACATTCATTTTATTATAACAGATATTTGCGCAGCTTGTAATTTTCCGCTAGGAATTTCCTATGGGGTTTTTTTTTCATTGGGAAAAAAATAAAACATGTTCTATTTCTAAACACCGACGGAAAAAAGTCAGGTGGGGCCCACACGCGATTGGAATTTCTGATGGGGAAAAAAGGACGTCAATTTTGTTTGGTTACAACGTCGCACGACCGCGCAATTGTCTGTTAAAGCAATGCAGTGCCGAATCGCAAAAAATGGCCCGGCCATTGAGCAACTAATTCTTCCGGGGCTGAAGTGGTTAATGGAGCAAATAAATAGTTTGGACTGGCTTGGCCCAAACAAACTATTTAAAGTTTTAAAGGAGTTGTAAATGAATTTTTTTATTTCACCTTAATGCAATCTATGCATTAAAGTGAAAAAACATCTGGTGTTGCCGCCCCCCGAGCCCCCGTTTTACTTACCTGACCCGTCGAAAGTCCAGTGCCGTCCCAAGATCCTCTTCGCCGCTCAGCCTGGCCGCTAATTGGCTAGAGCGGATGGATTGAGAGCAGCGCAGCCATTGGCTGGCACTGCTGTCAATCACATCCAGTGACCCGGCGCACCGAGGGGCGGGGCCAAGTGAGACAGTGAGCGGCTATGGCCGCTCGCTGTTTTACCGGAGCGTGGCCGCAATTACTGACAACCATGCGAGCTCTCTCGCATGACTGTGGTGAGTAATTGCGGGGAGGACCAGAGACAGCCGCTGAGGGACCCCAGAAGACGTGGACCGAAGCTTCGGGACCACGGGACTCGCGGACCCGATCGCCGCTGGAGTGCGGCGATCAGTCCCCGGAGCTGAAGAACGGGGAGAGCCGCGTGTAAACACGGCTTCCCCGTGCTTCACTGTGGAGGCTGCATCGATCGTGTCATTCCTGTTATAGGAGGACACAATCGATGACGTCAGACCTACAGCCACACCCAGGGCCTCTGATAGGGGGGGGCCACCAGCTCTCCTGTAGGGGGCCCGGGCAAACAGGGGGGCCCGGACAGCAGAGGGAATGATTGTGGCGGATGAAGGGGCAGTTACAGAATTACTTCCCCCGCACCGATCCCCCTTCCTGTTCTGCCTGCTTCTGATCCCCCTCTGTGCCCCATCTCACTGTGCTACCCCCCAATGGCACTGCTGGCTTACCTGTCTCATAAAAAAAAATTACAAATTATAAAATTATATAATAAATTTTTAAAAAAAAGGACTAATTCACACAGGTTCTCTGTTACGTTTGTGTCTGCTAATAATGATTTTAGTGTATTTGTTTGTGAAAATATTGTTTTGATATATTGGGGGGGCCCTGTCAGATAGCTGTATGGGGCCCCGTGATTTCTAACAGCAGCCCTGGCCACACCCCCTACAGTTGTAAACGCACATTAGGAATCACATAACCCCTTCAGCGCCCCCTTGTGGTTAACTCCCAAACTGCAACTGTCATTTCCACAATAAACAATGCAATTTAAATGCATTTTTTGCTGCGAAAATGACAATTGTCCCAAAAATGTGTCAAAATTGTCTGAAGTGTCCGCCATAATGTCGCAGTCGCGAAGAAAATCGCTAATCGCCGCCATTAGTATAAAAAAAATGCAATAAAACTATCCCCTATTTTGTAAACGCTATACATTTTGCGCAAACCAACCGATAAACGCTTATTGCAATTTTTTTTTAGCAAAAATAGGTAGAACAATACGTATCGGCCTAAACTGAGGAAAACATTATTTTTTTTTTAGATATTTTTGGGGGATATTTATTTATTATAGCAAAAGTAAAAAACATTGCATTTTTTTCAAAATTGTCGCTCTATTTTTGTTTATAGCGCAAAAAATAAAAACCGCAGAGGTGATCAAATACCACCAAAAGAAAGCTCTATTTGTGGGAAAAAAGGATGCCAATTTTGTCTGGGAGCCACGTTGCACGACCGCGCAATTGTCAGTTAAAGCGATGCAGTGCCAATTTGCAAAAAGGGGCCTGGTCCTTTAGCTGCATTTTGGTCCTGGGCTTAAGTTGTTAAGTTGCTTTTTTTAATTCCTTAAATATTTTTAATTTATTTTCTTTTAAAATGTTGAAAAGCAAATGCAATCAAAGACATCCTTGCAGCTCCCTGTGTTCAATGTTGCCCCTTCCATATGGACCTTCCATATATTTTAGGATGCTGTCGCCAGTCTGGAATGGGGAATTTTTCTATAAAATGTAGGAAAAAATATTGTCTTGAAGTTTTCTGGTAGAGCAGGGACACGTTTAGTTTGTTTATTTTGTGACCTCCTGCCAAGGTCCTGAACTTGGATTCCTGACCTTTACGAAGCACCTGATCCCGACTGCTACAGTAAAAACAGATGTTTCTGAGGACTGTGTCATCACATTAGACATGGTAGAGGAGAGTTCTTGAGTCCTAGAGTCATCCTTGGGAATCTATAGTCTGTAGTCGTATAAGAAATATAAAATGGATATACCACTGCCTACGGGGCATGTCCAGGATGTCTGCATGGGTGCCCTATGATTCCAGAAAAACGCGGTACTTTGATGAAGAAACGGCATCCATGGCTGTTGGCCCAGGCCCACTGTCTCACCTACCAGACCTTGTTATTGGCCTATCATTATGATGAGTGGCTCACTAACAATGGGCAGCACATGAAGTGCACCCATAAGGTAAATGTCATTGAACATAAAAGAGCAGAAAAGAGAAAAAAGGAAGGGGTGAAAATAAGAAAAATGGCCAAAGAGCAGGAGTCAATTCCCTCGGCCTAGGCTCTCTACCACCCAGTTTCAGGAACTATGGGGCTTGGAGGTATTTAATCCAGGGGGACCACACCCTTTAAAATCTGGCTTGTCTGTCCCTGAAGATGGCGGTCAATATTTCATTGCCCATGATCCAAGAAAGTTTGCGTTTCACTAGTGCGACACTGACCACTGGAGTTTTCCATGCTCGCGCTATTGTAATTTTAGCTGCTGAAAAAGATGAGGGATCTGAGATGTCTAGGGATCTTGTCCAGCAGATCCACAACAGCGCCGTTTTAGGATTCTTAGGTATGTTGTGTCCTGTCACTCAATAGACCAGAATAAATACTCTAATCCAAAGTGTGGACCTTTAGAGAGGACCACCAAACACGGAACATAGTACCCTCTCGCCCACACCCTCTGAAGCAAAGGGGTGATTTTCCAGGGTACAATCTCGCCGGGAACAGGTACCATCTGGACAGCACTTGTAATTCGCTTCCACCAAGGAATTATTGACTATTCCTCTGTGCCCCATGGTCTACCATTCCCCCAAGCCTAGTCACAATTTAGGATTTAACCACTGCACATATACGGCCAGGTGGGCGCTTCCTCCTTCTAAGTGGACATTCAGGAACGTCCCTCAGAAGGAGGGGGATCGTGCCTGTGCCCGCGCAGCGACGCAATCCCAATGCGCTCATGTCCCGCAGACACGGTTCGTCTCCAATCGGCAGGAGGGCTCTGTGATTGGCCCTCCTGATCACATGACGGCTGTGGCCAATCACAGCCGTCATGTGATGTAAATAGAGAGCCGGTTGTTAGGTGATCGGCTCTCCTCTCCTCACACGGAAGTTTTCGGTGAGGAGAGTGGATCTCTGCAGCCGGCCGGTGATCAGTGAGTATAAGATTTTTTTTTACAGCTTTTTACACACTGATCATCGGCCCAGTGTCTCCACACAGTGTAAACACATAAAGTCCCCAAAATAGTGTCTACAAAATGCATGTTCCCACACAGTAAAAACACCTGTCCCCCACATATATAACAGTAAAATCACATGTCCCAATGATCACCTGCACACATATGTCCCAATGATCACCTGCGCACATATGTCCCAGATCACCTGCACACATATGTCCCTGATCACCTGCACACATATGTCCCTGATCACCTGCACACATATGTCCCTGATCACCTGCACACCTATGTCCCTGATCACCTGCACACATATGTCCCTGATCACCTGCGCACATATGTCCCTGATCACCTGCGCACATAATGTCCCTGATCACCTGCGCACATGTGTCCCTGATCACCTGCGCACATGTGTCCCTGATCACCTGCGCACATGTGTCCCTGATCACCTGCGCACATGTGTCCCTGATCACCTGCGCACATGTGTCCCTGATCACCTGCGCACATGTGTCCCTGATCACCTGCGCACATGTGTCCCTGATCACCTGCGCACATGTGTCCCTGATCACCTGCGCACATGTGTCCCTGATCACCTGCGCACATGTGTCCCTGATCACCTGCGCACATGTGTCCCTGATCACCTGCGCACATGTGTCCCTGATCACCTGCACACATGTGTCCCTGATCACCTGCACACATGTGTCCCTGATCACCTGCACACATGTGTCCCTGATCACCTGCACACATGTGTCCCTGATCACCTGCACACATCTGTCTGTGATCACACAAAACAATTATTATACTCTTTACAGGATTCTTTTTACCAAAGACAAGTAGCTGAATACATTTTGGCTTACATTTTTGAGAAAATTTGATTTGATTGAATTTCTTTTAAAAGAAAATATTATTTTTTTCCCCCAAATTGCCTCTCTTTTTTCACTTATATCCTAAATAAAGAAAAAAGGCGTGAATAAACACCACCAAAAGAAAGGTCTATTTGTGTGACCAAAATGATAAAAATTCATTTGGGTACAGCGTAGCATGACCGCGCAATTGTCATTGAGAGAGCGCTGAAAGCTGAAGATTGGTCTGGGAAGGAAAGGGGTGAAAGTGCCCGGTATTGAAGTGGTTAAACTGCCAAAACCAAATGTAAGGTATAGAATAATGAATATAAAGCAACATTCATTTCTTTTCTATCCGCCTGAATTTCAGCTTTAAAGGCGAGCCCCACAAAACATAATTTGCATATAAACTGGTCCACATGACATAAGCCCAATGTAAATCTATTTCCCTGCTGCTGGCGACATCCTTTACACAGATTGTTCTTGCAGCAGAGAGACATCTGAATGATAATTCCTCAATAGAGAGGCTGAATCGGAGCCTGTCCCTGCTCTGTCCCGAGGAATTGTGCGATACGGCTCGTCTCCCGGCGTGCTTTCTGCTCCCCAGAATAAATGTCCATTTTCTCACAGACCAGAACAATGGGGCCCCGCTCCCCAGCTCGGCCTGCACGGGCCGGAGAAGAAGAAAATGTTCCAGCCTGAATAAATGGCTTTCTCGTTGGGTGAATGGCTCCCTTGTTGCACACAGGCTGATGGATTGAACAGAGCTGGCCATGAATAGACGCTGTGAGGAACGCAACTGTGCCTACAGCGGCTTCAGTGTCAATAAACGCAGAGCCTGATGCCCAAACCTCATGCGAATGTGGCTAAACCTAAACTGGTGATTTCTTCCTTTTCTTGAGCCATGAAGATCAAAGAAACCCTGTGGCCAAATCTTGCATTTAATTTTTTTTTACATAATATTAGATTGCATTTAAAGTAGTTGAAACCCTTAATATATACCTAGTGAAGTGACTCATCTCAGGTGATATAACAAATCCTCCTACATACATTGTACCTCTTTGTCTGCAGTCTTCTCTACAGCTTTTCAAAGTACAGAATTTATAACTGTAGCGCTCACCCCCGAAGGAGCCACTGATTAGTTTGGGACGGGCATGTTAGGTTACCAGTGATTCTTGTCTAAGGATAATATTAGTAAAGGTGGTTAAAGAGCAAGTGTCCAGATGTCAACTTGAGTTTTCAATGCTTTATTCCAAGGCCCAACATGGCCGACATCAACATTGCACAGGATAGAGAAAAGGTTGATGAGCAAAGACAAAACTGTAGTATCAGGCCTTGGATATCAGAGGGAGAGCAAACCCTGCTCTCAGCATAGTCAAGTTCAAACGTCACCACTCTCACCAGAGTGGGTAAAGTGCCCCCGGACAGGTGATTAACTTGAGCCTGGCAGCCGAAGGGCCACTTTAAAAAAAAAGTCACTGGGCCTGGTGAATTTTCTTAGATTTGTCAAAGGTTAGAACCAATAAATCCTCCCAGTAAGTCCAATTTCAAGGTCACCGATTGACAGCTCAAGTGTACCTGTCATGTGGCGTGGTGACCGGATCCCCGGTGGTTCGTCCAGGCCTCGCAGACAACCTCTGACTCTGGGTCCTCCCGAGCCGATTCCCCACAGTTCAGCTCCTGCTTAAGATCTGGGACCCAGCAAGCCGCTGGGGCCCCTCTTTGCTTTAGAATGAGGTTCCGCTTGGTACGCAACCTCGGCCAGGCGGGCCTCGATTGCGGGGCCCATGGATGCGCGCACCCTGAAGGTGGATGCCGCACCTGGAACTCGGGCCCCGCATACCACAACTCTCACAGGCGACTGCCCCAGATATACCCTCCCGCCAGCATGTCCAGAGAAAGAACTGCTCCTCTGATTGGCTGCTGGGAGAAGGTGGGTCTGTCAGAACCCCTTCTAGCGCCGACTGTCACCCAGGGGTAATAACACCCCCCTGGCATGCAGACTGACCTACAAGGCAATTCCAAAACTGTCAGCAACCCGAATTTAGGCAATTTGTGAATGAGAGCAACTTAACTCTCCCATTCCCCACTAACTTTAGCGTAACTCCCAGCAAATAGGGGGGGCGCTACATAATGCTTTTCTAAGCTTTCAGAAAGCAGGGGATGGAGAGCTGAAGTTGCACTCTGCACATAGGAACAGAGTTGAGGCTATCAATCACAGGCTGTGTGCTGGAGCTAGCTATTTAGGGGGGGGGGATTGTGTACCCTTTTTTTTCGTGGGACTTCCTGTCCCACTTACTGCTTTCTATCTTCGGTCTCCTAGGCGGCAACTCCTCTCGCCCTAGGCGGCCGCTCCCTGCCAGCGATCTTCTGGGACACAACTAGGGCTGGGACTTTTTTTCCAAAGGTCGGTGCTCCGCGGGCTAGGACGAAGCCGCTGCCTCGTCTAAAAATCCTGCCCGCAGCTCGCCACGATCCTGGGAAAAGGCAGCGCGGCCACTCGCTGCCTTTTCCCAGGATCACCGCGAGCTGCAGCCTTTTCTCAGAAACGCGGCGGACTAGACTGAAGCCAGGGCCTCGCCTAAAAAACCCTGCCTGCAGCTCGTCGCGATCCTGGGAAAAGGCCGCGAGGCCAGACACTGCTCGCTGCTTTTTCCCAGGATTGTGGCGAGCTGCGGGCAGGGTTTTTTAGGCGAGGCCGTGGTTTCGGCCTAGTCTGCGTACTTTTCCAAGGATTGCTGACCAATAGGAGAGCGCACGCGCAGTGCACACCCGGCCGTGAAGCCATTAGCTGTTACGGCCGGGTGCCCACAGTTACCATGACGGCGTCGAGGAGAGGAGCAAAACTCTGGGCGGCCGCATCGCTGGACTGTGGGGCAGGTAAGTGTCAGTTTATTAAAAGTCACCAGCTATGCTTTTTGTAGCTGCTGACTTTTAATAAACGAAAAAATTGGGGGAATGCCGCTTTAAGGTGATTTCAACTCTTGCAGCCATTATGTGGGGCTCCCCCTGCTGAAATTATTTTATATTATTATAGAGAATGTAACGGGAACACACAAGGTGGGTGGGAAAATCAATCTTAGGTGGGTGGCCACAGATTGTGGAATAACGGCAGGGAGATCTCTTTGGTGGAATACCCAAAATGCTTTAGAGGCCAGGGGCTGACTCGGCTCACCAGACCTCATCTATAATATGACTTTTTGGATGGACTGACCCTTTAAAGTAGCAGAACACCCACTAACCACACTCCTGTTTGAGGTGACATTCCTCCCGGGTGATGACATTAGTCACAGGCTCCATCTCCTTTTATCTTTTGTCAGAGGAAGTCTCTCCCACCTGTCACTCCGCTGTCACACCAAGGCCAGTCTCGTAACAAACGGCTCTGTTATTTTTGGAATGCCGAGAGTTTTTTGGGTTCTACAGGAACTGTGACCAGCTGTAAAGGACTTCTCTCTAATGGCAGAGCAGGATATTGTGAAGGGTACAAGGTGTGATCTTTGTATGTGCAATTTCTTCAGCAGACCTGGACCTCCGCTGTAAGTTCATGACTCATTAGACTTTATAAAGAGAAAGTACTTTTTATATACAGTGCCTTGAAAAAGTATTCATACCCCTTGACTTTTTCCACATTTTGTCATGTTACAAACATAAATGTATTTTATTGGGATTTTATGTGATAGACCAACACAAAGTGTCACATAATTGTGAAGTGGAGGAAAAATGATAAATGATTTTTAATTTTTTCTTACAAATAAATATGTGAAAAGTGTGGCGTGCATTTGTATTAATTCCCCTTTGTTTCGCGGGCCACCCTGCTGCACTAAATGTGCCGTGGGCGGCCTGGAAGCGGTTAAAGAGACAAACAAAAACAGACTGCCCACCATCGTTATACAGGTGGTTCTCAAAAAATAAGCATATTGTGATAAAGTTCATTATTTTCTGTAATGTACTGATAAACATTAGACTTTCATATATTTTAGATTCATTACACTCAACTGAAGTAGTTCAAGCCTTTTCTTGTTTTAATATTGATGATTTTGGCATCCAGCTCATGAAAACCCAAAATTCCTATCTTAAAATATTAGCATATTTCATCCGACCAATAAAAGAAAAGTGTTTTTAATTAAAAAAAAGTCAACCTTCAAATAATTCTGTTCAGTTATGCACTCAATACTTGGTCGGGAATCCTTTTGCAGAAATGACTGCTTCAATGCGGCGTGGCATGGAGGCAATCAGCCTGTGGCACTGCTGAGGTGTTATGGAGGTCCAGGATGCTTCAGTAGTGGCCTTAAGCTCATCCAGAGTGTTGGGTCTTGCGTCTCTCAACTTTCTCTTCCCAATATCCCACAGATTCTCTATGGGGTTCAGGTCAGGAGAGTTGGCAGGCCAATTGAGCACAGTAATACCATGGTCAGTAAACCATTTACCAGTGGTTTTGGCACTGTGAGCAGGTGCCAGGTCGTGCTGAAAAATGAAATCTTCATCTCCATAAAGCTTTTCAGCAGATGGAAGCATGAAGTGCTCCAAAATCTCCTGATAGCTAGCTGCATTCACCCTGCCATTAATAAAACACAGTGGACCAACACCAGCAGCTGACATGGCACCCCAGACCATCACTGACTGTGGGTACTTGACACTGGACTTCAGGCATTTTGGCATTTCCCTCCCCCCAGTCTTCCCTCAGACTCTGGCACCTTGATTACCGAATGACATGCAAAATTTGCTTTCATCCGAAAAAAGTACTTTGGACCACTGAGCAACATTCCAGTGTTGCTTCTCTGTAGCCCAGGTCAGGCGCTTCTGCCGCTGTTTCTGGTTCAAAAGTGGCTTGACCTGGGGAATGCGGCACCTGTAGCCCATTTCCTGCACACCCCTGTACACGGTGGCTCTGGATGTTTCTACTCCAGACTCAGTCCACTGCTTCCGCAGGTCCCCCAAGGTCTGGAATCGGTCCTTCTCCACAATCTTCCTCAGGGTCCGGGCACCTCTTCTCGTTGTGCAGCGTTTTCTGCCACACTTTTTCCTTCCCACAGACTTCCCACTGAGGTGCCTTGATACAGCAATCTGGGAACAGCCTATTCGTTCAGAAATGTCTTTCTGTGTCTTACCCTCTTGCTTGAGGGTGTCAATGATGGCCTTCTGGACAGCAGTCAGGTCGGCAGTCTTACCCATGATTGTGGTTTGGAGTAATGGACCAGGCGGGGAGTTTTTAAAAGCCTCAGGAATCTTTTGCAGGTGTTTAGAGTTAATTAGTTGATTCAGATGATTAGGTTAAGAGCTTGTTTAGAGAACCTTTTCATGATATGCTAATTTTTTGAGATAGGAAAGTCTAATGTTTATCAGTACATTACAGAAAATAATGAACTTTATCACAATATGCTAATTTTTTGAGAACCATCTGTACGTCAGCTGTTTGAAGAGGAATACCGATCTTCATCGGGCAGTCCGCTACAAGATAAAAATGGTCTCTGCGGCGTATACGCCGCAAAATCACAAATCGGCGGCTGGAGAGGGCCCCGCTCTTGCCGTTCTCCAGTGCCCTCCGCCGCTTACTGGAGCTGTTGGCAGCGGCGGAGGCAATCGTGTCTGTCCCCTGCCTGGGTATGAAGACGAGTGAGTGGAAGTTGGCCCTCGCCCGTCTTCATATCACTTGCAGGGTTGAAGTGACTTCAAAACGTCACTTCTGCCCATAGCTCTTAAAGGGACCCTTTTTTTTCTTTGAATGACAACTTTTTATTTATTTTTTTCCATTGCATTTTAGTCTAAATATGAGATGTGAGGTCTTTTTGACCCCAGATCTCATTTTTAAGAGGACCTGTCATGCTTTTTTCTATTACAAGGGATGTTTACATTCCTTGTAATAGGAATAAAAGTGACTCAAATTTTTATTTTTTTTAAAACTGTGTCAAAATAAAAAAAAATAAAGTAAAATAATCAAAAAAATAAATAAAAAGCATTTTAAAAAAACGCCCCGTCCCGACGAGCTCGCGCGCAAAAGCGAACGCATACGCGAGCAGCGCACACATATGAAAACCACACATGTGAGGTATCGTCGTGATCATTAGAGTGCAAGTGCGAGTGCAATAATTCTAGCCCTTCAACTCCTCCGTAACTCAAAACATGAATTTTTTAAACGTCGCCTATGGAGATTTTTAAAGAGTAAAAGTTTGTCGGCATTCCACAAGTGGGCGCAACTTTGAAGCGTGACACGTTGGGTATCAATTTACTCAGCGTAACATTATCTTTCACAATATAAAAAAAAACTTGGGCTAACTTAAAGCGGAGGTTCACCCTAAAAACATGTATATTACATTACATTCTGCATACTTCTGACATGTACAGTATGCTGTTTGTTTTTGTTTTTTCACTGTACATACCGTATTATTGTTCTTTTCTACCCGGCTTCCGGGTTCTCACTCCCGCGGGAGTAGGCGTTCCTATGCAGCGGCGCAATGTCATCTGGGACTTAGCCCAGATGATTGACGTGCTTGATAAAAACTTCCCCCGGGGCATAAGGCGCGTCACGAGTTTCTGAAAATAGCCGAACTGGGATTTGGCTCTATACGGCGCCTGTGCACTGACTAGGAGCCGTGTAGAGCTGCCTGCGCAGGCACCGTATAGAGCCGACTCCCAGTTTGGCTCTTATCGGAACTCGTGACGCGCCTTATCTGCCGGGGGGGAGTTTTTATCAAGCACGTCAATCATCTGGGCAAAGTCATAGGAACGCCTACTCCCGCGGAAGCGAGTACCCGGAAACCGGGTGGAAAAGAACAATAATACGGTATGTACAGCAAAAAAAAAAAGGCATATTGTACATGTCGGAAGTATGCTGAATGTAATAGTATATACATGTTTTTAGGGTGAACCTCCGCTTTAACTGTTGTCTTATTTTTACATTTTAAAAAAAGTGAGCTTTTAAGACTGCTGTGCAAATAGGGTGTGACAAAAAGTATTGCAACGACCGCCATTTTATTCTCTAGGGTGTTAGAGAAAATAATATATACATAGGGCCAGATTCAGGAACAGTTAGGCTGGCGGATCCAGTGATCCGCCAGCCGAACTGTGACTTTAAGCCGGCGTTTCTGTTTTCTGTAACCAGAAAACAAGAAACGCCGGGTTGAAGCTCCGATGCGAGCAGCGTAACTGAGTTTCGCCATCGCATCGTTACTTCAACTTAAAAATGGCGCCGGGGGCGTTCCCGCCGATTTCCGCTCAAAAAATATGTTAATGAGCGGAAATCGGCAATTCACGATCGAATTCCGGCGCGACGCAGTGACGTTACGACGTTTCCGGACGGGATACGCGGCGCATAGTTATACCTACATGGGGTTGGAATATCCTATGTTAGGTATAGGCGTCGTCATCGCGTCGGGAAAAAAAAAAAAACGTTGCTTGCGTAAAACGTTCATGAATGGGAATGTGACGTCATTGACGTTCATTCACAAAATTTGGAGCATGCGCACGGGGATGTTTTAACACTCGACGCATGCGCAGTACGTTCGCGGCGGGATTGGGCTTCGTTTAAATACTACACGCCCCGTACCCGCCCAATTTGAATTCCGCCGGCTCATTTGCGATGCGCTGCCGCAACTTTAGGAGCAAGTGCTTCGTGAATGACAGCACTTGCTCCTAAAATTTCTGCAGCGTAACGCAAATGAGAAGCGTTACTCCGGAGCAAAGATGCTCCCATCTACCTGAATCTGGCCCATAATGTTTGGGGTTCTATGTAATTTTCGAGCAAAAAAAAAATGTTTTTAACTTCTAAAGGCCAAATCTCAGAAAGAGGCTCGGTCCTTAAGTGGTTAAGTAAAAAATATGGAAGGACAAGAATGTAAGAGTCAAATAAAGAATTACTTTAAATGAAATGCTGCAGTAATAACTCGGCACACACTCTTAAACACCCAGTACTTTCCCTTTACCAGTGAACTTTGCTTTATCATTATCTAGGCCTGCGTTTGGTCTTTTTTTTTTTTTAAGTCACTTTCTGTCAAACATGAGAATTTTGGCACGCTTAATAAAATCAGCTGTACGTGTGGGTTACATGATCCAGATGGGTTATAAGAGCCAAGAAATCAGTGTGTAACAGGGGTCACAGATGGAGAGTGCCCCATGGGGGGGAAGGGGGGCGACAGAGATTATCGCATTACATGGTCTGTAGTTGGCACAACCACTTTATTAAAGACTCCAATCTTTTATTTTCAGCCACAGTTTGGCTTTCCTTATAGGCTGTACGGTATATGTGTGCGAAATCATCAGGAATGCATTTGTATCCTCTATGCAGGTTAAAGGGGTTGTAAAGGAATTCTTTTTTTTCCATAATAAGCATCCTTTACCTGCAGACATTCCTCTTTTCACTTCCTCATTGTTCGTTTTTGATCAGAAGTTGCTCTATTTCTTCTCTGTTCACTTCCTGCTTGTCTGATTGTTACTCACCACCGCGAAGGGAGACTTTACTACGGTGGTCAGTGACATGCTCGCCCCTCTCCTGGGAACTACATCTGTGCGGCAGGACACTCTCATTGTGTTAGAGACTTCAAGGAGGTGTGAATTACTGGGCGTGCCGCAATGCATACTGGGAAATGTAGTTCTTACATGAACGAGTGCCGCAAACCAGGAAGTGAATGAGAGAACAGAAACTAGAACGCCGGAGGTGATATAGATGAAGGAATTTAATAGGTTTTTACTCATTTTTTAACAGAATCATTACACTATTCTGTCTGTCTACCTTGCAGACATTAATTTTAGGCAAAACATTTTTTTATTTTTTAACCCCTTCAATACAGGCTACTTTCACCCCCTTCCTGCACAGGCCATTTTTCAGCTTTCAGCGCTGTCACATTTTGAATGAAAATTGCGCGGTCATGCAACATTTTACGCAAATGAAATGTTTATAACTTTTTCCCCGCAAATAGAGCTTCCTTTTGGTGGTATTTGATCACATCTGCAGTTTTTATTTATTGCGCTATAAACAAAAGAAGAGGGACAAGTTTGAAAAAAAACACTATTTTTTACTTTTTGCTGTAATAAATATACAATTTCTTTTTTTAAACATTTTTTTTCCTCAGTTTAGGCCGATACGTATTCTTCTACATATTTTTGGTAAAAAAAATCGCAATAAACGTATATTGATTGGTTTGCAGCGGCTACAAAATAGAGGATAGATTTATGGCATTTTTATTTTTTACTTGTAATGGCAGCGATCTGCAATTTTTATCGTGACTGCGATATTGCGGCGGACACATTGGACACTTTTGACAAATTTTTGGGACCATTCACATTTATACAGCGTTCCGTGCTATAAAAATGCATTGATTGCTGTATAAATATGACTGGCAGGAAAGAGGTTAACATTAGGGGGCGATCAAGGGGTTAATGTGTTCCCTGGGAGTGATTCTTACTGTGGGGGGAGGGGACTGACTGGGGGAGGTGACCGATGGTTGTCCCTATGTAGAAGGAACACACCATCGGTCTCCTCTCCCTGACAGGAAGTGGATCTGTGTGTTAACACACACACAGATCAACGGTCCTGCTCAGTTACTGGGCTATCGCGGGTTGCCCGGCGGATATCGCGGCCACCGGGCAGGCACATCGGGTTCCCCCTAGTGGCTTGGGAAGGCACAACGTCGTATGACGTCCGCCCAGAACAAGAGGCTCACCGTCCCGCCATCATATGACTGTGGGAGGTGGGCTACTGGTTAAAGTATAAATAGTCACAACTTTTTTTGGGAAAGTATGGAGAGTGATAAGAACACCTGTCAGGCTTTTTTTGCTGTCTTGTGCCTAGGGTTGCCACCTGTCCAGGATTCACTCGGCCAGTCTGGGTTTTGAGTCATGTGTCCAGGATTCAGGTGGACTGAAACCCGGACACATTATTCAGACCAGGCTCCTCAGGTAACCAAGACAGTCGCACACAAATCTGTTGCTGTCCGGGAGCTGCGGGCAGCTGTCTGGGGGCAGGTTCGGCATTACTGGGGAGCAGGGCAATGATGTCGGCAAGAGAAATTTGTCTCACCCACTGTTCGCTGCGGCACGCACATTACTATTCTCCTTGGGTCATTCAAAGATGTCTCAGCCTGCCAAAGTGTTCAGGTTTGGCTTGAAGAAAGGGTGGCAACCCTGTCTGTGCCCCATTATGGCGACTCACCCCTCTCTATTTGTCCTGTTTACCATTATCATTGAAAGTGAAAGAAAATCCAAACTTTTTGATTGTCCCTAGAAAGATAAGAGGCCAAATCTTCCAAGGGATTCCTGTAATTTGCGGAGATTTCCTCTCGCTTCCTGTTTGGATATGGGTCAGGAAGTAAAGGGAAATCTCCCCAATGGGACACAGATGGAAAACAAACTGACGGGTTATAACCCTCCCCTACAATATCTAAAATTAAATTAAATGTTTGCCTTTAGTTCTTCTTTAAAGCGGAGGTCCACCCTAAAAAAAAAATAGCCAAAAGGGCTACAAAAAATTTGAAAAAATAAATGAAATATATATATATATATATATATATATATATATATATATATATATATATATATATATATATATATATATATATATATATATATATATATATATTTATACTTGCCAGACGTGGTTGTTACTAGGCAGATCTCCTAATCTGCCACTTCCTTGTCTGCGGTGGTCTTTCTTCTCCTCGTCGCAGTGCCTCCTGCGTTGCTTTAACTGACAATTTCGCGGTTGTGCGATGCTGTACCCAAACAAAACTTACATTATTTTTTTCCCCACAAATGGAACTTTCTTTTGGTGGTATTTGATCACCTTGTGCATAAATTTTGAAGAAAAAAAAAAAATTTTACTTTCTGCTATAAAACATTACCAATAAAAAAAAAAATGGCTTCATCAATTTAGGCCAATATATATTCTGATACATATTTTTTTGCAAATACAGTAAAACCTTGATTTGCATAATTAGCCTAATTCGTTCCAGAAACATGCTTGTAATCCAAAGCACTTGTATATCAAAGCATTTTTTTTAGAGCATAAAAGAGAAGAGAGGCGCCTTTAAGTGTAGCAATAAGTTGCTAAATGTTGTACCTTCATTAAATGTAATCATATTGCTACACTTCGAGGCTCCTCTCTTCTTTGTTATACTCATTTGTGACATGACGCTACTCTTATATCAAGACATCGCTTGTATATCAAGGCAAAATTTATTAAAACATATTGCTTGTCTTGCAAAACGCTCTCAAACCAAGGTTTTACTGTAAGTGTATTTTGATAAAATTAAAGTGATTCTTGGGGGGGGGGGGGGATAAAAAATGAAAGTGACTCTAAAATGTTTTCTTAAATATCAATGTTTTTGCTCTAAAAATCCCTAATCTGAGACCTCCTCTGTTATGTATACATGACGGGGTAAGAGACAAAAGCGTATTGTGCGTGTGACTTCATTAAACATAGTACACATGTGTCAGCCGGCCCGGGTCTTACCCCAGCATCGCACAGCCTCTTGTGTTCCCGCTCATTAACAGCAAGGCTGCTATTTATTTATAGTGTCCAGCTTGATGCTCCGGAGGGGAGCGAGCGTAGACGGCAGACCCCCTGGAGATATCCGCCGCTCAATAGTCAGATTGTGTACAACTCCCACCCTACGCCAGCTGACTGCTTTCCCCTTTTAACAACACAAGGGTTAAATAAAGTTTTGATGAAGTCAATGATTGTATAGGGAATCCCCTGTGACCTGGAGAAGTAAGGCGATCGCTCCTGTGGGCGATTTAAATGTGGATATGCAGGCTTGGTATGCAAGAATTTCCCTTAGCAAGCACCACGTTCTTGGAATTTGAACTAAAGTTGTAAATAACCATATATTATATAATAGTATAACGTTTGTTTAAAGTAGACGTAATGAATATTTATTTTTTCATCTTGTTTTGCTGATCTCCTCCAGCCTCTTTCAGCCACGTCCTGTCTACATTTCCAGTACTGGCTGCACATCATTGCTCTGGACTGGCTTTCTGATGATGGTGGATAATGTTTCGGCATGGCCACCAGGGGTGCAATTACAAGGTGACCACACAGGAGCACAAATGGCAAACAGTTGTCACCCTCTAACTCAAGGGTGTCAAACTCAATTTCATCATGGGCCGCATCAGCATTATGATTGCCCTCAAAAGGACCGGTTGTATCTGTAAGATTAGAGGTCTAGCGCATCCCCTCCCCTTACATTAGATGTCAAGAGCCACCTCACCATCAGAAATGGAGTCCCCCACTCTCCTTTAAATCACACTGCATCCCCCTTTCTTTATGCTGCTGCTGGGAAGAAGCTGAATGCATTGCTTGAAAGCAAAATGTAAGGGCCTGGAGGAGGACCAAATGAGGGCTGGAGCTCTGCGGCAGCTGCAGAAGAGGTGCGAGGGCCACATGAAATGGCCTGGAGGGCCAGGTTCGGCCTGCAGGCCTGTGTTTGACACCTGTGCTCTAACTGGAAGAGGCTTAACAAGGACCTTCAAAGCAGGATCACTATTTTTTTAAGAGGGTGCAAATTTTAAAAGCTTGAAACTTACTTATAAATTGCATTAACATGCTAAAGTAGAACTAAACTTATATATATATATATATATGAGATAGATATATACACCATATATTGGGACGCCTGTTTTTACTCCATGAGGGTAGAACTCTTTGGTTATGAGACTCCATAAGGGGAGAACTCTTTTTGGTTATGAGACTCCATAAGGGGAGAACTCTTTGGTGATGGGACTCCATGAGGGGAGAACTCTCTGATGATAGGACTCCATGAGGGGAGAACTCTCTGGTGATAGGACTCCATGGGGGGAGAACTCTCTGGTGATAGGACTCCATGAGGGAAGAACTCTCTGGTGATAGGACTCCATGAGGGGAGAACTCTCTGGTGAGGGGACTCCCTGAGGGGAGAACTCTCTGGTGATAAGACTGCATGAGGGGAGAACTCTCTGGTGATAGGACTCCATGAGGGTAGAACTCTCTGGTTATGGGACTCCATAAGGGGAGAACTCTCTGGTGATGGGACTCCATGAGGGGAGAACTCTCTGGTGATGGGACTCCATGAGGGGAGAACTCTCTGGTGATGGGACTCCATGAGGGGAGAACTCTCTGGTGATAGGACGCCATGAGGGGAGAACTCTCTGGTGATAGGACTCCATGAGGGGAGAACTCTTTGGTGATGGGACTCCCTGAGGGGAGAACTCTCTGGTGAGGGGACTCCCTGAGGGGAGAACTCTCTGGTGAGGGGACTCCCTGAGGGGAGAACTCTCTGGTGAGGGGACTCCCTGAGGGGAGAACTCTCTGGTGAGGGGACTCCCTGAGGGGAGAACTCTCTGGTGAGGGGACTCCCTGAGGGAAGAACACTCTGGTGAGGGGACTCCATGAGGGAAAACTCTCTGGTGATAGGACTCCCTGAGGGAAGAACTCTCTGGTGAGGGGACTCCATGAGGGAAAACTCTCTGGTGATAGGACTCCATGAGGGGAGAACTCCCTGTTGATAAGACTACATGAGGGGAGAACTCTTTGGTGACGGGACTCCCTGAGGGGAGAACTCTTTGTGACAGGACTCCCTGAGGGGAGAACTCTTTGGTGACGGGACTCCCTGAGGGGAGAACTCTTTGGTGACGGGACTCCCTGAGGGGAGAACTCTTTGGTGACGGGACTCCCTGAGGGGAGAACTCTTTGGTGACGGGACTCCCTGAGGGGAGAACTCTTTGGTGACGGGACTCCCTGAGGGGAGAACTCTTTGGTGACGGGACTCCCTGAGGGGAGAACTCTTTGGTGACGGGACTCCCTGAGGGGAGAACTCTCCAGTGATGGGACTCCCTGAGGGGAGAACTCTCTAGACATAAGGGAGCACGGAGTGGAACACCTGCACTTTCATATGTTTACCAGTTATCAATTGGTCAATTGATTATAGTTTATTTATTTGGTTCACCTGTATGCAAAGCTAGAAGAAAGCAAAAAAGAAAAATCCCAGTGGTGATTAAATACCACCAAAAGAAAGCTCCATTTGTGTGAAAAAATTATAAATATTTCATATGGGTACAGTGTTGCATGACTGTGCAATTGTCATTCAAATACCTGAAAGATGAATATTGGCCTGGGCAGGAAGGTGGTGAAAGTGCACACCAGTGGGCAAAGGGTTAAAATGGAGCTCCACCAAAAAGCAGAAGCTCCACTTGTTCCCCACTTCCTAATAAGTTCTCCGCATGGCATACTACGTCATGTCTGGCCCCTCCTGCTTTTCCCCGCTGCCTTTTGGGACCTGTGTGTTTCCCAGAAGACAGCGGAACCATTCAGAAAGCACAGCTTGACTTGCGCAGCAGGAACCAGGCTGTGGAGCCTGAAGGCGTCACTGCTGGTTTCCCTTACTTGCAATGCCGGTGCTTGCAGCCGAAGCCGATGGACGAATCGGCTTGGGGTGCCGACATCACGGGACAGGTAAGTGTCCTTATATTAAAAGTTAGCAGGTACAGTACAGTATATATATATTTTTTCCTTAGACTGGAGCTCCTCTTTAAAGTACAGTTGTTTTGCATCATTGGTACTTGCATACTATATTCTATGTAAGCTGAACGTTCTTCCTCCCCAATAATATAAGATTTGTTGGCCAATTCCCCATAAAACCTTTACGTCTTTGGATACCTTAAGATCTCAGTGCCGGCCGCCATCAGAGCACCACATTCTCTCTGCACCATGATGTCCCTTTGACCATCATGCTAACCACCTCCACAGGCCAAGCAATGGAGAAGAAGCTGAGCTGTGTTCCCTGAATGATGTCACTTTATGTAAGCAAACACTTCAGCGGAGAAATTGTTCCAGGAAATAGTCCCTTGTGCTAAGTTCACTTTCCTGTGTCATTACGAGTGCCCCTTTTTTTTTCACTTTTCTCTTGAAAAAACATTTGGTACAATCCTTTTTTTTGTTCACATTTTCGGACCGGGCCTTCTTTTCCTTGGAACATGTATTAAGCATAAAAAAAAAATATTTTCTTCCATAAAAAATTTGAGAGTGCTTAAAGGGAATGTATATTCTTCTTCTTTTTTTTTGGTATACATGTAAAAAAGAATCCACTTAAAAAAACAATACATTTATCCCTATTGCAAAAAGCAAAAATGTGCAGTTATTTTACATTTAAAAATAAAAAAAAAATTTGTGCTGGAGCCTACTAATCATTTTGGAACCCCAATGCCCTGGCTCCTTCAGACCTTCTCCTTCCCCTGGTCCACACCGAGGTACAGACTTTCAACTATGGAGCTAGACTAGAGGAAGAAGCGATGGACTACAATTGCAGTGACATCACTGCACTTGCGCTCCATTAAGTACAACTTTCTGGCGTTTTCAAATTTGACAAAAGCCTGCAGGAAGGAATCAGTTTACAGATGGGGGCTATGGACCCTCTCCATTGGCTCTGTATGAGGTATCAGTCAGGAGTGGCAGAAAGGAAGCTCAGGGAATCCTTTGTTATATAAATATAGTAACAAAAAATGTATATATGTAACACCCTCTAGTTAAGTAGGCCTGTTTGTTTTCATTCTGGGCTGGGAGTGGCTCAGGGCAGGGCTGGGTGACTCACAGGTAGCATCACTGTCACCTCCTTCTTTTTTCTAGAAGGTGTTTGAAAGAGAGTAGGAGAGGAGGGTTGGAGCTGCCTGTGGTGTTCTAAGGAGCCTTGACCAATCCCCAATTTGGATTGGCAAGGGGGTAGGCCTCCTTAAGGACATTTTCTTTGGAAAGCAGTTATAATTTATTTGTTTTTTAGTATCAAACAATGCCAACTACTGCCAAATGTGACCACCAACTCTGAGACCAGTGAAGGCCTCTGCCATATTTCAAGATAAGGGGGTGGAGTTACTAAAGGAATAGAGTATGTTCACTGTGCGAAGTGTATGTTTTCATAGCTTAGTTAAAGCGGACATACACTGCATCTGAGCACCAAACCAAAAATTCAATATTTCTTAATATTCAAAGCAAACTCCTCCATCCATGCGTTCCATTCATATCTTCATTCTGTATTTTGCTGAGAAAACACTTTAAAAAACATCCCTCTAGCATTTCTGGCACCACAGCCATCTTGAGTAAGGGCATATGATGCATGTAGAACTTTTTCTTCCTGGAATTAATCTGCCCTTAGGAAGGCATGCTTAGCTGAGAAAACCCCTCCTCCAAATGAAAGAGAAAACAAATTCCCATTAGGACTCCCTAGATGTACAACGTCATTTTGGCCTAGGCCGGAAACCAGGAAGCAACTAAAGAAATGTAAAAAACAAGTAAATATAATAACTGCCAGTTCTCCGCCACCACTGTTCCTCTGACACTATGTGCGAACGGAGCGGCGGCTGCCTGCTGATGCTGAGACTTGGTTGCTTGCTGCAGAGAGAAGAGAATAGGAACACCAGTGACTGGGCGCCCCTAGGCAGCAGTGTGCCCTAGGCAGCTGCCTGGTTTGCCTAGTGGTAGCACCGGCCCTGCTGATAGGAGGAGAGACCAGAGTGACAGGCTGGGGGGAGATATAGGACATGTAAGTGTTTAATTGCATCAGAGAAAAATCGGGCCTCCTGCCGACAAAGCTGTGCAAAATCGCACTACTAGATAGACAGAAATACAAAACCGCTCTCATGTATGTACTCTGCCTGTCCATTTAGCGGTTTGTCTGGAGATCGGCTTTAAATGTAAAACCTGTTTGAATCTCTGGAGTGTATTTCTAATTACAAATGATATTCAGCCTGTAGGCTACATTACAGCATGCGGGTGTGAGTTTGTATTTCTGTAGCGAAATTAATGGTAACATTACAAAATCCGTGTGGATTATTCATACTATTTTCCTTGGCTTGGGCACAAAGAAAAACAGCCTCTCTCATTCAGAATCTTGGTTTTGTTTATGTAATATTATTGGAGATGAAACCGGCAGCTTTCCCATTGCCCTTTGCTGTCCACCTGCCAGCGGGAACTGACCACAAGCAATTCATAGAGACACGTGTAACCCTGTGCATGCCAGAACGTTTTATAACTATATGCAGCGATGTACGAGCGGGCAGCAGAGGGCGCCGTTGCATCTGGGTCCCTGCTCCTAAAGGGCCAATAGGATTTACCAAGCTGTGTCCAAATGCGTTCTCCATTTCCATTGCCTATGATCCTGGTGGAGTGAGAACCTAATTTGCAAGATGGCATGGTTATACGAAGTGGGGAGTTGTAGGTATTGAGAGGGTATTGTGAAGATTGTTGTTTTTACACATTAAGAAGGTAATGGGTGGGCTTGGTGAAAGATAAATGCTGGGGGGGGGGGGGGGGGGGGGGGTATATAGAGGAATTGGAGATAACACATTTGGAGGGGCTTATAGAGGTTTGAAGCTGGACCTGGGTCTTACTCTGTGCCAAGATTCAGATGTTCCACTAACTATGTGTAGCGCTACCCCCACAGGAGCTGCTGGTACTATGGGCCTATTTCCCCCACTCACAGCATACACGGCCATGTACATTATTCCTCTGGCTCAAATATTAGTCTAGGAAAGGGGTCTCCAAAATTTCCAAACAAAGGGCCAGTTTACTGTGGTCAGTGGGAGCAAAAAATGACCTGTTGTCTTTGGAAGTAAGCAGTGTCCCATCTTTGGTATTTGGGGGAGGAATAGGGCCCTATCTATGGTATTAGGAGTATTGCAAAACAAAAGAACGGATTCTTCTGGACAGCCGCACTCTGAATAAAAATTGCCATTATTGTAAATCCAAATAGAAAAACAGCACTACATGTCACAACACACCGGCATAGCTATGATTAAACACTATTGTGTGACAATAGTATTGTGTGAGTACGGCTGTCCAGAAAAATCCATTCTTTTGTTTTGCAATCTCATATGCATTGCCTACACCCGTGGTTCTGGGAGAAGCAATCATTTTTAAGATCTCCACACCTGAGCGGCATCTTTCTCCTTAGTAGGAGTATTAGTGCCCCATCATTGGTGTCAGTGGAAGGAATGGTGGCCCATCTTTGGTGTCAGTGGAAGGAATGGTGGCCCATCTTTGGTGTCAGTGGAAGGAAAAGTGCCCTTCCATTGGTGTCAGTGGGAGGAATAGGGCCTCCTCATTGGTGTCAATAGGAGGACTAGTGTCCCATCATTGGTGTCAATAGGAGGACTAGTGTCCTATCATTGGTGTCAATAGGGGGACTAGTGTCCCATCATTGGTGTTAGTAGGAGTAATAGAGTGGCAGGAACTATGGCCCACTGTTGCTGACAGTGGGGGCATTAACCCTTCTAGCAAGCACAGCGTTTGTTTGAAGTTAAAGGGGTTATAAAGGTTGGTCTTTTATTTTCTAAATGGGTTCCTTTAAGCTAGTGCATTGTTGGTTCACTTGCCTTTTCCTTTGATTTCCTTTCTAAATGTTTTTTTTTTCTTTGTTTGAATTTCTAACTTCCTGTTTCTCCTCAGTAAGCTTTCCACCATCATCCGAGCGGTGGAAAGTCATTTAGAACAGCTTACTGAACACCTTACTGAGGAGGAACAGGAAGTGAGAAATTCAGACAAAGAAAACAAAGAAAAAAAACATTTAGAAGGGAAATTGAAGGAAAAGGTAAGTGAACCAACAATGCACTAGCTTAAAGTGACCCATTTAGAAAATAAAAAAGGAACCTTTACAACCCCTTTAAGGGTTGCATCCCAAATTTAAGGCAAATTGCCAGCTTTCTGGCCTCATGTAAGTCAAAACCTTGTAGATGAATTTTCTTATTGTATTATCATTGTTGGTCCTTTAAGAAGGCTCTGCAGTCTGGAGCTTTTCATTAAGTAATTGTCCGGTTTTCAGAATGTGCAATGAGGAGGTTGCAGGTGGTGGAAACGTGATCTGCCAGATTTAGTTGATGAAAAGAGCAGCAGGCCTCGTTTTTTGTTTGCTTGCCATGGCAGGAAAACAAACAGGTTGTAATGGTGAGCTTATCTCAGTAGCTGGTACCCTGTGGAGACGAGATGCTAATCGTGACCAGAGTCTCATCTATGATACCTCCACAGAAGGCCTTGAAATATAGCCCACTCGCTCTCAGTATAGAGTATGATGGTGCTCAGAAGCCATTTTACCACCGACTAAATTCTGCTGGCGATATGGAACTTAGGACTTTGTGGTTATTGAAAATAATTTCTTTTGTTGAAATGTAAAACATATGTGGCCAATTTCCAGATAAAAAATAAAATAAAAGGATGAAATGTGGAAACCAGAGATTATATCGGTACAAACTCCCACCACTGAAATACGAGTTACTGAGACCTGAGTTAGCTGAGGACAGCGAAAAAGGAGTTTTTTACAGATTATCCACTAATGTATTTGTGGACTAGTTGGGGTGTGAGGTGATATTGGGACAATAAATTAAAGCCAAACGCCTAAGTTATTAAATCTATTTTTGGAAATTCCCCATGGCAAAAGTATTTAGTAGACGAGACTTCCAAAAGTTTGAATCGCTTTAAGCCTCGTACACATGCTCGGTGTGCTCGGCAAGAACCAGCAAGAGAGCTTTCTCGCCGAGTATACTGAGCGTGTGTACGAGGCTTTCAGGTTTCTCAACAAGAAAACTGCCCAGAATCTAGACGAGAAAAATAGAGAACATGTTCTCTATTTTCTCGTTGTGAGATTCTCTGCAGTTTTCCTGCCGAGAAACCCGAGAGCGTGTATACTTACCTGTCGCCGTGGAAAACTGCGCATGCTCGAAATGACTTCAACGCATGCGTGGTAGTTCCCTAAGCATAGGTAGGTGCAACAAGATGGCGGCGACGGCATCGAATGTGACGAGCGAAAGTGATGACGTCACCGCGTTCTTTCCTTTCAAGAGAACCACAGTGAAAGGAGAGTCTGTACACTTGGGCGGCAAGAGAAAAAAACTTGACGATTCTGGCCCGTGTGTACAGGGCTTTACTCGTAGAATAGTCTCACCTATTCAAGAAGAATGTTCGAGAAGACTTGTGCCTCGTTTCCACTGAGCGGATCGGTTCGGTACGGTACGCTATTTTGGGTGTTCCCATTATGAAAGCGTGCCATAAAAGCGAACCGTACCGGACCATTCTGTGTCCTGCTTCAGATGTTGGGGCCATAGAAAATGGAACGGTTCCATTAGGGCGGACCTACAAATACATCTCACTGATTGGTGGACATGCTAGGCTATTTTTCTAAACCTTGTATGGTCCCGGATTGGTCCGATTTGCAGTGGAAATGCTCAGCAGAATGGACCGGACCATTCTAACTCATTCCATTCTAAGCGACCCGAACCGATCCGCTCAGTGGAAACGAGGCATTAGAGTAGAGTTCCACCCAAAAAGGAAACTTCCGATTTTCCAATCCCGCCCCTCCCATGTGACATTTGGCACCAGGGGGGAGCAGATATCTGTCTAATACAGGTATTCTGCTCCCACTTCCGGGCATAGATACCGAGGCCACCCGCGGGTATCTATGTCCCTTCCAGCACCTGCTCCCCCCCCGCTGTCTTCTGGGAGATACACGGATCCCAGAAGACAGCAGGGACCAGTGGGAACGGGCAGCGCGAGTCGCGCATGCGCAGTAGATGGTGGCGGCAGCAACCGAGAGCTGAGGGATAGATCGGCTGCGGGTGCCGACATTGCGGGCACCCTGGACAGGTAAGTGTCATTATTTTAAAACTCAGCAGCTGCAGTATTTGTAGCTACTGACTTAAAAAAAAACAAAAAAACTCTGCTTTAATAGGATGTGGATTAAAAGACCGCCTAACATACATATACGTCAGCAGTTTCCCCCAGAATTAAGCCAGTGGTTTTCCCGGCTTACCATTGAGCTGATCGAGGACTGGATGGTCCCTGTTCAGCTCTATGGCATAAGAAACCAAAAGCGACTAGTATTTTGTCACTTCCGGTTCCCCCGGATATAATCAGTGCCAATTTAAAATTGTAAAAGCACCTGACCACACCGGTGTGATCAGATGCTGTTAAGGGCAGAGAAGACATCTGGGATCTAATAGACCCCAGATTTCTCCATAAAGAGTATCTGTCACTGCATATTGCTGTAACAAGGAATGTTTACAGCAATAAGTGTTTAAAAAAAATAAAGAAAAATAAAATAACATAAAAAAAAAAACGGAAAGCGCCCCTGGCATGCTCGTGCCCAAAGGTGAATACAAGCATTGGTCCCGCAGGCATATATAAACATGATCGCAGTACACGTGTGAAGTTTTGCCACGAACATCAGAGCGAGAGCAATAACTCTAGCACCAGACCTCCTCTGTAACTCCTCTGTATCTCTACACTAGTAACCTGTAAAAAGGCTTTTAAAGCGTTGCCTATGGAGATTTTTAAATACTGTCGTTTGGTGCGATTTCATGAACATGCACAGTTTTAAAGCATGACGTGTTTAGGTATCTATTTACTCTGCGTAAAGCATCTTTTATAATTTACCAAAAAAATGGGTATTATATTGGGTTTATGTGCAATAAAATGGATTAAAGTCTATTTTTTCCAAAAAAGTTGGGCAAATATAGTGTGACAAAAAAATAGAAAAACCCACCATTTAGGGCCTCTGCTAAATACATAAGGCCTGTTCTTAAAGTGGTAAAGCTTGTCGTTGGGTTGTGATGTTAACAATGGTTGTGGGTTATGGCAACGACAACTGTTAGTGCAAAACTTGCCAATTCCATCTAAACTGGGCCATTCAGTCATGGTCAGTCTCGTGCACAGTCTTGACTATACCTAAAAAACAATTTACACTTCTTAAAACTGCAAAATGGAAAATTCCAGGTTTAGTGTCCTGGCCTCCTCCAGGGTTATCCTGAACTTTGTAAATCATTTGACGCAGGCAGAAAGACCCTGTCATTATCCTGCTGTCAGGGCTCTTGACCTCTGAACCAATTTTAAGACTTAAATGTTTGGGTCTGGCCTTTAAATGAGGGCTCTGCTTGACTCGGGAAGTATTTCTAGATCCCCGAACCCAGGGGCACAATATTGCGCGGAGACGTTTGTTGACTCTTTCCCGCTGTAGCTGTATCATATAACATTAATACAGGGATTCTGAATGGGCCTTATATACAGTAGCAATTGTTCTCTCTGTGTTCCCTCTTATTTGGACTTTTTGATTGTGGCGAATAAACCTTTTGGATCTTATATCAGTGTGACATTGGAATAAGCTCCCAATGCTCGTGCCAGGCTGCAAGGGGCAGACTTGTTCATGATGAGTGCGAGTGAGGGGGCGGATGGCAACAAAAGGGGGCTTATTTTGTAATGATGGGCAGTGCTGTTAAGATGGGGGTGGAACTTGTCACGAAACTCAAACACCTCTCTTAAACAAATATATTTCTGCTATTCTTCCTAAACGTGTTAAGGGCACGAGCATCGAAAGCATTTGGCACTGTTGGCTATAGTGTGTAGGCGCCGTCTACAGCTGATCATCAGTTCAGGTGTTCGAAGGTTTTTGGCGGCTCGGTACTGCACAAGCGCAGTACCGAGGGTGGGTATTATTCGACAGGGGGCATTTATCGACAGGACACCACAACTGACATCCTCCTTATCAACTGATGATGTCATTGGTCCTTAGGAGGTTGCCAGCTAGAAGGTTGTAATGATGTACAATGAAAATCTGTGGCTTTGTGTAACTAAAAGGCCATCGGCTTGTATACAATATTTGGGGCAATTTTTAAGGCACTTTGCCAAAGCACCCCTGAAGAAACCTCAAGGCACCCCTGAAGAAACCTCAAGGCACCCCTGAAGAAACCTCAAGGCACCTCTGAAGAAACCTCAAAGCCCCCCTGAAGAAACCTCAAGGCCCCCCTGAAGAAACCTCAAGGCACCCCCAAAGAAACCTCAAGGCACCCCCGAAGAAACCTCAAGGCACCCCCAGGGTACCTGTGCACCGTGGTTGAAAAAGGCTGATCTGGAGGACTACACTGCCTGCTCACTAAAACTGGTCCCTAAACCTACTTGTAAAACTAACTACAGCAACACCCCATGACCAAGCCAGGAACTACACTGGGCAGTCCCGTGCCCCTACCGTACAACACTATACTTTTAAGTAAATGGAAAGGCAAACACGAAAGTAAAGTAAATACCAAAGTGAATAGTGGCAGTGTACATCTGTCATGGGAAAGTGGCACGCACTGCAGTGTATTCCGAGAGTGAGTCCATCATTGCCCCGTACCTCCTCCTGGCCCAGTATGTTGTCACTTGCGGTCTATACATACAGCACTGCTTTCAGGCCTGCAGGAAATTATTCTATACAGCCTTCCTTCTGCTTGGCTCGCCATACAAGCTTGTCCTGTCAGACACACACACAGCTCTTTCCAAAGAACAGGATTCTGTGTGTTCACCATACAAAGGACAGATTCTACTCCGGCTTGTGTGTATATCCTGGAGAAATGCACAATTCATAAAATAAACAGCACACTGCGGCCTCTGGCAGGGGGTACTAACCCCTTGTGTACCTTTCAGAGCCATAATACCATCTACAAGCAACTTTAGTGTACACACACCCTGCTGTGTCCTGGGGCAATTTATGATGCATGTGATGGTGTTGTAGGATGTAGGCTATGTTTAGTGAGCACATGGTGTCCTGCTCAGGACTTGGCTTGAGGACGCCAGTGCTGCAAGGCAAGATTTTATTTTTATTTTTATTTATTTTTTATTTATTTTTTTAAGGCAAGAATTTTTAAAGTGGAAGTAAACTCGTATTGTCTGGCTTACCTTTAGGTGCAGTAAATATCTCCTAAACGTGCGCTGTTTAGGAGATATTTACTTGTGAAGCCGCCGGTGACGTCATCGGCGTCTGTCGTTCCTTCAGGACCATGTGCCGTGGACGTCATCGTGTCATCGCGGCTCGTCCTATCAAAGGACAGGAGCCCGCCAACTTGAAAGGAAGACCATGTGAAGATGGAAGCCATGTCAGCGGCGATAGCGTGCTGATGAAAAACTTTGCCGATTGCCGCCTGGCGCACGCAGATATACGTCTGCAGAATTGCACGAGCAGGCAAAAGGATGTATACATACAGCCCCTTTAAGAAGCGCCCGCTGCATTCTCCATGAGCCTACCCGCGGGTCCCATGGACTTGATCGCCACGGGCATACCCACGATCGTCTTACAGAGCGATAGAACAGGGAGATGTTAGTGTAAACGCAACATCTCCCCGTTCTGCCTAGTGACACTGTCACTGATCGTGTTCCCTGTCATCGGGAACAACGATCAGTGACGTGTCACAGCAAGCCACACCCCTACAGTAAGAATCACTCCCTAGGGAACACTTAACCCCTACAGCACCACCTAGTGGTTAACTCCCTTCACTTCTAGTGTAATTTTCACAGTAATCGGTGCATTTTTATAGCACTGATCGCTGTAAAAATGACAATGATCCCAAAAATGTGTCAAAAGTGTCCGATGTGTCCGCCATAATGTCGCAGTCATGATAAAAATCGCTGATCGCCGCCATTACTAGTAAAAAAAAAAATTAATAAAAATGCTATAAAACTATTCCCTTTTTTGTAGATGCTAATAACTTTTGCGCAAACCAATCAATAAACGCTTATTGCAATTTTTTTTTGCCAAAAATATGTAGAAGAATACGTATCGGCCTAAACTGAGGTATGTTTTTATATATTTTTATTATAGCAAAGAGCAAAGAGTTTTTTTTTAAATTGTCGCTCTATTTTTGTTTATAGCGCAAAAAATAAAAACCACAGAGGTGATTAAATACCACCAAAAGAAAGCTCTATTTGTGGGGAAAAAGGTACGTCAATTTTGTTTGGGAACCACTTCGCACCACAGCGCAATTGTCAGTTAAAGCGACGCAGTGCCGAATCGCAAAAAGGGGCCTGGTCCTTTAGCTGCATAATGGTCCGGGGCTAAAGCGGTTAAGAAACGACACCATCCATCTATGTCTCCATGTTTTATTTAGCTGAGAAATGTATTTGAAATAGAAATCCCCCTAGCATTTCTGGCCACAGCCATCTTTAGTAAGGGCAGATTCATGGAGCATTTACTCCACATGTATATAACACCATGCCCCAGGGCCGAATCCGACCCTCCAGGCCATTTCATGTGGCCCTTGCATCTCTCGTGCAACTGCAGCACCCCCTTCCTCTCCATTCTCACCTTGTCTCAGCTTTTAGCAGCAGAAAGGAGGACAGAACTCCTCCACCAGATCCTGTGCTTCTCGCCATGGAGAGGCTCATCTTGGTCCCTCTTCTTCTCAGCAGTCAACATCAGAGAGAAGGGCAGAACTCATCCAACAGATCTGGTGCTGATCTGTGCAGCCAAAGTACCCCCTCGTCTCCACCTCCCCTAATCTCTGCATTCAGACCCTCTGAACATAGGTGTGCCATATTGCGGTGCAGCCCAAGCACACACTCATCGCTCAGTGCCAGAAAGGAAAGGGGTGGGTAAATTTACATATTTACGGCCCCTGCAGCCTAGGAGAGGAGGGAAGCTGGCAGCGCTCAGGGGGAAAGATGGGAGCCAGGGCATAGAGGGAATCGGTGCACATGGTGATTAGGGTGTGCCTGGGCACACCTCACACCCTGTGCCCATCCTCTGGAGCACATGCAGCCTCATCGTCCAGTGCCCATCGGTGCAGCCTCATCAGAGCCCATGTCCATCAGTGCAGCCTCATCAGAGCCCATTAGCCTCAGAGCCCATGCAGCCTCATCAGAGAACCTCATCAGAGCCCTCTTTATCAATGCAGGTTATCAGTGCTGCCTCATCAGAGCCCATCAATGCAGCCTAATCAGTGCCCATCAGTGCAGCCTCATCGGCGCACATCAGTAAAGATGTTGCAAAATGCAAAAAAAGTTGCAAAATGTTATAACAGAAACTAAGGGGGGGGGGCATTTTTTAATTTTTTAATTTATTTACCAAAAAAAACAAAAACACAGTGTTGATTAACCACTTAAGGACCGCCTAACGCCGATTTACGTCGGCAGAATGATACAGCTGGACACAGGCACGTATATATATACGTCCCCTTTAAGAGCCCAGCCGTGGGCTAATAAGCGACCCGGTCCAAAGCTCCGTGACCGAGACCTGCGGACCCGATCGCCGCCGATGTCCCGCGGTCGGTCACAGGAGCTGAAGAACGGGGAGAGGTGAGTGTAAACACACTTTCCCCGTTCTTCACTGTGGCAGTAATCGTCTGTTCCCTGATATAGGGAACGACTATCACTATCGTCACACATCCAGCCCCGCCCCCCTACCGTTAGAAACACATATGAGGTCACACTTAACCCCTACAGCGCCCCTTTGTGGTTAACTCCTTCACTGCCATTGTCATTTTCACAGTAATCAGTGCATTTTTATAGCACTTTTTGCTGTGGAAAATGACTGGTCCCAAAAATGTGTCAAAATTGTCCGATGTGTCCGCCATAATGTCGCAGTCACGAAAAAAATCGCGAAAAAAATTAATAAAAATGCCATAAAACTATCCCCTATCGATAAACGCGTATTGTGATTTTTATTTTATTTATTTTATTTTATTTTTTACCAAAAATTGGTAGAATAATACGTATCGACCTAAACTGAGAAAAAATTATGTTTTTTCATATCTTTTTGAGGGATATTTATTTATAGCAAAAAGTAAAAAATATTGCAATTTTTTTTTTAAATGTCGCTCTATTTTTGTTTATAGCACAAAAAATAAAAACCGCAGAGGTGATCAAATACCACTAAAATAAAGTTCTATATGTGGGGAAAAAAGACACCAATTTTGTTTGGGAGCCACGTCGCACGACCGCGCAATTGTCAGTTAAAGCGACATAATGCATAATGGTCCGGGTCTTAAGTGATTAAATACGACCAAAAGAAAGCTCTATCTGATTAAAAAAAAAACGAATAAACTTTCATCTGGGTTCAGTGTTGTATGACCGCGCAATTGTCGCTGAAAGCTGAAAATTGGCCCGGGCAGGAAAAGGGGGTAAAAGTGCCCAGTAGGCAAGTGGTTAAAGTAAAAACACTTTAATGTGATGTCATCACACGCACTTAAGTCACATTTAAAGGGTTATAGTTGTCAGGTAAAGTGCCACATCTTCCTTGTAGTATTTCTCATATGTTCCTTGTGATTCTCATCATATCAGGTATAAAAAAAATGGAAATCTTGTGGAATGTTTTATGGGACATTTCCTGAGCCGATCCATAAATCTCAGCTTGTCCCTGGAAATAGTGATTCCCGAATTTCCGGCACGCACGTATTGTAGCGGATTACTGGGCTTGTGATTATTTATAATGATATATTTGTTTATTTGGTATAATGAATTTATTTTTTTAGGAAAACAGGGGAAGGTTTGTTTGTCTTTGGGTTGCCCACTTTCAGCTGGCGCTCCCCTCCCCCCCCTCCCGGGCTGCAGGAAATGAGCGGAATAGTTTGTTTTACAGTCTCTGCGGTTTGCCCAGAGAGAGGATTATTGTGTCCCCGAGTCGCACAGACACGCTCCGGGGCCATTAACACAGGAGAAAATATGCAGCCGGGGGCCCAGAGCAACCAATACCATTCCTTCCTTCACTGAAAAGCTGAAACCTGATTGGTTACTTGACTTTTACATGTTTTCTCTGCTTTGGGCCCTTTATTTGTAGGGGAAGTGTCTGTGCTAGGCCCTATGGTTGTGGTGCTGGGAGCGAAGGGGTTAATCGGAGGAGCTGGGTCTCCGGAGACAGATGTGCTTCCATATTAATAACAATTTAACAGTTCTGGCATCAGCAACACAAATGGAGCCGTGTGTGGAAGGTGCTGATCAGTGGACACAATAATTGTCTCCAGATGCCGGGGAGAGCCAAACCCGGGACAGGGCCCAGAGATCCGCCACTAACCCTATGAGTGCCAGAGGAGAGGCGCGGTGTAACCCTACGAGAGGCGCGGTGTAACCCTATAAGTGCCGGAGGAGAGGGGCGGTGTAACCCTACGAGTGCCGGAGGAGAGGCGCGGTGTAACCCTGCGAGTGCCGGAGGAGAGGCGCGGTGTAACCCTGCGAGTGCCGGAGGAGAGGCGCGGTGTAACCCTGCGAGTGCCGGAGGAGAGGCGCGGTGTAACCCTGCGAGTGCCGGAGGAGAGGCGTGGTGTAACCCTGCGAGTGCCGGAGGAGAGGCGCGGTGTAACCCTATAAGTGCCGGAGGAGAGGCGCGGTGTAACCCTACGAGTGCCGGAGAAGAGGCGCGGTGTAACCCTGCGAGCGCCGGAGGAGAGGCGCGGTGTAACCCTACGAGTGCCGAAGGAGAGGCGCTGTGTAACCCTATGAGTGTCGGAGGAGAGGCGCGGTGTAACCCTACGAGCGCCGGAGGAGAGGCGCGGTGTAACCCTACGAGCGCCGGAGGAGAGGCGCGGTGTAACCCTACGAGTGCCGGAGGAGAGGCGCGGTGTAACCCTACGAATGCTGGAGGAGAGGCGCGGTGTAACCCTACGAGTGCCGGAGGAGAGGCGCGGTGTAACCCTATGAGTGCCGGATGAGAGGCGTGCTGTAACCCTACGAGTGCCGGATGAGAGGCGTGCTGTAACCCTACGAGCGCCGGAGGAGAGGCACGATGTAACCCTACGAGTGCCGGAGGAGAGGCGCGATGTAACCCTACGAGTGCCGGAGGAGAGGCGCGGTGTAACCCTACGTGTGCCGGAGGAGAGGCGCGGTGTAACCCTACGTGTGCCGGAGGAGAGGCGCGGTGTAACCCTACGTGTGCCGGAGGAGAGGCGCTGTGTAACCCTACGTGTGCCGGAGGAGAGGCGCTGTGTAACCCTACGTGTGCCGGAGGAGAGGCGCGGTGTAACCCTACGTGTGCCGGAGGAGAGGAGCGGTGAAACCCTACGTGTGCCGGAGGAGAGGCGCGGTGTAATCCTACGAGTGCCGGAGGAGAGGTGCGGTGTAACCCTACGAGTGCTGGAGGAGAGGCGCGGTGTAACCCTACGAGTGCCGGAGGAGAGGCGCGGTGTAACCCTACGAGTGCCGGAGGAGAGGCGCGGTGTAACCCTACGAGTGCCGGAGGAGAGGCGCGGTGTAACCCTACGAGTGCCGGAGGAGAGGCGCGGTGTAACCCTACGTGTGCCGGAGGAGAGGCGCGGTGTAACCCTACGTGTGCCGGAGGAGAGGCGCGGTGTAACCCTACGTGTGCCGGAGGAGAGGCGCGGTGTAACCCTACGTGTGCCGGAGGAGAGGCGCGGTGTAACCCAACGAGTGCCGGAGGAGAGGCGCGGTGTAACCCTACGAGTGCCGGAGGAGAGGCGCGGTGTAACCCTACGAGTGCTGGAGGAGAGGCGCGGTGTAACCCTACGAGTGCCGGAGGAGAGGCGCGGTGTAACCCTACGAGTGCCGGAGGAGAGGCGCGGTGTAACCCTACGAGTGCCGAAGGAGAGGCGCGGTGTAACCCTACGAGTGCCGGAGGAGAGGCGCGGTGTAACCCTACGAGTGCCGGAGGAGAGGCGCGGTGTAACCCTACGAGTGCCGGAGGAGAGGCGCGGTGTAACCCTGCGAGTGCTGGATGAGAGGCGCGGTGTAACCCTACGAGTGCCGGAGGAGAGGCGCGGTGTAACCCTGCGAGTGCTGGATGGCATGCACAGTGTAACCCTGCGAGTGCTGGATGGCATGCACAGTGTAACCCTGCGAGTGCTGGATGGCATGCACAGTGTAACCCTGCGAGTGCTGGATGGCATGCACAGTGTAACCCTGCGAGTGCTGGATGGCATGCACAGTGTAACCCTGCGAGTGCTGGATGGCATGCACAGTGTAACCCTGCGAGTGCTGAATGAAAGGCACAGTGGAACTCTGCAAGATATTTGTGTAACTCCTCCCAAGAGCCAGCCCACTGCTGGCATAAGGGCTGAAGAGTATTTAGGCAGGACACTGATGTCTTCGGGAAGCTATGTGCAGCCCTTCCCACCAGCCATGATCTGCCTACGATGCATAAAGAAGTACAGAGACCCAGTGATGACATCACATGGTCTATAATAACGCATGTAATGAAAATGGTAAAAAGAGAGAAATGTTATTAGTATATTAATGAGGGAAGAACAAGGAACCAGGGAAGTAAAATGTAGGCAGAATAAACTTCTGCTTTCAAGCCAATAGACATCACAGTACTTGTTGCTCTCATGCAGAAATCAAAGTACGGCGGCCAAACTGCTGTCTGTCGGTTTCCCTGCTCTGGGAAGATCGTTGTTCATCCAACAGATAATCCGGGTGTGATTAGCGGCCGCAGGTGGTGGTAAAGTCACAGCTAGGCCTCCCGGCATGGAAAGACCGGCAGGTGGAGCGAACTACAAGAAGTCCGGGATTGTCCGTGCATTTCATCGTTACAGGAAGAGCTGAGATCGCCGGAACGTTTTGTTCCCAATGTCCAGAATTACACACAGACCAATGCAATCTATAATTCATAGACTCTGCTGTACACCATGTCTGTATTCCACGCATTGCAGACTGTCGTCTTATTGGACAGATGTTTTACTTCTTATTTATGATCTCGTTCAGGGGTCTCCAAACTTTCTACACAAAGGATCAGATTACTCTCTGTCACTCTTTACAGGGGTCAGAATATGGCCAATGGGAGTAGAAAATGTCCCAATGCCTCAAGCTTGGTTGTCAGTGGAACTAAGAAAAGGACACTATGCCTGTGGGCAGGAGAGGGGGGAATGGTGTGGGTGGAAGGAATAGTGGCAACTGTTGGTATCATTAGGAGAAATGGTGCCCTGTCATTGGTGTCAGTGGGGTGAATAGTGCCCCATATCTGGCGTCAGTGGAAGGAATAGTGCCTCATCGTAGGTGTCAGTTGAAGGAAGGTATAGTGCCTCGTCATAATATTTCCCATTCATTGAGGTAAGTGACAGGAATAGTGCCTCAATGCTCCTTACATTGGTGATCAGTGGGAAGAATGCTCCTTACATTGGTGATCAGTGGGAAGAATGCTCCTTACATTGGTGATCAGTGGGAAGAATGCCCCTTACATTGGTGATTAGTGGGAAGAATGTTCCTTACATTGGTGATCAGTGGAAAGAATGTTCCTTACATTGGTGATCAGTGGGAAGAATGTTCCTTACATTGGTTATCAGTGGGAAGAATGCCCCTTACATTGGTGATCAGTGAGAAGAATGCCCCTTACATTGGTGATCAGTGGGAAGAATGTCCCTTACATTGGTGGTCTGTGGGAAGAATGCCCCTTACATTGGTGATCAGTGGGAAGAATGTCCCTTACATTGGTGATCAGTGGGAAGAATGCTCCTTACATTGGTGATCAGTGAGAAGAATGCTCCTTACATTGGTGATCAGTGAGAAGAATGTTCCTTACATTGGTGATCAGTGAGAAGAATGTTCCTTACATTGGTGATCAGTGGGAAGAATGTCCCTTACATTGGTGATCAGTGGGAAGAATGTTCCTTACATTGGTGATCAGTGGGAAGAATGTTCCTTACATTGGTGATCAGTGGGAAGAATGTCCCTTACATTGGTGATCAGTGGGAAGAATGCTCCTTACATTGGTGGTCTGTGGGAAGAATGCCCCTTACATTGGTGATCAGTGGGAAGAATGTCCCTTACATTGGTGATCAGTGGGAAGAATGCTCCTTACATTGGTGATCAGTGAGAAGAATGCTCCTTACATTGGTGATCAGTGAGAAGAATGTTCCTTACATTGGTGATCAGTGAGAAGAATGTTCCTTACATTGGTGATCAGTGGGAAGAATGTCCCTTACATTGGTGATCAGTGGGAAGAATGTTCCTTACATTGGTGATCAGTGGGAAGAATGTTCCTTACATTGGTGATCAGTGGGAAGAATGTCCCTTACATTGGTGATCAGTGGGAAGAATGCTCCTTACATTGGTGGTCTGTGGGAAGAATGCCCCTTACATTGGTGATCAGTGGGAAGAATGTCCCTTACATTGGTGATCAGTGGGAAGAATGCTCCTTACATTGGTGATCAGTGAGAAGAATGCTCCTTACATTGGTGATCAGTGAGAAGAAAGTTCCTTACGTTGGTGATCAGTGGGAAGAATGTCCCTTACATTGGTGGTCTGTGGGAAGAATGCCCCTTACATTGGTGATCAGTGGGAAGAATGTCCCTTACATTGGTGATCAGTGGGAAGAATGTCCCTTACATTGGTGATCAGTGAGAAGAATGCTCCTTACATTGGTGATCAGTGAGAAGAATGTTCCTTACATTGGTGATCAGTGGGAAGAATGTTCCTTATATTGGTGATCAGTGGGAAGAATGTTCCTTACATTGGTAATCAGTGGGAAGAATGCCCCTTACATTGGTGATTAGTGGGAAGAATGTTCCTTACATTGGTGATCAGTGGAAAGAATGTTCCTTACATTGGTGATCAGTGGGAAGAATGTTCCTTACATTGGTGATCAGTGGGAAGAATGCCCCTTACATTGGTGATCAGTGAGAAGAATGTTCCTTACATTGGTAATCAGTGGGAAGAATGCCCCTTACATTGGTGATTAGTGGGAAGAATGTTCCTTACATTGGTGATCAGTGGAAAGAATGTTCCTTACATTGGTGATCAGTGGGAAGAATGTTCCTTACATTGGTGATCAGTGGGAAGAATGCCCCTTACATTGGTGATCAGTGAGAAGAATGCTCCTTACATTGGTGATCAGTGGGAAGAATGCTCCTTACATTGGTGATCAGTGGGAAGAATGCTCCTTACATTGGTGATCAGTGGGAAGAATGCCCCTTACATTGGTGATTAGTGGGAAGAATGTTCCTTACATTGGTGATCAGTGGAAAGAATGTTCCTTACATTGGTGATCAGTGGGAAGAATGTTCCTTACATTGGTGATCAGTGGGAAGAATGCCCCTTACATTGGTGATCAGTGAGAAGAATGCCCCTTACATTGGTGATCAGTGGGAAGAATGTCCCTTACATTGGTGGTCTGTGGGAAGAATGCCCCTTACATTGGTGATCAGTGGGAAGAATGTCCCTTACATTGGTGATCAGTGGGAAGAATGCTCCTTACATTGGTGATCAGTGAGAAGAATGCTCCTTACATTGGTGATCAGTGAGAAGAATGTTCCTTACATTGGTGATCAGTGGGAAGAATGTTCCTTATATTGGTGATCAGTGGGAAGAATGTTCCTTACATTGGTGATCAGTGGGAAGAATGTTCCTTACATTGGTGATCAGTGGGAAGAATGCTCCTTACATTGGTGATCAGTGGGAAGAATGTTCCTTACATTGGTGATCAGTGGGAAGAATGTTCCTTACATTGGTGATCAGTGGGAAGAATGTTCCTTACATTGGTGATCAGTGGGAAGAATGTCCCTTACATTGGTGATCAGTGGGAAGAATGTTCCTTACATTGGTGATCAGTGGGAAGAATGCTCCTTACATTGGTGATCAGTGGGAAGAATGTTCCTTACATTGGTGATCAGTGGGAAGAATGTTCCTTACATTGGTGATCAGTGGGAAGAATGTTCCTTACATTGGTGATCAGTGGGAAGAATGTCCCTTACATTGGTGATCAGTGGGAAGAATGTTCCTTATATTGGTGATCAGTGGGAAGAATGTTCCTTACATTGGTGATCAGTGGGAAGAATGTCCCTTACATTGGTGATCAGTGGGAAGAAGGAGGAGGACACACCCAAGGAGCTCTCTGAGAGAACCAGCCTTTTTCAAGCCTGGGCCTTGCCTGCTAGCTTGGCCCAGGAATAATGCCTGATCCTGGGGGAGGCCCTGGGACAGATCCCCCTGATGATACGGGGCCTAGTGAGGAGGAGGAGGTGGTGCAGGATCTGACTGTGGGTCCAGTCCCTGGTGAGAGTACAGATGTATGCAGACATTTTCGGGCAGTCGGAAGAGCAGAGGAGAAACTAAAATGTTTGAAAGCTGAACATAAAAACCTCAAAACCAAGTACTTCCAGGCTTGGAGTAAAAACCGTTCGGCCATGAAGCCTGAGCTACAAGAGATGGAGGAGAAAGTAAAGAAACAGTCTTTATTGTTGGAGAAATTAAAAGATAAAAGTGGAGCGTTTGCAGAAAAATTTAAAAAAGAGATGAGATTTGCCAGCCAGACCTCTGTGGATCAGCAGCAGTCGCATGTTACAGACAACCCGGATCCATCTGCCTCTGCACCCCTCCCCCCATGTCAGGCTGGGGAATCGCCAGCGGCAACCAGTCAGGGGGTTGAGGGTGAACATGGCACCTTACAGTTTACCCAACAGATGGAGTCACCCCTAAGGGCAGACAGGTCTGCTGGTGAAGCATCAGAAGTCGCTGTGGAGTCGCAGAAGGGTCGCAGACCGGCACTGGTGGAGAAATCCCACTGTACGGTGCAGCCGCCTTCCAACATGGGTGTCCCGGCTGCAGTGAGTGGTGTCCCCGGCTAAAGTGGACGGTGTCCCGGCTGTAGTAAGTGGTGTTTCTGCTGTGGAGAAATCCTCTGCAGATATGAAGAGAAATCCCCTAGCAGAGGTGTCATCAGCCCACCAGAGCAGTATGGATGGATCTACATCATGCCCCCCGCAAATGGATTCTGCTATGACTGCTGGGACCTGTGGTTCTACAACCAAGATGGCTGCCAGCTCCAAAGAGCCTGTTTCAGCCTCACCTGGGCTGATTGATGCAGGTGGGGGAGGGGAGCAGCACAGTGCAGCAAGTGGAGTGGAAGCAGCAATGGAAGTTTCCTGCACTGATCTACCTGTTGCTGTATCACAGCAATCTTGCTTATCTGACAACCCTGTCCCGATGGAGAAGAGTCTGCCTGGAGGTGAAGTATGTGAGGGCACCTCTGTGAATATGGACACAGCAGGAACTGAGAACGTGCCAGGAAATAATGACAGTAATAGTATTGATGAAGCAATGGATGTGGTGGTGGTGGTGAAGGGGTTAACAATGACATTTCTCCTCCTGCTCAGCAGAGGAAAGACTCATCTGCAAAACGCATAACTGGACCCTCTGCGGGGAGGTCTGTGAACACCAGCAGCTATGCAGCAGTTTTGGGGAGTCGCACCAAAGAGGGTGGGGGGAATGGTGCAAATGTTGGTGGTCACAATTTGGGGGGGTTTAGTGGGGGGATGGTTGGTGGGTACAAAAGAAGAAACGTGGTCCAGTTGAAGTGGGAGGGGGAGGGGACCCCACCAGTAAGGGGAAGGGTTGCAGAGTTGATCCTGGAAATGGGATTTAAAGTCGCAGACATTTTTGCTTTGATTTGTCCTGTTGGAAGTTCAGAATTTGATTTATCCTTTGTAAAACCTGAGGGTTTGGATTTGTTTTGGGAACGTTTTAGGGGGCGCAGGGACCTTCCGCAGTGGAATGGTTGGATGCCAAAGGTGGTTTCCAGGCAGCCTCTCATAAAATCGGTGACGATCCTCGTGCGTAATGAATCCATCCCAGAGGCTGATTTGGTAGTATGGTTACGCCGATATGGTGAGGTCCTCGCTCCACTGCGGAAGGTCCTTGATCAGCATGGGATATGGACAGGGGCCTGGACAGTGTCGTTAAAATTGGGGGTGCAGGGAAATGTTGTTCAACATTTGCCCTGTTCAGCCTTTCTGGGGAGGGACAGGCTGACCATTTTTTTACCAGGGTCAGCCTAAGGTGTGCAATAAATGTGGGGACAAGGGCCACTTTGCGTCCACCTGCACCCGAAAGAAATGTTCTTTGTGCCAGGCGCTGGACCATTTGGCTAAAGACTGTACAGATATTCGGTGCAACTTGTGCCAAAAACTTGGTCACCCCTACAGTCTTTGCCCAGAGGCATTACATAACCTGCCAGGGTTGGAGGCTGAGCTGCAGAGGCTGGATAAGGAGGATGAGGCCACCAAAACTGTTGTTGTCCCTCCTGTGTCTGTGGCACCCGTTTCTGTTCCCTCTAGTGATGTGGTCCCTGAGTCTGTCCCTTCTGTGTCTGTGACATCTGTTTCTATTCCCCCCAGTGGTGTGGTCCCTGAGTCTGTCCCTTCTGTGTCTGTGACATCTGTTTCTGTTCCCCCTAGTGATGTGGTCACTAAATCTGTCCCTCCTGTCCCTAATCCATCAATTCGTAGATCCTCCAGACTGGCAGAGGCTGCTGGGGGGGCAGGTTTAACGGACCTTCCCACTCAGCCTCCAGTCCTTGCCCCTCGGCAGTGCAAGCGTGGTCAGGGGAATGTGGGGGTGCTGGATGGGGGTGGGGCTGATGGAGGGGTGTCCATACCCCATGTCTCACATTCGGTTGATGGGGATTCGGATGAGGAGGGGTGGGAGAAGATCAGGAGGAAGGAAAAAAAGAAGAGAAAGGCTAGAAAACCGGTCGTCTCTTCCTCAGAGTCGGATCCAAGAGGGGTTCCCCTTGGTAACACCTTTAATGTGTTGTCGGGTGATGAGATGTCTTTGTCTTCTCCCTTATCATCTATGGATGAGGGGGAGTCACGTAGTTTGAAGAGAGCTGTTTCTGGTGATGAGAGGGTGGTGAAGGTCAAGAAACGACTACCCCAATCATCCTGATGGCAGTTCCCACTCTGATAAAGGTGGCGACCATTAATGTCGCCAGCACTAAATCTGCAAGAGCTCGTGATATGGCCTTATTTTTGCTCAGCGAGTTTGATGCCGAGATTTTATTTTTGCAAGAGACCTGGCTCCATACCTTGGCCGACGTCCATCTGGCAAAAAGGGAGTGGAGATGCGGTCCCTCCTTTTGGTCTCTTGCGGCTGAGCCCTGCAGCGGAGTTGCGGTTCTTTTTAAAACCGATATGGTAACGTGCCGGCGGGTAATTGGGGTAGTAATGGGTAGACGCATGGTGTTGGACGTTTCCTGCCTATCTCTGGGTGAGGGTTTCCTTTTCTGTCTCTTTCACTCCCTTAGCTTTTGTTGGTTAGTGTCTTTTTGAAGAAGGGCTGCATGCATAATGGGTGCGGGTTTGTTTCTTGACCTTGCAGGTTTGTCTGGTGTAGTGGTGTGAGTTGTATTAAGTTTTATTTTCCCCGGTGTATATATGATTTTTGCTTTTTCTGTAAAGTCTTTTTGTTTGAGAGCGGATTTGCTATATTTATTTTCATTTTATGTAAATATGTATATATTTATGTATTTTGTGTGTATATAGTGATTTTATGCTTAATGATTGCAAGACTTTCAATAAACAAAATTGGGAAGAATGTTCCTTACATTGGTGAGGTGATCAGTGGGAAGAATGTCCCTTACATTGGTGATCAGTGGGAAGAATGCCCCTTACATTGGTGATCAGTGGGAAGAATGTTCCTTACATTGGTGATCAGTGGGAAGAATGTTCCTTACATTGGTGATCAGTGGGAAGAATGTCCCTTACATTGGTGATCAGTGGGAAGAATGTCCCTTACATTGGTGATCAGTGGGAAGAATGTTCCTTACATTGGTGATCAGTGGGAAGAATGTTCCTTACATTGGTGATCAGTGGGAAGAATGTCCCTTACATTGGTGATCAGTGGGAAGAATGCCCCTTACATTGGTGATCAGTGGGAAGAATGTCCCTTACATTGGTGATCAGTGGGAAGAATGTCCCTTACATTGGTGATCAGTGGGAAGAATGCTCCTTACATTGGTGATCAGTGGGAAGAATGTTCCTTACATTGGTGATCAGTGGGAAGAATGTCCCTTACATTGGTGATCAGTGGGAAGAATGTTCCTTACGTGACTGGCCTGGCAAATCCGGGACAGTTGGCAAGTATCATCTTGGGCCTCCGTGCATCTGGGGGTCCTGGGCACTGTCCAAGGGTGCCCATTTTAGTTTTAGTCCCATTTTAGTCTTTTGCAATTGTTTTAGTTTTAGTCATATTTTAGTCGACTAAAATAGTATTCCTTTTAGTCAACTAAATTAACACTTGTATGATACATCTGAATATCTTCTCCATTCGGAGAAGTGTTGCCTTTCTAGGTATTACAAACTAGTTGGTAAATAATGGAGCTTACGATCAAATTCTCTAAAGTGGACTGTGAAAGACATAAATATACTTGCAAAGCTAATCATATCACATCCTCCTTTTTGGAACCCCTGTGCTGATGAGGCTCTTGGGTTTAATACAAGCTAAAATGGATCTGTTTTCAAGCACTTCTGGGCTTCAGTCAAAAGTAAATCAGACGGAGTGTTTAGGTGCGAGCTTCCAGCTGGAACACTCCGGAACCTCCAGGGAATTGCACTGGTTTGGCAGGCATTACATATGTGCTGTATATTGTATTGTGTGTATATAGCACAGTTCTATCTATCCCATACAGATGTCCATCTGAGCGTGCTCAGGCCTCGTTCTCCTTGTCCCCGGAGCACTCGCAATGCCGGTGGAACGTCCTCCCTGAGTGCCTCGGTAATCAGTCTTTGCGGCACTTGCAAATCACTGGCACACAGAAAAATACTATTTTGCCAAATTAAACCTCATTTGTGCTGCCATCCTTCAAAATGACAATGTAAAGCAAGACTCCAGGCAACAAATAAAAGTAGTAAGTGTACGGCTAATCCGAGAAATGCTGCAGCTGTGCAAAAGTTGGCTCAATTTACCCCAATCTGTATTCAGCAGGATTTGCAGAGTGCTCTTGTCCAAAGCCTCGTACACACGATCAGATTTTAAGACGAACTATGCCTTTCGGCTAGGTTCACACTGCTGCAAATTCAAAATCGCGGTAAAATTGCGATTTTACCACGTTTTTTCGGCTGCGATTTTGCTGCTATTTGCGGCCACAATTTCAGGGAATCGCAGTGTATAGAGCTGAATTGGATCAAACTCGCACAGGACCCTTTTTTTTTTTCGCAACGCATTGATGTGACTACATTTTTTTTACTACTAATGGCCGCGATCAGCGATTTTTATTTTCATGACTGCGACGTTATGGCGGACACATCGGACAATTTTGACACATTTTTGGAACCATTGTAATTTTCACAGCAAAAAGTGCTATAAAAAAGCACCGATTACTGTGAAAATGACAATTGCAGTTTGGGAGTTAACCCCTACAGCGCCCCCTAGTGGTTATGTGTGACCTTTATATGTGTTTCTAACTGTAGGGGGGTGGGTTGGATGTATGACGTCATTAATCGCCTTTCTTTACATCAGGGAACAGACAATCACTGACATTGCCACAATGTAAACACACCTTTCCTCGTTCTTCAGCTCCGGTGATCGATCGCGGAACACCGGCAGCGATCGGGTCCCGCAGGCGCGATCAAGGAGCTTTGGATGGTGGCGCGATCGCGAACCCACGGCTGGGCCTTAAAGAGACACGTACAGGTACATGATTGTGCCCAGCCGTGCCATTCTGCCGACGTATATCGTCGGTAGGGGGTGCTTAATTGGTTAAAGACCACCCAGGCATAGACCAACTTTTGGAAAATTGTAATAAATGCACCAACAACAATAACATAAACATTTTTTATTTTATTAAATGTTGGCATTTATACCTGCAGAGCATTTTAACTGCTTCATGGGTGTAATGCACAGGCTCTTATATTGCTACCCCTAGTCCCAGGGCTGTACAGAGGTACTGACGTTCTGTTATGGGCCTGGAGGAAGTAATGAATAAACTACAAGTGCAGTGACGCCACTTGTACAGTCTAAATATGAGATGTGGGGTCTTTTTGACCCCAGATCTCATATTTTAAGAGGACCTGTCATGCTTTTTGTGATAGGAATAAAAGTGACCCATTTTTTTATTTATTTTTTGTGTAAAAATTAATAAAATTAATAAGAAAACAAAAACATTTTTTTTTTTAAAGCGTGCCATCCCGGCGAGCTCGCGCGCAGAAGCAAACGCATACGTGAGTATCGCCGGCATATGAAAACGTTTTTAACCACACACCGCGATCGTTCGAGCGAGAGCAATAATTCTAGCCCTAGACCTCCTCTGCAACTCAAAAGATGCAACCTATAGAATTTTTTAAACATCGCCTATGGAGATTTTTAAGGGTAAATGTGTGACGCCATTCCACGAGCGGGCGCAATTTTGAAGCGTGACATGTTGGGTATCATCTTACTCGGCGTAACATTATCTTTCACAATATAAAAAAAAAAATTGGGCTAACTTTACTGTTGTCTTATTATTTAATTTAAAAAAGTGCATATTTTCCCCAAAAAAGTGTGCTTGTAAGACCGCTGTGCAAATACGGTGTGAGAGAAAGTATTGCAACGACCGACCATTTTATTCTCTAGGGTGTTAGAAAAAATATATATAATGTTTTGGGGGTTTTAAGTAATTTTCTAGCAAAAAAATACAGTTTTAATCTTGTAAACACCAAATCTGAAAAACAGGCAAGGTCCTTAAGTGGTTAATGGGTAAGACAGGGTGTCATAGGTCTAGCCTGGCAATATCTAACCCACTCGCTGGGTGCGTTCCTGTGCCATCAAACGGCGAACGGCTGATCTTAATGGCCACGCTAAGTAACTCTGGAAAATCTTATTTTCTGATAAATCATAGCAAACAAGGCTCTTCCAGTCAATGAGCTGTCATCTGGCAGCGATTTAACGCTCCGCTCCTATCTCGTAACTTGTGATCGGAATAGCAGTCGTCCATGGCCTCCGTTTTATGGCGTATCCATTCCGTGAAGAGCGCCGAGGCAGCCGCGAGGCGAAAATACCGCTTACTAGAATAGTTTCCTTGTCTGCTCAAGTTATTAACTTCCCCAGAAAGATATTTGGAAGAAACATTTCCATCCTTCACCTCTAAAAATCCTTCCTGGTTTTTGTCGCCTTCGTTATGGCCGAGTGGAAGAATATAAAGGAGGGCTCCGCGCCAACAGGTTATTCATGTCTGCTCTTCAACAATGATGACAGCTTTTATTTGTAATGGTCTTAGTCTGCCCTCTGATCTGGAATATGTCTTATTATGTGTTCTTTGGAGCTGCTATGTGAAAAATGTGCATTTATTGTAGCAGCTAGTTAAAGCGGGGTTCCGGGTGTAAGTTTTTTTTGCAAGCTAAAATGAATCACATTAACCACTTAAGCCCCAGACCATTTTGTAGCTAAATGACCGGGCTACTTTTTGCGATTCGGCACTGCGTCGCTTTAACTGACAATTGCGCGGTCGTGCGACGTGGCTTCCAAACAAAATTTACGTCCTTTTTTTCCCACAAATAGAGCTTTCGTTTGGTGGTATTTGATCATCTCTGCGGTTTTTATTTTTTGCGCTATAAACAAAAATAGAGCGACAATTTTGAAAAAAAATCTACATTTTTTACTTTTTGCTATATTAAATATCCCCCAAAAAAAATAGTTTCCTCAGTTTAGGCCGATACATATTCATATACTTTTGGTAAAAAAATCGCAATAAGCGTTTATTGATCGGTTTGCGCAAAAGTTATAGTGTCTACAAAATACATTTTTATTGATATTTTTTTTTTTACAAGTAATGGCAGTGATCTGCTATTTTTATCGTGACTGCGACATTATTGCGGACACATCGGACACTTTTGACAATTTTTTGGACCATTGTAATTTTTACAGTGATCAGTGCTATAAAAATGCACTGCTTACTGTGAAAACAACACTGCCAGTAAAGGGGTTGACCACTAGGTGGCGCTGTAGGGGTTCAGTGTTCCCTAAGGAGTGATTCTTACTGTAGGGTAGCGTGGCTTGCTGTCACATGTCACTGATCGTGTTCCTGATGACAGGGAAAACGATCAGTGACAGAGTCACCTAGGCAGAACGGGGAGATGTTGGCCCGGATTCACAAAGCACTTACGCCGACGTAAATCACTTTACGCCGACTTAGTGCAAATATGCGCCCGGCGTATGTGTGCGCCACAGTCACAAACCAACATACGTCCAAAAACAGTCCATCCTACCCCGACGTATCTTGCTTACGCCGGCGTAGCGTGGGCGCAAATATGGTTTGGACGCATGTTGCTTCTCCCATTGATTAGGCATTCAAATATGCAAATGAGGAAAATACGGCGATTCACGAGCGTACGTGCGCCTGACGCATCAATACGATGTTTGCGTAAGTTGTACGTCGGCGTAAAGTTATTCCCCATAGATGAGGCGCAAGCCAGCAGTAGACATGCACAGGTCTGCCCCAGAGAACACAGGTCGGCGTATTGGGCGTACACGTACGTTACGTTCACGGCGTACGTAGTGATCCGGCGCAGCTTAGGCAGTGGTGCCGGTGTAGTTGTGAGCATGCGCATAAGGGTGCAGTTTCATGCGTCCACGTCACGACTACGTCACGGCGCATGCGCATTCGTGATACACCGGGCGTAAAACACTGCACCATGCTCAGACCATCATTTGCATGGGGTCACTCCCAGTTCCACTTACGCTGGCCTGCACCTTCTAAAATACGCTACGCTGGTGTATCTTGGTGAGCAATAGCTTGCTGAATACAGTGCATGCCTCTCCGCGCTGCGCCAGCTTAGCGTATGTGTGTGCGCTACGCCGGCGTAAATGTGTGCCCACTCTCTGTGAATCCGGGCCGTTGTGTTTACACTAACATCTCCCCATTCTATTCCTCCGTGAGACGATTGCGGGTATGCCCGCGGCGTTCGAGTCAGCGGGACCTGCGGGAGCGCTCGCGGAGATCGTGGCGGGCGCCCGTAATAACCGCTTAAGGTACGTCCTTCTGCCTGCCCATGCCATTCTGCAGACGTATATCTGTGTGCGGCCCCAGTTCTGCTGCCCCTGTGATTCGCACATCCCCTGCCAAACTGTATAACCAACAGGGTGACACCACTATTCATTTCTGCAGCATTTCAGCTTCTTGTGCCCACTGAAGCCTCCATGCTCCAGTACGAGTCCATGTCTGTCTGTCCCATTCCTTGGCCTTGGCTGCTATTTCTCCCCTCTGCCTATCACCAGGATCACCATTAAGTGATGAACTTGGCTACATTTTTCCATGGTCTTGGCAGGTTTGCAATTCTAAGCTATTTTAGTTGTCATTTCATAATGAATTCATAAGTAGTGTACAGGACAGCTTTGCCAACCCCCCCCCCCCCCCCCCTGTTAATGGTGTTGACGCCTTTACAGGTTTGAGCTAAAGTAGACCTAAAATGTGAGCTTCCCATGAAACAATAAGGTATTTGTTACCAAATCACTTTATCCTTCTTAATAAAATACTGATTCTTTCTTATTGCAAATTAAAAACTGCCAAACCAATTCATGTGACCCAAAATCTGGGCAACGATCACATGGACCTTCAGGTGCACTATGGTGTTTCACGTCATTAGAGGTTGCATTTAGGTTCAATTAGAGAGAATGGGGGTTATTTATGAAAGGCAAATCCACTTTGCACTACAAGTGCACTTGGAAGTGCAGTTGCTGTAGATCTGAGGGGGACATGCAAGTAAAAAAACTAGGGCTGTGGAAATTAACTATTCCTCGATTAATCGTAAAAAAAATAAAAAATTTTGATCGATCAAATTTTTTTTGATTGGTACTCACCTCTCCGCGGGCTTTCGGGATTTCAGGGAGTTCCGTGGCAGATTCGGTGATGTCACGGATACCCGCAGGGCTTGCCGTGTCCACCTGAAGGGCTCCTTTGCTGTGCCTTCATATCTGCATGCCGGCGGGACCTTACTATCTGCCACACGCAAGGGCTGTTACACTTCCCTCTATCACTTCCCTCTATCAACCTGGGATTCTACAACCATCCACTGGGAGTTGTGATAGTTCCCTTCACGGGACATCTACATACCGACGGACTGATGTTAACCCCTCCTCATCTGGATTCAGCAGTGGTATCATTGTACACATTTTTATACCAGTATCATACTTAGCTACACGTTTTTATGACTGCTTTTTGCTACCATTTGGTAATTGCACCATTTTTACAGTTTATGTAGCTACATCGATTTTATCTCCAGTGCAATATTTATTTTGTTACCTACTTGAAGACTATAAAAGTTTTAATGCTATTCCCATCGAGCGCTGCCTTTGTGTGTTTTTTGTATCCTGTTATCTATTTTTCCAGTGGTTGGAGCTGCACTGGGAATCAGCCTGCAAGGAGGAGATCAGCTAAAAGTAGTTGGATCTGTATGCGTGTTATAATTAATCGAAATGAATCGATTAAAAAAAATCGATTAATCGAACACGAAAATTTTAATCAGTAACAGCCCTATAAAAAACAGCATTTTAGCTTGCACATGATTGGATGATAAAATCAGCAGATTTCTTTCTCGTACATCACGGGACACAGAGCGGCATATTCATTACTATGTGGGTTATATGGAGTACCTTCAGGTGTGGACACTGGCAATCTTCAAACAGGAAGTCCCCTCCCTATATAACCCCCTCCCCTAGAGGGAGTCCCTCAGTTTTTTCGCCAGTGTCTTAGGTGTTGGTCACGGAATAGCTTTGCTCCACATCCTTGGGATTAAGGGCGGGCTACCGGATCTGTCCAAGGAGCCTCAGTGCCAAAGTGGACAGTACCCGGGCCCCAAACCGTGGGGTTTTGCCTATAATGCTCCTCTTTGGAGGGCTGGACCCTGGGCCCAGGACTTGGAGTTTGCAAAAACCATAAAGTTCCTGTTTTGCCAGGGTGCTATATAGGTCCAGGACAGTGGGTACCTTCATAGGACCCCAGGGCCTGAAGGTCTACTACGCTACCCACGGAGATGGGAGAAGATTGGATCAGTTTGCTGGTCAAACATCCTGCAGCATGGAGCAGGTAAGGGGGAGCCTGCGGGACTTGGTTCGACAGCAGGCTCCCCGGGGTAACCTAAAAGGGGGGATAGCCTAAGTATGCTCTGCATGGGCAACCGTGATCACTATGTCTAAAAGAGACAGGATGACACCCTTTCTCCCCCCATCACTAGGCCCCCCTGTCTAAATATGTGTTGCTAGCTAACCTGCTGTTTCTTCCTAGGGCTAGTAAGGATCCCTAGGGGCCTTGAGAGAGTCCTACCTGGCCGGGGGTTTGAATCTGCCGCCTGTTTCTGCGTGCCTGGATCTCCAGCAGCGCGGCTCCTCCATGTTCCTCCTGTATCCGGCATACGCGCGCGCACGTCTTATTGACGTTTTTCGCGCCGTCCAGACAGGAGGGCGGGGGGGGGGCGGGCCTGCGGCGTCATACAGGGGCGCGCCTTTGTGCTGTTATAGACAGCAGGCCTTGTCAGGGCTCAGTCTGAGGCTGATTTTTTCAAGGAGAGGACGCAGAGCGGCAGAACAGTGACTCCCGGTGGCGGAAGAGGGGTAGTACATGTGGACTTTGTTCCAATGCCTTTATTGTTAAGCCAAGAAATCCCCCTTATTTTGCAGCAGGTTGGAGGCTGGCAAACTTAAATTAGGGTCATTGTATGTTGTCAAATATATAATATATAATATATAATTATTTAAAAAAAAAAAAAAAAAAAAAAGGAAAAGACCAACATACGGGCCCATCAGTTTTGGGGACACTAGTGATCTATTCTCCCCTAAACTCTGAAATTTGTACTCCTGGCCACTACAGTCTGTTGTGTGGGCGGAGTCCCTCGATTTTGTATTATGGCTTCCAAGGGTTCGGGGTCAAAGGGGACAAAAAAGACCAAAAAACAAAAGGGGTCCCTTTCTGATTCTGATATGCCGATACTTTCCCCGCAGCTTATTAATTTAAGAAGCGCCTTGGATGAGCCATTAGGGGGATCTGGTGCGGAGGCTGGCCCAGATCAGCCCAGCCCTGTGTTTATCACAGAGGAGATGCTAGCCGTATCCCTAGGGGGGCTAGAAGAGAGAATAGCGGCATTGATCGCCAGAGCTATTCCTGGTAAGAAACGGGTTAGATCCCCATCACCAGGGGGTGTATCCTCAGATGCTGAGATTCTCTCTCCGGAGGAATTAGAATCACAGGAGGATCAACTGGACCTGAACCAAGAGGGTTCAGGGATGGAGGGGTCTACCTCTGAGGAACCATTTTCAGACTCCCAGACAGAGAGACTGTGGGTACAGTCTTTGACGGACATGGTCCGCTCGGCATTTAGTTTGCCATTGCCAGAACTTCAGGTTCCTCCGGTATCCTCTCTGGGCTCTTTGAAAGCCCCGTTAAGCAACGCAGTTTTTCCGGTCCATCCTCTCTTGGAGGAATTGATCTTTCGGGATTGGGTACGGCCGGACAGGGTTTTTCTGCCACCGAAAAGATTTGCGGTCATTTATCCCATGGAGGAAAAATTCTCCAAGAAGTGGAGGCTCCCAGTAGTGGATGCAGCCATCTCATGTGTGAATAAATCACTAACTTGCCCGGTGGAAAACATACATATGTTTAAAGATCCGGTGGATAAAAGATTAGAGACACTTTTAAAAGCATCCTTTGCTACGGCAGGAGCAGTGGTGCAGCCAGCGGTAGCTGCAATTGGAGTTTGTCAGGCATTAAAAGACCAGACAAAAGAGATGTTAAAGGACATGCCTACCCAACAAGCAGAAGAGTTTGCTGACATTCCCAGAGCTCTGTGTTTCGCGGTAGATGCTATAAAAGATTCCATCCAGCAGGCTTCTCGTTTATCACTATGTTTGGTACACATGAGAAGGCTCTTATGGTTGAAGAACTGGGCGGCAGAACCCCCATGCAAAAAGCTTCTGGCAGGATTTCCCTTCCATGGAGGACGACTCTTCGGAGAAGATCTGGATAAATATATTCAGACTATTTCAAATGGCAAGAGTACCCTTTTACCGGTCAAAAAGACATTCCGGGCTCCTACATTTAAAAGGCAGCTTTTTCCTGTCTCGGGGCCCTCTAATTCCAGGCAGTATCGACGGCCGCCTGCACGATCCAACGTTAACAGTAGATCGCAGGGACAGACCCCTGGGGGTAAGAAGCCGTGGTATCGCAAGCCGTCAAAGACAGCCCCTAAGTCTGCCTTATGAAGGGGCGCCCCCACTCTCACGGGTGGGGGGAAGGCTTCGTCTCTTCTCAGAAGTTTGGGAAGCCAAGATCCCCGACAATTGGGCCCGGGCATCTGTAACCACAGGTTACAGATTGGAGTTTCTAAGATATCCTCCGCCTCATTTTCAAGAATCAAGGCTACCAAGGGATCCAGCAAGGAAGGCCTCAATGCTGGCAGCTTTGGATCACCTGCTTTGCCAGGACGTAATTATAGAAGTGCCAGCCCAAGAGCAAGGCCTAGGTTTCTATTCCAATCTCTTTGTCATACCAAAGCCCAACGGCGATGTCAGGCCAATCTTGGACCTAAAGAGGTTAAACGCTTATCTAAGGGTGCGGTCCTTCCGGATGGAATCCATCCGGTCAGCAGCCGCCGCGCTTCAGAAAGACGATTTTCTGGCCTCCATAGACATAAAAGATGCTTACCTTCATGTACCAATCTTTCAGTCGCATCAAAGGTTTTTACGCTTCGCGGTGGGGCAGCGACACTTCCAATTCAGGGCGCTCCCTTTCGGGCTGGCCACGGCCCCCCGGGTATTCACGAAGATCCTAGCCCCAGTTCTGGCCAATTTAAGGATCCAAGGAGTCACAGTCCTAGCATACTTGGACGACCTTTTAATCATAGATCACTCACGGACGGGTCTGCAAAAGGCAGTAAACCTCACGGTTCGGTACCTCGAAGAATTCGGCTGGGTCCTAAACCAGGGAAAGTCAGCATTCCAGCCTACAAAGCAGTTGGAATACCTCGGCATGAGGTTAGACACAGAACATCAAAAGGTGTTCCTGCCCCTTGTAAAGATCAAGGCGATCAAGGGGTTGGTTCAGTTGGTTATAAACAAGAAAAGACTATTCGCCTGTGTATGCGATTACTAGGCAAGCTAGTGGCCACATTCGAGGCAGTACCATACGCTCAGATCCACACTCGCGTCCTACAGGCAGCCATTCTAGCAGCCTGGGGCAAGAGGGCACATGCCTTAGAGTCCCCTTTGACGCTATCATCAAGGGTCCGACAGAGCCTGGCCTGGTGGTTGAACCCTCAGAATCTTCTAAAGGGAAGATCCTTCAGCCCTGTTGTCTGGAAGGTAGTTACCACAGACGCCAGCCTGGCAGGCTGGGGGGCGGTCTTCGAAGGGTTCTCCCGCCAGGGAACTTGGGTGAAAGCAGAGAGGCAGCTCCCCATCAATATCTTGGAAATCAGAGCTGCTCGCCTAGCCCTGTTGGCGTGGACCTCCAGATTAAAGGGGTTCCCGGTGAGAATCCAGTCAGACAATGCCACGGCGGTGGCATACATAAACCACCAAGGGGGAACCAGGAGCCAGGCCGCTCAAAGGGAAGTGAACTTGATTTTTCAATGGGCAGAGGTTCATGTACCCTGCATTTCAGCGATATTCATTCCCGGAGTGGACAACCTGCAGGCAGACTTCTTAAGTCGCCAGAGTCTGTTGCCAGGGGAGTGGTCTCTGCATCCCCAGGTCTTTCAGACAATCTGCCAGAGGTGGGGAACGCCAGACGTAGATATAATGGCATCCAGGTTCAACAAGAAACTAGACAGGTTCGTGTCGCGAGCGAGGGATCCTATGGCCTGCGGAACCGATGCGTTGGTTTGCCCTTGGCATCAATTCAAACTTCTATATGCATTCCCTCCACTACAGTTACTCCCCCGCCTGTTGCGCAAGATCAGAGTGGAGCACAAGCCAGTCATTCTAATAGCTCCAGCTTGGCCCCGGAGGGCTTGGTACTCACTAGTCCTGAATATGGCAGTGGGAGACCCTTGGACTCTTCCTCTACAACCAGACCTACTCTCACAAGGCCCGATCCTCCACCCTACATTACAGCGTCTAAATTTGACGGCCTGGAGGCTGAATCCCTGATTCTCAGGGGTAGGGGTCTGTCTAAGCAGGTAATCCCTACCCTGATTAAGGCTAGAAAGCCGGTCTCCAGGGTAATTTATTACAGGGTGTGGAGGAACTATATAGGCTGGTGTGATTCCAAAAGATGGAATTGCCGCAAATATACTATTGATAGGGTGTTAAGTTTTCTCCAGCTAGGAGTGGATAAAGGCCTGGCACTAAGCACAATCAAAGGACAGATCTCAGCTCTGTCAGTGTGGTTTCAGAGGCCGCTGGCCACCCACTCGCTGGTAAAGACCTTCTTACAGGGGGTCTTGCGTATTAATCCTCCTGTCAAGTCACCAGTTTGTCCTTGGGACCTAAATCTTGTCCTGTCCACTCTACAGAAACAGCCTTTTGAGCCTTTGGCTGAGATTCCTTTACTCTTACTGACAAGAAAATTGGTTTTCTTGGTCGCCATAGTTTCGGCCAGGAGAGTGTCAGAATTAGCAGCCTTATCGTGTAAGGAACCATATCTCGTTCTACATAAGGACAGGGCAGTTCTCTGGCCCCATCCTTCCTTTCTACCAAAGGTTATATCCAAATTTCACTTAAACCAGGATTTGGTACTTCCATCCTTCTTTCCAAAGCCTACATCTAGAAAGGAGGGGTTGCTGCATACCTTGGATATTGTCCGGGCCAGGAAGGCCTATCTTAAAGCTACGGAAAAGATCCGGAAAACAGAGGTGTTATTCGTTCTACCAGATGGCCCCAAGAAGGGGCAGGCAGCTGCAAAATCCACCATCTCGAGATGGATTAGACAATTAATCATTCAAGCCTACGGATTGAAGAGGTTGCCCCCTCCGTTGTCGGTAAAGGCCCATTCTACCAGGGCCATGGGCGCCTCTTGGGCAGCACACCATCAGATCTCTATGGCTCAGATATGCAAGGCGGCAACGTGGTCATCAGTCCACACGTTTACAAGGTTTTATCAACTAGACGTGAGAAGAAATGCGGATACTGCCTTTGGTCAGGCAGTACTACAGGCTGCAGTTTGAAACCCTCGGGATCAGAAACACCCTTGGTTATATATAAAAAAAAAAAAAAAAAAAAAAAGAAAAAGGTTCTTTCTTGACTAATTTGGAAATATTATTATGATTTGAGTTTAGCTCTAAAATTGAATCCTTCTTTGGAAGATGTCTCCCTCCCCTCATTAAAGCATTGCTTTCGGACATCCCACATAGTAATGAATATGCCGCTCTGTGTCCCGTGATGTACGAGAAAGAAAAAGGGATTTTTAAATACAGCTTACCTGTAAAATCCTTTTCTTGGAGTACATCACGGGACACAGAGCTCCCACCCCTCTTTTGGGTGACCATTTTGGGAGGCATACTGCTTGCTACAAAACTGAGGGACTCCCTCTAGGGGAGGGGGTTATATAGGGAGGGGACTTCCTGTTTGAAGATTGCCAGTGTCCACACCTGAAAGTACTCCATATAACCCACATAGTAATGAATATGCCGCTCTGTGTCCCTTGATGTACTCCAAGAAAAGGATTTTACAGGTAAGCTGTATTTAAAAATCCCTTTTTTCAGATCTCATTACCAATCTACCCCTCAGATTTACAGCGACTGCACTTCCAAGTGCACACTTGTAATTTGCACGTGTAGTGCAAAGTGGAGTTGCCTTTCGTAAATAACCCCTAATATGTTACAATTTGAAGAGTCATTCCACTAATGTTGAGAAAAAAAAAACATTCCCTTCTGGGTGATCTCTGGACATTACAAGGATTTCAACAAACATGGTTGCAGATTCCGACCTTTTGTTGTTCTGAAGACTAAGGCTGCATTCACACCTAAGCGCGGCGTTTTGTACCGCGATTTGCCGCGACAAATTGCAGCGTTTTGTACCGCGATTTGCCGCGACAAAACGCGTTGTTTTAATTTTTTTTTTTTTTTTAACAAGTCATTATTGTCTATGCCGAACGCGGAAGCCGCCTGAAAAAAAGGGTCTGGGACTTGTTTTGAGCTTCAGGCGTTCGGCGTAGAGATGTGAACCATCTCCATAGACAACAATGTTAAATCACCCCTCCAGCATATTTTAGGCTGCAATAGTGTCGGGCATCAGGCGGTAAAACGCCTATGTGTGAATGGAGCCTTAGCCTCTTGCCTGTGTCCATGGGCCAAGTGACTCTAATGGGAATGATTTTATAATTATCAATCAGATGCCGCACTTGCAGGACTCACGTTGCAGGGCCTGCATCTCTTTCAATGTGATTTCTTATTGGGAATATCTCTCCAAAATGAAATTTTTGTTGCAGAGGATGCTCAAAATCTGACAAAATCCACAAGCCAATCACACAAGCAGGAAATTACATGTGTGGGGTGTTCTGTACACCATCTGTGTACAAAACGCTTCCAGGTAGCCATATTGCATTTTACAGAAACGTAGAAGGCGCTGCAATATGTAAAAGAAAGATAATTTTGAATAACATTCAATTACAATATGACTTGTGTAACAATTGTATATGCTGTATTTTTTTTATTTGCTATTTTTCTAGGGCTGCGGAAATTAACGATCAATTCCTCGATTAATCGTTAATTTCTTTGATCGATCAAAATAATTTTGATCAAGTACAATCCGCGGATTGAGCTCCGCGGTCTCGCCCATAGGAAAGGCCGCGGCTTCGCCCTAGCTCCGGAGCCGCAGCCATCTTGGTACACCTAGCGGTGGCCTAGTAGCGGCACGCTGACGTCATCGCCTGCTGCCTGCTTTTTATTTTTTTATGCTAGAACTTGCAAAATTGTAGTGTAAAAAATATAATTCCGTCTTATGTTTGGAATAGAGCCGACTGATGTCATGCCGTTTTCTTTTGTCTTCTAGGTGTCCTCTCACTCCCCCCATACTTCAGCCCATATAAAGACAATTCTGTTTCCAGAGATGACACCACAGACGCGTACACGCACCTTGAACTGCGCACTTTGGAACAATCGCTCCTCGCCACATGTGTCGGCAGCATCTCCGAGCTGAGTGAGTAGGGAAAAATAATATTAAAAAAATTAATGCGATGACTTCAAATCCGCCCCCGATTTTTTTTTTACAAATGTAGTTGGGCAACCCGGTCTTTGATGTATCAGCTTCTCACAGACAAGGATATTGTTAACCGCAGAAATCTGGTGGAGCAAAAAGCAGTCCATGTTGTCCTATAAGCTTTTGGACTGCACATAGTGGGGTCGATTTACTAAAGGCAACTAGACTGTGCGATTTGCATGGTCCCATCCATTGGCACCTCAATATGGCAAAGTCGTACCTTTAGCAGAGAAACAGCTCCAAAGCATAATGTTTCCACCTCCTACAGTCAGTAGGGATGGTGTTCTAAGGCCGCGTACACATGATCGGTCCAACCCGATGAGAATGGTCCGAAGGACCGTTTTCATCAGTTCACCACTGAAGTGGCCTGATGGTCTGATGTGTGTACACACCATCAATCCAAAATCTGATCGGGTCAGAATGCGGTGACATAGAACACAACAACGTGCTGAAAAAACGAAGTTTGATGCTTCCAAGCATGTGTCGACTCGATTCTGAGCATGCGCGGGTTTTCGGTCCGATGCTTTTGCGTACTAACCATCGGTTTGGTCCGATGGTCAGGCGTCCATCGGTCCGAATTTACAAGTTTTAAAACTTTGGTACGACGGATGACGGTCCGATGGGCCGTACACACGCTCGGTTTGGACCGATGAAACTGGCCTTAAGGCCAGTTTCATCGGACAAAACCGAGCGTGTGTACGCGGCCTTAGAGTCATAGTCGGCATTTTTTCTTCCTCGGAAGGTTATAGAACCACACTGCTCATTGTTATGAAGACTAGAAGAGGGTCCGGGTTCTATAGTCCTGTCTTGTTTTTGTTATCCTAATGCCTAAAGACCGTTTTTTACGACAAGAAAACTGCAATTTTTTATATTGGTCATGAAAACAGGTCGTTTGTATGCTCCCTAGCAGTATTCTCAACGAAAAAAACTGCCCGCAAAAAAATTTAAACCAGCTCTTTTTTCGTATGCGCATGCTCAGAATCAAGTATGCAGCCCAAAGGGTGGTGCCATTTGGAAGGAACTTCCCCTTAATAGTCCAGTTGTATGTGTTGTACGTCACCGCGCTTTGGTCGGATGTAGCGTGTGACTTTATAATATTTATTCATCTTAACTACTTGAGATCCGCGCTACACCCGAATGACGGCTCTAGCGCAGATCTAAATTGTCAACAAGCCGTCAATTGACGGCTTGTCACTAGCTGCTTCCCGGCGCGCGCTCCAGAGCGCGCTGCGGGGAAACACTGTGTTGCCCGTGTCCCTTGGACACAGCCAATCACAGATCGCCGCAAACGGCCAATCAGAGTGGCCGTTTGCGATGGGATCTGTGCGGCCAATGAGAGATGATCTCATAGATCATCTCTCATTGCCGTTTTACATAGAGACACCGTTCTGTCTCTGGAGAGCAGGAGACGGATCTGTGTCTCTTGTACATAGAGACACAGATCAGTCACCTCCCCAGTCACCCCCCCTCCCCCACAGTTAGAACACTATGCAGGGAATACATTTAACCCCTTCCTCACCCCCTAGTGTTAACCCCTTCAATGCCAGTCACATTTATACAGTAATTAGTGCATTTTTATAGCACCGATCGCAGTATAAATGTGAATGACGCCAAAAATGTGTCAAAAGTGTCCGATGTGTCCGCCATAACGTCGCAGTCCCAATAAAAATCGCAGATCGCCGCCATTTCTAGTAAAAAAAAAATAATAAAAAATAATAATTCTGTCCCCTATTTTGTAGGCACTATAAATTTTGCGCAAACCAGACGCTTATTGCGATTTTTTTTTTTTTTTACCAAAAATATGTAGAAGAATACGCATCGCCCTAAACTGAGAAAAAAAAAGTATTTTTTTTTTTTTTTTTTTATTGGGATATTTATTATAGCAACAAGTAAAAAATATTGTATTTTTTTCAAAATTGTCGCTCTTTTTTGTTTATAGCGCAAAAAAATAAAAACCGCAGAGGTGATCAAATACCACCAAAAGAAAGCTCTACTTGTGGGGAAAAAAGGACGTGTATTTTGTTTGGGAGCCACGTCGCACGACCGCGCAATTGTCAGTTAAAGCGACGCAGTGCCGGAAGCTGAAATATCACCTGGGCAGGAGGGGGGTATAAGTGCCCAGTAAGCAAGTGGTTAAAGGGGAATGCTGTATTCATGTCTTTGTTCTTGTAGGTGACCTGGTATCCCGTGCCATGCACCACATGCAGTGTCTGAACACGCTGAGGCCTGGCATGAGCCCAGTACGCCAAGCCCGCCACCCCCAACAGCACATCACCTGGTCCCCAGACTCCCTGCACACACTGTACTACTTCCTGCGCTGCTCACAGATGGAATCCATGGAGAATCCCAACCTGGACCCTCCCAGAATGGCACTTCACAATGAGCGGTAAGGATGCCCATGATATGTGACTTGGCAACTTTTCCTCTAAAGTGCAACAATTCAGAAAACATTTTAATGTGATGTATTGCTCAAATTCATTGAATATTTACATAAAATATCCAGATAAATATAGAAATACATTAGAGGTAACATTTTTCCTGTGTGTTTTGTATGTGCCAGTGTGTAGCTAAAGCAGACCATCTTTCTATCTGTGTCCCTTTTGTGTGGACTTTCCTGGCACCAGTTCCTGGGACAATGGACAGGGACACAGACACAGACAACAACAAAATGCTGACAAAGTCTATGATTGTTCCTTAATCTACAAACATGTATTTCTTTCTCATTCATTGAGGGACACAGGAAGCCTTAAACCTTCGGGTTATACTGCCACCTACAGGAGGATTGTACACTGACAAATAGAGATTGGCTTGGGCATGTGCAGATCAAACCTGCCAGGAAGCTGGTGCTGCACACCACCAATCATAGGCAGCGTGTGTATGTGCAGCAACTGTTGGTCGGGAAATTCCTCACTGCCTATGATCGGCGCCGTGCAGTGACGGCTTCCTGGCGGGTTCGATTCAGACTTGCCGGAGCCCATCACTACTAGCAAACAAAAACTGTAAGCTATCCCAGGGTATAACCCAGCCTTTCTCAACCTGTGTGCCACGGCACACTGGTGTGCCGTCAGAGGTTCTCAGGTGTGCCGCGGGATCAGTGGAGAGAAAGCAGTCAGGTGAGCCTGCTCTCCTGCCAAACCAAGAGAAGCTCTGTCGGCTTCAAAAGTGAAAGTAAAGTGCAGAGGAGTGTGCTGTGTTCTCTGCTTCCCCCTAGAGTGCAGTAACTGGCTGAATGAGGAATCTGGAAAGGTACTGAGCGATTTTGCGCGTGTTCTGCGACACACCGTAATGTGAACCAAGCCTTGGACTAGGGTGCCTCAAGACTGAAAATACTTTTTAAGGGTGCTCCGACTGGAAAAAGGTTGAGAAACACTGGTATAACCCCTCCTACTACCAGCATGTTTTTTTGCTACTGTCCTAGTAGGATGGTTTTTATTCAGCTCTCACTTTTTTCTTCAATCAGGACTCCACACCACTGCTGGAGGCTTCCCCTCCAATTCACAGTGATCCATCATGGACATCCTCGGCTTAGCTTTTTGGACTGCAGCCCATCCAGGCTCCTTTGGACAGGACTGGACACTGTGGGGTTAGCCTTGAAGTGGCTTTTAGGAACTAGGTTCTGCATGCAGAGCTTTTCTGACTCTGTTCTGGTTTAGTTAGCACTGAGTGGAACGCTTTCCTGCATGCCATTACTCTCCATTTCCCACCAGTGGTTAAACACTGAAGTAGGAGTGTTGACATAACCTGCTGGGTGGAGTCTGGCCTGCAATTTGTGTTGTTTTTCCCTCCATACAGCATTGAGGAAGCATCTCCCTGCTGCTGCTCCTGTCTATAAGAGCCATGTGGAACTTCAAACTTCAGTCTGTTCCTGATGCCCTCCTACTTTGGTCACCTTCAACCATCAGACCCTCTGGTCACTGGCCCTACATCTACAACCAGCTGACTGGTTTTCGTGGGTGATCAAGGCTGTGCAACTTACCATAAACCTACCCATTGCCCAACTGCACTGCGACCATCTCCATAGAGAATAACTAATGTTTTCCAGCATTTTGGAGCTTCAAGCTAGGTGTGAATGCAGCCGGAAGGCTGCCAATTCATATTCAAAACCAAGTCTGCTCAGTTGATCCAAACATGGATGTTTATGGAAAGGTTTTTCTAAGTCGGATCTTTCCAACAGTTGGACCAAGACTATGCTTAGTCACCTTCTGATGCCTGCAGGTGGCTTCATATTACAGTGGAACCTTGGACTATAAGCATAATCTGTTCCAGGAGAATGCTCGTAATCCAAAGCACTCGCATGTCAAAGCGAGTTTCCCCATAGAAGTCAATGGAAACGAAAATAATTAGTTCCGCATCGACTTCAATGGCATGCAATACCGCATGTGGCCAGAGGTTGGGGCGCCGGAAAGCCTCAAAAACACTCAGAAAGGCCCAAGGAAAGCTCAGCTGAACTCAGAAAGGCTCGGGAACTGAGTATTTCCGAGTTTTTCCGAACGGCTCAGATCTGCTCTGCTACGCTCAGATCCAGCGCCCCTCCACCTCAGGCCAAACGCGGTATTGCACACCGCTGTGGCTTGAATCCTACTAGTTTTGTGAGACAACACTCGCAAACCAAGTCAGGATTTTTTTAAATACAGCGCTCGTATTGCAAAACGCTCGTTCACCGCGTTACTCGCAATCCAAGGTTTCACTGTACTTATCCTTACTTATGGGCGGTGTAGTGGGTAGTACTCTTGCCTAGCAGTAAAAAGGGCCGCTGGTTCGAAACCCAACCACGACACTACCTGACTGGAGTTTGCATGTTCTCCCTGTGCCTGCATGGGTTTCCTCTGGGTACTCCGGTTTCCTCTTACACTCCAAAGACATGCTGATAGGTTAATTGGCTTCCATCTAAATTGGCCCTAGTATATGAATGTGAGTTAGGGACCTTAGGTTGTTATCTCCTTGAGGGTAGGGACTGATGTGAATGTACAATGTATATGTAAAGCGCTGCGTAAATTAATAGTGCTATATAAGTACCTAAATAATAATAATATTGACGGTTGGTCATATTTTATGTACAAGCTGCAATGCCAGAATTTACCAGCAGGTGAAATTAAGTGTTCAGGAAACGTTATCTCTGCACTCTGGTTTAACTCTGAAGCATTGCACATGGGGGGCAACCTGTGCATGATTACCCTGAGGGGTCTTTGGCAAACAAGGGATTTCCAGGATTCTTAGAAATCCCCCACTAAGTCTAATAGGTTGTTTTGGATGATGGCACGTCATTAAATAGAAGTCTGTACGTGTTTCCCTTTCTCTGGATAGAATTTCTCAGTAATTCCATCTCCTGTGACACGTGCTTCGTACAGCTGCAGAAACATCTCCTCTCAAGGGTTCAAATGGGGACATCAGCCAAGCCCCCTACCTTGTTGCCACCCCACCCCAGATTACACAATGTGAAACATTGCAGACCCCTCGACTGCTGTGTCCCCAAACTGCTTCCATGTGTTCCTGTGAAATCGATATCATCCGCACCTAATAAAGAACAGCTACAAGCTCACTGACGCTGTACCTCACAGGGGGATCGTGCGCTTAGCGGACACGAGTTCATGGTGATCACATGTGGTTATACCGGATTAACAGCTAATGGACGCTGATGGCAGATAGAGATGGATGGACGCATCTACAATGCTGTTTTGGATTAATCATGGCTTGTTATCAACACAGACTGGATACAGTTCTGGCTTCTACATCTGCTATCATTTGTATTAATGCTACTATTATTTCTAGTAGCTAGATTAAAAAAATGAGTTCCTGGTGTTTTCCCACTATTGCTACACGCCTAATGTATAGGCTGCATTCTCAATATTGTCACCGCTCTCCCACGATAAGATAAGTTGCATTCTCGGTGATGTCACTGGTCTTCCATTAAAGGATAGGCTGCATTATTGGTGATGTCACTGGTCTTCCATGAAAGGATAGGCTGCATTCTTGGTGACGTCACTGGTCTTTCATGAAAGGATAGGCTGCATTATTGGTGATGTCTCTGGTCTTCCATGAAAGGATAGGCTGCATTCTTGGTGATGTCACTGGTCTTCCATGAAAGGATAGGCTGCATTCTTGGTGATGTCACTGGTCTTCCATGAAAGGATAGGCTGCATTCTTGGTGATGTCACTGGTCTTTCATGAAAGGATAGGCTGCATTCTTGGTGATGTCACTGGTCTTTCATGAAAGGATAGGCTGCATTCTTGGTGATGTCACTGGTCTTTCATGAAAGGATATGCTGCATTCTTGGTGATGTCACTGGTCTTTCATGAAAGGATAGGCTACATTTTTGGTGATGTCACTGGTCTTTCATGAAAGCATAGGCTGCATTTTTGGTGATGTCACTGGTCTTTCATGAAAGCATAGGCTGCATTCTTGGTGATGTCACTGGTCTTTCATGAAAGGATAGGCTACATTTTTGGTGATGTCACTGGTCTTTCATGAAAGCATAGGCTGCATTCTTGGTGATGTCACTGGTCTTTCATGAAAGGATAGGCTACATTTTTGGTGATGTCACTGGTCTTCCATGAAAGGATAGGCTGCATTCTTGGTGATGTCACTGGTCTTTCATGAAAGGATAGGCTGCATTCTTGGTGATGTCACTGGTCTTTCATGAAAGGATAGGCTGCATTCTTGGTGATGTCACTGGTCTTTCATGAAAGGATAGGCTGCATTCTTGGTGATGTCACTGGTCTTTCATGAAAGGATAGGCTACATTTTTGGTGATGTCACTGGTCTTTCATGAAAGCATAGGCTGCATTTTTGGTGATGTCACTGGTCTTTCATGAAAGCATAGGCTGCATTCTTGGTGATGTCACTGGTCTTTCATGAAAGGATAGGCTACATTTTTGGTGATGTCACTGGTCTTTCATGAAAGGATAGGCTACATTTTTGGTGATGTCACTGGTCTTTCATGAAAGCATAGGCTGCATTCTTGGTGATGTCACTGGTCTTTCATGAAAGGATAGGCTACATTTTTGGTGATGTCACTGGTCTTTCATGAAAGCATAGGCTGCATTCTTGGTGATGTCACTGGTCTTTCATGAAAGGATAGGCTACATTTTTGGTGATGTCGCTGGTCTTTCATGAAAGCATAGGCTGCATTCTTGGTGATGTCACTGGTCTTTCATGAAAGCATAGGCTGCATTCTTGGTGATGTCACTGGTCTTTCATGAAAGGATAGGCTGCATTCTTGGTGATGTCACTGGTCTTTCATGAAAGGATAGGCTACATTTTTGGTGATGTCACTGGTCTTTCATGAAAGCATAGGCTGCATTCTTGGTGATGTCACTGGTCTTTCATGAAAGGATAGGCTACATTTTTGGTGATGTCACTGCTCTTTCATGAAAGGATACGCTGCATTTTTGGTGATGTCGCTGGTCTTTCATGAAAGGATAGGCTACATTTTTGGTGATGTCACTGGTCTTTCATGAAAGAATAGGCTACATTATTGGTGATGTCACCAACCTTTTATGAATAGATAGGTTGCATTCTTAGTAATGTCACTGCTCACAGTAAATAGGTGGAATTTTTTGTGATGTCACAAGTTTCTTGTATATGCTGATCCTTTTTGAATGTTTTTCTCAGTATTGTCACAGTTCTCTTGTGAATAGATAAGGCTGCATTTTTAGTGATGTCACCAGTCTCTCATAAATGGATAGGCTGCTTTCTTACTGATGTCACTGGTCTTTCGTAAATGGATAGGCTGCATTCTTAGTGCTGTCATTGGTATCTCATGAATGGATAATCTGTATTTTCAGTGATGTCACTGGTATATTGTGAATGGGTAAGCTGCTTTTCCAGTTATGTAAATTGGATCTCATGATTGGATTGGCTGCATTCTTAGTGCTGTCACTGGTATTTCATGAATGGGTAGGCTGCATTCTCAGTGAGGTCACTGGCAGTGGCGGCACGTCCATTACGGTCTACAGACCATCTACATACAGGGCGCCGGACCATGGATTCCAATGGGGGGATGTTTTTTTTGAAGCACGCGATTAGAGCCAAAGGCTCTAATAGGCTTAAAAAAAAGGGTGGGCTCGGGGAGCAAAGCACTGAAATAATATTCCCTATTCTCAAACTGATTCTCCTCCCAGCCAATCATGAAGTGAGTCGTGAGATCTGTTTACCGATTGGCCAAAAGGAGAAGTAAGGCAATGTTATTGGCCAATGGGGAGGAGGAGAAGTGAGGAGATGCGCCGCCGGAGGAGAAGCAAGGGGAAGACCAACAGACCTACCAGCCGCCACTCCAGGGATGGCTCACCATCCAGCATCCAGCTCATCCGCTGAATTATCAATCTCCAGCAGCTACTGGTCACTGGTATCTTGTGAATGGATAGGTTGCATTCTTAGTGCTGTCATTGGTATCTCATGATTGGATAGGCTGCTTTCCCAATTATGTCACTGGTATCCTGTGAATGGATAGGCTGCATTCTTGAGGTCCCTGGCCTCTAGGGTGACCACATTTTCAAACTACCATTCAGGGACACCCCCCCTTCCCAAAAATCAGCTTGTGGTGTAACGAATCACAGCGCAGTGATTGGACACAAGAGGCGGGATTTGTGATTTCACAAGCAGGGGGTGGGGATTGTGCTCCTCCAGGCATTCCTGGCCAGGACAAGTACTGTCAGTGAGTAAAGCATTTTTGGGGGCATCAGATTGGCCTGGGGGGGGGGGGGGGGTGGCTGTGTCGGTTTCATTCCGGGACACTGTATTGTCCTGGAATAAAGGTGCCCGGGACAGATCTGCAATCCGGGACACATGGTCACCCTACTGGCCTTGTGTCATTAGGTTAGCTGGTGCCCCCATTTTGTATGAGCACATAGGCTAGCCTTAGCAAAAAGCTACAATTTCACATTTTCTTGTACCTTTATTATTTTACAGCCCCCGAAGAACCCCCTGAATGTTCTGTAATTCTGCTGTTCAGTTAAACCGAATTTCTTGACACATTTTTTAAGCTGTAAACATTTCTTTTGAAAAATGTCCCTGGAATTCCTATGTAGTTACCGCACAGATCGCCTTGCTTGAATTACACAACTCTGCAGAGCAATTAAACAAAAGCATAAAGTGCAGCTCAGTGCAGACCTTTGCCAAACGGCCTGAATACCATTCGGCAGGAGGTAGCTGTGCGCCTCTCCTGGAGTCTGCTATACAAATGTAAAAAATGTGTTTTGTTATCAGACCCGGCCGACGCTGAGGGGTGCAGGCCAAGGTATATCACTGCCATAATGGGATTTTGTCAGCAAGTTTATGAGTTGGCATAAAACTTCATTGACAGCTTCTCCTAAGTGGCCTCTCGGGCTCCTGAGATTAGAGTCCGCTCCGGGATGGAGGCCGGGGTCCAGTTTGTACATTCTGTAGCATGTAACAACATACTGTATGCAATCGCATGTAAAGCTTTTCTTTTTTACACTTTAGTATTGAATGCACATTGTTGCGTTAGTACACTTTATATATACTATATATGTTTGTTTTGGTGAAAAACAATATTCCTGAATCAACCTATTCACTGAGTCTGCTACAAAGCTGCTTTATTCTACATCATATAAAGTATACCTAAAGGAGTATGACACCCTATTTTGGCTTTACAGTATGTAGATCATGTATGGGAAGCAGAGCCCAAAAAAGAGGAATAAAATAATGGGGGGATATATGAGGGGAGTCCCAAAAAGACAATGTAAGTACAAGAAGCCAAGTGTCAAGTGATTGGGAACCTGGATGAGAGAATAAAGTTTCTTGTACGTCAGTTTATAGGAACGGATGAAGAGAAAATTCTGGACAGCCGCACTCAAACTCAATGCCTTTATTAAAAAAGAGGTAATGATCAAAAAAATACAAGCCACAGCAAACAGCGGAATACAGGAGCTGACGCGTTTCACACTTTTAAAAGTGCTTAGAGAGGGAGAGAGAGAGACCTATCCGATGTGTCATCTTCTCCCCATCTAATCATCTGATGGGTCTCTCTCTCTTCCCCTCTCTCTCCCTCTGCCCCCCTCTCTCCCCCCTCTCTCTCCACCCTGCCCCTTCTCTCTCCATCCTCTCCCTCTGCCCCCCCTCTCTCTCCACCCTGCCCCTTCTCTCTCCGTCCTCTCTCCCTCTCTTTCTCCCCCCTCTCTCTCTACCCTCCCCCCTCTCTCCGTCCTCTCCCCCTCTCTTTCTGTCTCTCCCCTCTCTCCTCCCCCTCTCTCCTCCCTCTCTCTCTCTCCCCCTCTTTCCTCCCCCCCTCTCTCTCCTCCCTCTTCCCCCCCTCTCTCTCTCTCTCTCTCTTCTCTCTCCTCCATCTCTCTCCTTCCTCCTTTCCTCTCTCTCCTCCCACCCTCTCTCTTTCTCCCCTTCTCGCTCCCCTCTCTCTCTCCTCCCTCTTTCTCCTTCCTCCTTTCCTCTCTCTCCTCCCACCCTCTCTCTCTCTCCCCCCTCTCTCTCTTCTCTCTTCTCTCTCCCCCTCCCCCTCTATCCTCCCTCTCTCTCTCTCTCTCTCTCTCTCTCTCTCTCTCTCTCTTTTTCTCTCCTTCCTCCCTCTTTCTTCTTCCCTCTCTCTCTCTTCTCTCTTTCTCTCGCTCTCTCTCCCCCCTCTCTCTCTCTCCTCCCTCCCCCTCTCTCCTTTCTCCCCTCCTCTCTCCCCTCTCCCTTCTTTCTCCCCTTTCCCCTTCTCTCTCCCCTCTCCTCCCTCCCCCTCTCTCCTCCCTCCCCCTCTTTCCCCTCTCCCCTTCTCTCTCCCCTCTCCCTCCCTCTCTCTCTCTCTCTCTCTCTCTCTCCCTCTCCCCCCCCCTCACTGTGATATAACTGTGCTTGCCCTCTGTTATGTTAAAGAAGAGTCAGGAATGAATACCAAAGATGATATAAATTTAAATTTTTAGTAGTAGAATTGCTGGGAGGAACTCTTGGCCTGGTGTGACACGGGAAGATGGAGGAAGGCTTTGATGGTATATTCTTGGCAGGGCAGGGCTGTTACCATCTTAGAATATCTCGTGTATTCTGTCATACTAACAGATAGGGCAATTATTCCCATTCCCTGCAAAGGAACGCTTGTCATGGCAGCATAGGGGGTCTGTGGGATGGTAGGATAGTTAAAAAATAAATTTTTGGGGCCCATCTGGTGGTATAGCGCTTGATCTGTTTTGGTATTGGTTGTCTTTTCCATGGCTCAGTCTCTGAGCCATGGAAAGCAGAAAATTTTAAATTTGGAGCTGTTCTCAGGCCGGAGGGGGGCTGCTGGTGACAGAATTTGATACCTCTCTTAGAATTCAACGGTTGGCATGTTATTTTTTGGGTATGGTTTATTATGCTTTGGTTGTTTCATAATTATTATTTTTTTCCATTGTGGTTAAAGTAGAGGGCTGCTGTGGCCATTTCAATCGAAGGCATGCAGTCTGTGTATTTATTGGTGTTGAGGGGGGTATACAATTCATGAATACGGTAGTCATGTTTTTTTTACATTAATTGTTGATTAAATAATATTAGGGTGACTGGTTTGTAGTTCCCCCATATGCATCTCAGGCCTTTTTCGAATAATGGTATAATGTTTTCATTTCACCAGCCTGCTGGTCCCATTTCAGCCAGCAAGCGATCCTCAAAAATTAGGAACAATGATCTGGCTATAACATGGCTAAGCTCTTTGAGAACCCTCAGGTGCAAACCATCTGATCCTATGATGTTGGGGTGTGTGGCGCTGCCCTCCACTCAAATTGTGACATGGATAGACAAGTGGTTAAGTGCTACTGTAAGTTAATTTATAATAATGTTGTTAATGACAACCATCTACCACTATTTTGTAAAAAGTTTTCTTTTAAGGTTCACTACCAGATTGGATACAATCACCCAGGTACAGATGGTTGTTATTAATAACATTATTATAAATGAACTTACGGTAGCACTTAACCACTTTCTCTACCCATACCACGATTTATGTGGGGGGCAGCGCCACACACTCCAACATCATATACATTTTACACAATTTAGATCCCTTCTTTAGGGTCCTCCAGGGGAGGCAGCAGCCCAGGAATATTTCCTAATCACGGATCTAACAACTATAAATAATGATTTATTATCAATAAAGTGATACTAAAGTCACATTTTTTCCGCTTAAAAGTAGCAAAAATGTTACTCGCCAGCGCTCCTGGGCCTTCCCTCCTGCCGAGTGCCCCCACAGCAAGCAGCTTGTTATGGGTGCACCTGAGCTGCTACTCTGTGTGTCCATTCAGACACGGACCCGCGGCTCAGCCCTGCCCCTCTCTCTCCTCATTGGCTCTCACTGCTGTCAAAGTCAGTAAACCAATGTCGCCCTTCTGCTGCTGTCTTAGTCAATGAGGTGCGAGAGTCCTGGACAGCCGAGACTCTTGTGCAACATCGCTGGAATGAGAGGGGGCTCAGGTAAGTATAATGGGGACTGCTGCACACATGCATAGAATGCATAGAATGTATTAAGATAAAAAACCTTCTGACTTTAAGTTTTTCTAGTTTATTTTGAACACGGGTTAGCCACTTGGGTACATTCAATAAATTGTTAATAATATTACTTGTTTATTATAACCCTTGTTTAAATTTATATTTTTTAATTTTTTAATTTTCAATTAACTTTTTTCCTAGTGTCAATGGTTCCTAAACAACTAGGGACACAGACGGCAAGATTCTAATCCTTAAAGGAGTTGTAAAGGAAAACATTTTATTGCCTAAAATTAATGTCTGCAGGGTAGACAGACAGAATAGTGTAATGATTCTGTTAAAAAACAAGTAAATACCTATTAAATTCCTTCATCTATATCACCTCCGGCATTATAGTTTCTGTTCTCTCATTCACTTCCTGGTTTGCGGCGCTCGTTCATGTAAGAACTACATTTCCCAGTATGCATTGCGGCACCCCCAGTAATTCACACCTCCTTGAAGTCTCTAACACGTAGAGAGCGTCCTGCCGTACTGATGTAGTTCCCAGGAGGGGGCGAGCACGTCACTGACCACCGCAGTAAAGCCTCCCTTCACGGTGGTGAGTAACAATCAGACAAGCAGGAAGTGAACAGAACAGAGAAGAAATAGAGCAACTTCTGAGCAAAAAACGAACAATGAGGAAGTGAAAAGAGGAATGTCTGCAGGTAAAGGATGCTTATTATGAAAAAAAATAAAAAATTTCCTTTACAACCCCTTTAACCACTCCTTCCAAAACTAGAAAAACAAATGGCTGGAAGATTTAACAGATTACATTTTTTGCAAATAAAGTATTTTAGTATGACAATAGGTAACATACATAGACACACATACAAAAAAATGATCATAATACACAAATGCAGAGGAGTCCCCAAAGAAAATGCAGACAGCATTAGGATAAACAAAGTAAAGTTTTGGTATCATAGCAAACATCCCTATTCAGAGTCTACCGATAAATGTAGGATATAAAATACATGAAGAAATATGGTTAAGAGAAATTACAATTCCACCCCACCAAGTCCAACCACTGAGACCACAATAAGATAAATTCAGTGGGAATTTACACTTTTCATCTCATTTGTTTATAGGAGATAAATGTATGTATTTGTTATCCAGTCTCCAACCATTCTACATTCTGCAAATAGGGATCTAGAAATTGCCAGAGCTTATCTTTCAGTTGCAGCTCTCTTTAAAATAATGCAAAATCCAGAGGGACCCCATGTCTAAAATGTAAAATATGTAACTGTTCCTTATCAATGGGAAACCCGAGCCTGGGACAATGACCACAACCGCTCTGATGAAATTAACATTAGAAGCCCCCCCCATCAGGTCAGAGTCCTCCCATCATATCATAGTCTACCCATCTCATTAGAAACCTCCCCTATACATGAGAGTCCCCCTATACATGAGAGCCCCCCACACATCAGACTCCCCCCATTCTAGTGTCCTCTGACTAAATCAGAGGACCCCCAGTCACATGGTTCCCCATCACAAAGCCCCCCAATTACACAATTTCCCCATTACCGATCACCCAAACACAGTCTCCCCATTTGCAGAGCCCCACAAATCACAGTGCCCCATTACAGAGCCCCCTAATCACACCGTTCCCTATCACAGAGCCCCTCCAATCACACAGTATCCTCCCCCATCCCCCAGTCACACAGTCCCTTAGCACAGAGCCCCTCCAGTTACACAGTACTACTCCCCCCCTCCAGTCACACAGTACTCCCTCCAGTCACACAGTCCCCTATCACAGAGCCCCTCCAATCACACAGTACCCCCCTCCCAGTCGCACAGTCCCCCATCACAGAGCTCCCCAATCACACAGTCCCCTATCACAGAGCCCCCCCAATCACACACTGCCCTATCACTGAGCCCCTCCAATCGCACAGTACCCTATCACAGAACCCCCCCAATCACACAGTACCCCCCCAGTCACTCAGTCCCCTATTACAGAGCCCCCCCAATCACACAGTTCTCTATAACAGAGCCCCTCCAATCACACAGTACCCCCCCCCCCAGTCACGCAGTCCCCTATCACAGAGCCCCCCCAATCACACAGTCCCCTATCACAGAGCCCCTCCAATCGCACAGTACTCCCTTCCAGCTGTTTGGCCTCCTTAACGCGGCTTTACAACCAACCAACCAACTCTCCATTTAATTTCAAATGACGTATGGAGTAACAACTCTACATAGGACTGTATGGAAATGTTTGGGTCCGGGATCTCACTGGATCAGGGATGGTTGAGTAAAAGACCGGAAGGGGCTAATGTGTGTGTATTAGGGTGTCACACCTAACCCCCAGCCGTTCTGGCTGGGGGTTAGTCAGCATGCTTGTCCCCTCCCTTGGGACTACATCCCTGCAGGGAGACGCTGTGAACATAGTGTACCAACAATGCACTCTTAAAGGAACCTATTTAGAAAATAAAAGAAGAACCTTTACAACCCCTTTAAGAAGGTTAGAACCTCTGTGAAGTATTAATGCTGTTTGTGTTTCTGTTGAAAGACTTTGCCGATCCTCCTGTGCTTGTAGGGGTAAAGCTTTTGCTGCATTTAGACATATCTGACAGAGGTTCTGATCCATCCTATCCATCACTAAAAGAGAGGTTTTGGCTGGAGTGACACTAGAATGACAGCTCAGAATTAGCGATCTTGTATAAATGTTTAACGAGTTGTATAAAGAGTTTGCATTTACTCCTCCAGGCCATTTATTCTGCTGCCGCCCCTTATGGAATGGATGCGTGTAGCCATCACATACGCTGAACACCGCCGCAGCCTGACCGTAGACGCTGATGACATCAGACAGACCGCCAGATTGCTCCTCCCTGGCCTGGACTGTGAACCGCGACAGCTCAAGTAAGTGACCATAGAGCTGGGCTTTATACTGCTGGATGGAGGCATCTCTAAAGATACTTGTAGATATAAGATTATTTCTTCCAGATCTGACCATTTATGGTGAGACTTGGATGTCTTGAGTGCAAAAACCATTGGTAGGGAAGGAACGTCCAGTGGTAGCAAACAAGGCAGGATGTGGAGGATTGCTAGCTAGCAGTTTTTAAGCCAGGCTTCTGAGGGAATCCACATGGCCTACAGATAACAAAAAAATGTTTTAATCATTTTACAAAGTTGCACATATTTTTTATATCTACTGGGGCCCCTTGACTGCATAGGGCAGTGATGGCGAACCTTGGCACCCCAGATGTTTTGTAACTACATTTCCCATGAAACTCATGCATGCAGTGTAGCCGAGCATCATGGGAAATGTAGTTCCAAAACATCTGGGGTGCCAAGGTTCGCCATCACTGGCATAGGCTATTTCCTGGTAATAGTGAACTTTAGTCTCTAAAATAGTTGTAAATCTCAGACATGAAATATGAACAAAGCATATCCTGCTATAGTGTGTACTTGCCTCATTTAGGTGAACTAAGTGCCGTTCCTGTCTGCTGCTTAGTTCCCCTGCTATCAGCATGAGTCACTTCTGCATAGGTGTGCACAGGGGGTGTGCCTGGGCACACCCTTATCACTATTAAGGATGAGCTCTGGCGTGTTCACATTGTACACATGCAGAGCTCGCCAGAAAATGTGCACGGCACTGTGCTAATCACAGCCAGGGAGACATTGTCCGGTGCTCGGCTGCAGAGATTGGGAAATGTCTCCCTGGCTGTGATTAGCGCAGCGCCGTGCACATTTTCTGGCGAGCTCTGCACGTGTACCATGCGAACACGCCAGAGCTCATCCTTAATCACTATGTGCAGTGCCAATTCCCCCTACAGCCCCCAACCCTGCAGTGCTTCTGGCTTCCCTCCTCTCCTCTCTCCCTGGCTGCTACAGGGGATGTTTCAGGATGGAGAGCAGGGAAAGGGGCTAGTAAATATTTACCAGCACCTTCCTGTTCTAAATGAACACACTCACTGTGTCTATTCATAACTGAAACATAGTAAACAGCACAGACCAATTCATTCACACCCCGTGCAGCTGAGGCTGCAGAGACAGGTATGCGCGTTTGAGCTTTGGGGTGCATACTCTAACGCAAAATTCCCTCTAAACAGTTCTCAGAACTCTCCTGAGCTCCGCAGAGTAACTTCAGTTCTCCTCCCCCTTTTTTTCTGAACTCTCAGGCCCCGTATACACGATAAAATCTATCTGCTGGAAACGGTCTGACAGACTGTCTCAGCAGACAGATTCAATCGTGTGTACGGGCAAGCAGACGGATTTGGCCAGCCGACAGATTTTAAAGCCTGCTTTAAAATCTGTCTGCTGGGAACCCGTCGGACCGATATGTCTGCTGGTTAGTACGATAACCAGCAGACATATCTGCCCGCACATGCGTCGAATGGATTCGACGCATGCGCGGAAGTCTTTTACTTCCTGGTGCGGTGACGTGGCGGCGTCAACGTCACCGCCACGTCACACGTCACCGCGCTGTCTGCCGGCGGGGATTTTGGTTTGATCGTGTGTACAGCGATCAAACCAAAACAGCTAGCAGATAAATCTGATCAAATCGGTCTGTCAGACCGATTTGAACAGATTCATTTGCTCGTGTGTACGGGGCCTTAGAGACTGCAGATAAACAGGTAAACTTTTATAGGAGGATTTGTTTCATCTCTGTGTATCACCTGAGACTAGTCACTTCACTGGGTATATACCCAGTGAAGTGACTAGCCTCAGGTGATGCACAGAGATGAAACAAATCCTCCTATAGCGTAAGGGCTTACAACCACTTTAAAGCCTAACTCAATAATTTTAGCTTTAAATAGATTGGGGAAGGTAAAATATAATTAATATTTTCTCTGTGACCCCATTGAGAGTAATTTTCCTCACTTCCTGTTCCTGTGAAGTCCATACTAGAAATAGGGTCAGCAGTTGTCACTGGGACAGGGAGACAAGGACAGCATTAAAAACACGGTCAAAACCTCCCCCACGCTACAAAAAAAATGTGTTCTTGCCCATTTCCCATTGAAAAGATATATGTGTTTAATTCTTCATATTATAACATCCTAAAATGAATAAAAATTAATCAGGGATGCTGGAGCCCCTCCCATTGGGCACAGCTGATATGCAGAGCCATGATTTCACCAATAGAGTCTCTGAGCTATAGGAGAACCTGTCATGTGGTAAAAGCTGCAATATCTAGTTTGGGTTGGCTGACCCTTTAAATTGTAATATTCACATACCTCATTGGTAAACCCTATTTGACCACATTTGCTGGATCACATGACCAGACGGGATCTGGATAGGATAGTAGGAGAAGGGGGGAGGAAACATGTTTAAGAATATAGTTAGCCTGCTCTTCCACTTTAATTATAAGTGCATCTTTAATCACAGTTTTATAGTTTTTCTTTCTCGTACATCACGGGACACAGAGCGGCATATTCATTACTATGTGGGTTATATGGAGTACCTTCAGGTGTGGACACTGGCAATCTCAAACAGGAAGTCCCCTCCCTATATAACCCCCTCCCCTAGAGGGAGTCCCTCAGTTTTTTCGCCAGTGTCTTAGGTGTTGGTCACGGAATAGCTTTGCTCCACATCCTTGGGATTAAGGGCGGCTAACCGATCTGTCCAAGGAGCCTCAGTGCCAAAGTGGACAGTACCCGGGCCCCAACCGTGGGGTTTTGCCTATAATGCTCCTCTTTGGAGGGCTGGACCCTGGGCCCAGGACTTGGAGTTTGTAAAAACCATAAGTTCCTGTTTGCCAGGGTGCTATATAGGTCCAGGACAGTGGGTACCTTCATAGGACCCCAGGGGCCTGAAGGTCTACTACGCTACCCACGGAGATGGGAGAAGATTGGATCAGTTTGCTGGACAAACATCCTGCAGCATGGAGCAGGTAAGGGGGAGCCTGCGGGACTTGGTTTCGACAGCAGGCTCTCCCGGTGTAACCTAAAATGGGGGATAGCCTAAGTATGCTCTGCATGGGCAACCTCGTTCACTATGTCTGAAGAGAGACAGGATGACACCCTTTTCTCCCCCATCACTAGGTCCCCCTGTCTAAATATGTGTGCTAGCTAAACTGCTGTTTCTTCCTAGGCTAGTAAGGATCCCTAGGGGCCTTTGGAGAGTCCTACCTGGCCGGGGGTTTGAAATCTGCCGCCTGTTTCTGCGTTCCTGGATCTCCAGCAGCGCGGCTCCTCCATGTTCCTCCTGTTTCCCATAATACGCGCGCGTGCGCGCGCATGTCTTATTGACGTTTTTCGCGCCGTTCAGACAGGAGGGCGGGGGGGGGCGTGCCTGCGGCGTCATACAGGGGCGCGCCTTTGTGCTGTTATAGACAGCAGGCATTGTCAGTGCTCAGTCTGAGGCTGATTTTCAGAGGAGAGGACGCAGAGCGGCAGAACAGTGACTCCCGGTGGCGGAAGAGGGGTAGTACATGTGGACTTTGTTCCAATACCTTTTTGTTAAGCCAAGAAATCCCCCTTTTTTGCAGCAGGTTTGGAGGCTGGCAAACTTAGTTTTTAGGTCACTGTATGTTGTCAAAAGAAAATATATAATATATTAAAAAAAAAAAAAAAAAAAAGAACATACGGGGCCCATCAGTTTTGGGCATTAGTGATCTATTGTCCCCTAAACTCTGATTTTTGTAACTCCTGGCCACTACAGTCTGTGTGGGCGGAGTCCCTCGATTTTGTATTATGGCTTCCAAAGGTTCGGGGTCAAAGGGTACAAAAAAGACCAAAAAACAAAAGGGTTCCCTTTCTGATTCTGATATGCCGATACTTTCCCCGCAACTTATTAACATAAGAAGCGCCTTGGAGAGCCATTAGGGGGATCTGGTGCGGAGGCTGGCCCAGATCAGCCCAGCCCTGTGTTTATCACAGAGGAGATGCTAGCCGTATCCCTAGGGGGGCTAGAAGAGAGAATAGCAGCATTGATCGCTAGAGCTATTCCTGGTAAGAAACGGGTTAGATCCCCATCACCAGGAGGTGTATCCTCAGATGCTGAGATTCTCTCTCCGGAGGAATTGGAATCACAGGAGGATCAACTAGACCTGAACCAAGAGGGTTCAGGGATTGAGGGTCTGCCTCGGAGGAACCATTTTCAGATTCCCAGACAGAAAGACTGTGGGTACAGTCTTTGACGGACATGGTCCGCTCGGCATTTAGTTTGCCATTGCCAGAGCCTCAGGTTCCTCCGGTATCCTCTCTGGGCTCTTTGAAAGCTCCGGTAAGCAACGCAGTTTTTCCGGTCCATCCTCTCTTGGAGGAATTGATCTTTCGGGATTGGGTACGGCCGGACAGGATTTTTCTGCCACCGAAAAGATTTGCGATCATTTACCCCATGGAGGAAAAATTCTCCAAGAGGTGGAGGCTCCCAGTAGTGGATGCAGCCATCTCATGTGTGAATAAATCACTAACTTGCCCGGTGGAAAACATACATATGTTTAAAGATCCGGTTGATAAAAGATTAGAGACACTTTTAAAAGCATCCTTTGCTACGGCAGGAGCAGTGGTGCAGCCAGCGGTGGCTGCAATTGGAGTTTGTCAGGCATTAAAAGACCAGACAAAGGAAATGTTAAAGGGACATGCCTACCCAACAAGCAGAAGAGTTTTCTGACATTCCCAGAGCTCTGTGTTTTGCGGTAGATGCTATAAAAGATTCCATCCAGCAGGCCTCTCGTTTATCACTATGTTTGGTGCACATAAGAAGGCTCTTATGGTTGAAGAACTGGGCGGCGGAGCCCCCATGCAAAAAGCTTCTGGCAGGGTTTCCCTTCCATGGAGGACGACTCTTCGGAGAGGATCTGGATAAATATATTCAGACTATTTCAAATGGCAAGAGTACCCTTTTACCGGTCAAAAAGACATTCCGGGCTCCTACATTTAAAAGGCAGCTCTTTCCTGTCTCGGGGCCCTCTAATTCCAGGCAGTATGGACGGCCGCCTGCACGATCCAACGTTAACAGTAGATCGCAGGGACAGACCCCTGGGGGTAAGAGGCCGTGGTATCGCAAGCCGTCAAAGACAGCCCCTAAGTCTGCCTTATGAAGGGGCGCCCCCACTCTCGCGGGTGGGGGGAAGGCTTCGTTTCTTCTCAGAAGTTTGGGAAGCCAAGATCCCCGACAAATGGGTCCGGGCATCTGTAACCACAGGTTACAGACTGGAGTTTCTAAGGTATCCTCCGCCTCATTTTCAAGAATCAAGGCTACCAAGGGATCCAGCAAGGAAGGCCTCAATGCTGGCAGCTTTGGATCACCTGCTTGGCCAGGACGTAATTATAGAAGTGCCAGCCCAAGAGCAAGGCCTAGGTTTCTATTCCAATCTCTTTGTCATACCAAAGCCCAACGGCGATGTTAGGCCAATCTTGGACCTAAAGAGGTTAAACGGTTACCTAAGGGTTCGTTCCTTCCGGATGGAATCCATCCGGTCAGCAGCCGCCGCGCTTCAGAAGGACGATTTTTCTGGCCTCCATAGACATAAAGGATGCTTACCTTCATGTACCAATCTTTCAGTCGCATCAAAGGTTTTTACGCTTCGCGGTGGGGCAGCGACACTTCCAATTCAGGGCGCTCCCCTTCGGGCTGGCCACGGCCCCCCGGGTATTCACGAAGATCCTAGCCCCAGTTCTGGCCAATTTAAGGATCCAAGGGGTCACAGTCCTAGCATACTTGGACGACCTTTTAATCATAGATCACTCACGGCCGGGTCTGCAGAAGGCAGTAAACCTCACGGTTCGGTACCTCGAAGAATTCGGCTGGGTCCTGAACCGGGGAAAGTCAGCGTTCCAGCCTACAAAGCAGTTGGAATACCTCGGCATGAGGTTAGACACAGAACATCAAAAGGTGTTCCTGCCCCTTGTAAAGATCGAGGCTATCAAGGGGTTGGTTCAGTTGGTTCTAAACAAGAAAAAACCAACTATTCGCCTGTGTATGCGATTACTAGGCAAGCTAGTGGCCACATTCGAGGCAGTACCATACGCTCAGATCCACACTCGCGTCCTACAGGCAGCCATTCTAGCAGCCTGGGGCAAGAGGGCACATGCCTTAGAGTCCCCTTTGACGCTATCATCAAGGGTCCGACAAAGCCTGGCCTGGTGGTTGAACCCTCAGAATCTTCTAAAGGGAAAATCCTTCAGCCCTGTTGTCTGGAAGGTAGTTACCACAGACGCCAGCCTGGCAGGCTGGGGGGCGGTCTTCGAGGGGTTCTCCCGCCAGGGAACTTGGGTGAAAGCAGAGAGTCAGCTCCCCATCAATATCTTGGAAATCAGAGCTGCTCGCCTAGCCCTTCTGGCTTGGACCTCCAGATTAAAGGGGTTCCCGGTGAGAATCCAGTCAGACAATGCCACGGCGGTGGCATACATAAACCACCAAGGGGGAACCAGGAGCCAGGCCGCTCAGAGGGAGGTGAACTTGATTTTTCAATGGGCAGAGGTTCATGTACCCTGCATTTCAGCGATATTCATTCCCGGAGTGGACAACCTGCAGGCAGACTTCTTAAGTCGCCAGAGTCTGTTGCCAGGGGAGTGGTCTCTGCATCCCCAGGTCTTTCAGACAATCTGCCAGAGGTGGGGAATGCCGGACGTAGACATAATGGCATCCAGGATCAACAAGAAACTAGACAGGTTCGTGTCGCGAGCGAGGGATCCTATGGCCTGCGGAACCGATGCGTTGGTTTGCCCTTGGCATCAATTCAAACTTCTATATGCATTCCCTCCACTACAGTTACTCCCGCGCCTGTTGCGCAAGATCAGAGTGGAGAACAAGCCAGTCATTCTAGTAGCTCCGGCTTGGCCCCGGAGGACTTGGTACTCACTAGTCCTGAAGATGGCAGTGGGAGACCCTTGGACTCTTCCTCTACAACCAGACCTACTCTCACAAGGCCCGATCCTCCACCCTACATTACAGCGTCTAAATTTGACGGCCTGGAGGCTGAATCCCTGATTCTCAGGGGTAGAGGTCTGTCTAGGCAGGTAATTCCTACCCTGATTAGGGCTAGAAAGCCGGTCTCCAGGGTGATTTATTACAGGGTGTGGAGGAACTACGTAGGCTGGTGTGAATCCAAAAGATGGAATTCCCGCAAATATACTATTGATAGGGTGTTAAGTTTTCTCCAGCTAGGAGTGGATAAAGGCCTGGCACTAAGCACAATCAAGGGACAGATCTCAGCTCTGTCAGTGTGGTTTCAGAGGCCGCTGGCCACCCACTCGCTGGTAAAGACCTTCATACAGGGGGTCTTGCGTATTAATCCTCCTGTCAAGTCACCAATTTGTCCATGGGACTTAAATCTTGTCCTGTCCACTCTACAGAAACAGCCTTTTGAGCCGTTGGCTGAGATTCCTTTAGTCTTACTGACAAGAAAATTGGTTTTCTTGGTCGCCATAGTTTCGGCCAGGAGAGTGTCAGAATTAGCAGCCTTATCGTGTAAGGAACCATATCTCGTTCTACATAAGGACAGGGCAGTTCTCCGGCCCCATCCTTCCTTTCTACCAAAGGTTATATCCAAATTTCACTTAAACCAGGATTTGGTACTTCCATCCTTCTTTCCAAAACCTACATCTAGAAAGGAGGGGTTGCTGCATACCTTGGATATTGTCCGGGCCATGAAGGCCTATCTTAAAGCTACAGAAAAGATCCGGAAGACAGATGTGTTATTCGTTCTACCAGATGGCCCCAAGAAGGGGCAGGCAGCTGCAAAATCCACCATCTCGAGATGGATTAGACAATTAATCATTCAAGCCTACGGTTTGAAGAGGTTGCCTCCTCCGTTGTCGGTAAAGGCCCATTCTACCAGGGCCATGGGCGCCTCTTGGGCAGCACACCATCAGATCTCTATGGCTCAGATATGCAAGGCGGCAACGTGGTCATCAGTCCACACGTTTACAAGGTTTTATCAACTAGACGTGAGAAGAAATGCGGATGCTGCCTTTGGTCAGGCAGTACTACAGGCTGCAGTTTGAAATCCTCGGGATCAGAAACACCCTTGGTTATAAAAAAAAAAAAAAAAAAAAAAGAAAGAAAGTTTTTTTCTTGACTAAGTTGGAATTATTATTATGATTTGAGTTTATCTCTAAATTGAATCCTTCTTTGGAAGATGTCTCCCTCCCCTCATTAAAGCATTGCTTTCGGACATCCCACATAGTAATGAATATGCCGCTCTGTGTCCCGTGATGTACGAGAAAGAAAAAGGGATTTTTAAATACAGCTTACCTGTAAAATCCTTTTCTTGGAGTACATCACGGGACACAGAGCTCCCACCCCTCTTTTGGGTGACCATTTTGGGAGGCATACTGCTTGCTACAAAACTGAGGGACTCCCTCTAGGGGAGGGGGTTATATAGGGAGGGGACTTCCTGTTTGAGATTGCCAGTGTCCACACCTGAAGGTACTCCATATAACCCACATAGTAATGAATATGCCGCTCTGTGTCCCGTGATGTACTCCAAGAAAAGGATTTTACAGGTAAGCTGTATTTAAAAATCCCTTTTTTTTTATTTATTTTTCCTGCAAAGTCCAATGAATACCTGTTGATTCGGCCAGTGAGCTCCATCTAATACCTGTGGTGGGTTGGCAACAATGCTGCACTGGTTCTGAATTCAGAGCAGAGTTGCCACTCTCATTTGAGCTGTGCCTGCTTGCACCACAGTGGGTTCAGATGTGGCAGGGAGCGTGGTTATCAGCATTATCAATGCTGGTCACAGGCTTGTAATTTGTCATCAACATCTGACCACACCTAGTCATGCCCACTGCTTTCTGGACTGACGGCACTGGCTCTGTTGCTGAAACCCTCCCACTGTGAGTTGGATTGTCTGGGATGGGAATCGTGTGAGACACACAAAAAATTTTTTTTCCCCAGTCAGGAAAGGGCGACTGCTTAGACCAGGCATGTCCAAAGTCCGGCCCGGGGGCCAAATGTGGCCCCCCTGTTGATTTAATATGGCCCCCCTGTTGATTTAATATGGCCCCCCTGGGAATTTGGATATATATATTGTTTGTGGCCCCCAGGGCAGATGGGTATCATTCAGGCTGCACTGATGGCAATGGTAAGGCTGCATTTAAGGCACATGCAAGGCTGCATTGGTTGCAATGGTAAGGCTGGAATTAATGGCACATGTGAGGCTGCAATGGTAAGGCTGCATTCATGGCAATGGTAAGCCTGTGCGTGTTATACGCTGATAAATACAGAATATCCAAATAACATGCCCAAGCTCATCCTTAGTCCCGAGCAGCGCTCTGGGATTCGTTGGAGCCACAAAAGAAATATATACGGTATATCCAAATAACACGCCTGAGCTCATCTCTTCACCACACACAGCCACAAAGGCAAGAGAATTCTCGTTGGGCCGCGTATTAGTGCTCGGATGAACACACTTAGACCGAATTTTAATGGTGCAAAGAATGTCAGGCAAAATGGTCGACCCTCACGCATTTTCACTTCATCAAATCTGGCCCTCTTTGAAAAAAGTTTGGACACCCCTGGCTTAGACTGTCATACAGGAATTTTTATGTTACTTGAAAATCAGACCAGGGATTTTTGAATCTCAAGCTGTCCTTCTACAAGTGCTCCTCGAGTTCTCCAGAATGCCCAGTATTTGTGAACATTTGGTGACCCCCTGCTTGTCAATGAGGATGGGATCATCAGAAGGTTCTACATGCATGTCCCATTGACATCTTTCCACATCTTCTGTCCCTCCTTATTCTCCCTTTGGAATTCTGCTGTTGTCTTTTATAGGCCGGAGTGTTGCTTTAGTTCCCTCAGACGCCTGGATGCTGGAGCAGCCGCTGAACGTTTTCAACAGGACCTGGGATTCCGAATGCTAAACTGCGGCCGCACTGATCTGATTCCTCAGGCGGTACGAGCACTGGGACCTGACGGAATAAACACCATGGATGATCAGGTGAGGGTGTGTTGTATAGATCCACCATAAATGTTCCAGAATAATAATAGAGTTATTAGAAGTGACCCAACGTAAATGACATAGAAGTGGACAGTGGTGGCTGGTGTGAATTTGGGGGGTGGGGGGGGGGTGGACGGGCAGGTCTTTTGCACTTTTCCTATCTATGCAGCACTTCCCCGACGACTTCCCTTGCTCCTCAGCTGTGGCGGCGGCTCTCCCTTACCCTGTTCTGCAGTGGTTACTAGGCTGCTTTCAAACTGACCCACAGATTCAGAGCAGCACACCTGTGGGTTTTATGCTCTGAGCCATAGACTTCTGTTAATAACTGCGAGTTTTGGCGAGTTTTCTGAAAGTGCACCAAACCTGCAGAATATAATAGAAGTCTATTGCAAAGTGCAGAAAAGCCAAAAGGTACACTGCATTGCACCCGCAGTGCTGGTAAAACGCAGTGCACCCGTGTGAAAGCAGCCTTGGGCCCCATTCACACAGTCAGTTTGACCCAGTTGGACCCTTCATTCACCTCTAAGGAGTGGCAGATGTAAACTGACTTGTGTCCTACCTCCAATCTGATCCACTAAAAAAAAAAAGAGTATAGTGGATTGTGTCCGTAACAATTCTACATATAAAGAGCGGACACAGACCATTCATTGTGGCCCGCGACCGGTTACCAAGTCACTTAAGTGGCCCTCGTGCTTCAAAAGGTTGGACACCCCTGCCTTACACCATAAGACCCCCACCACCAGCCTGAACTGGTGATGGATCCATGCTTTCATTTTACAACAAATTCTGTTCCTACCATCTGAATGTTGCAGCTCAAGTTAAGACTCATCAGACCAGGCAACATTTTTCCAATCTTCTATTGTCCAATTTTGGTGATCCTGTGCGAATTGTAGCCTCAGTTTCCTGTTCTTAGCTGACAGGAGTGGCACCCGGTGTGGTCTTCTGCTGCTGTAGCTCATCTGCTTCAAGGTTCGATGTGTTGTGCGTTCAGAGATGGTATTCCACATACCTTGGTTGTAACGAGTGGTTATTGGAGTTATTGTTGCTGTTCTATCATCTTGAACCAGTCTACCCATTCTCCTCTGACATCAACAAGGCATTTTCCTCCACACAACTTCAGTTCACTGGATATTTTCTCTTTTTCGGACCATTCTCTGTAAACCCGATAGATGGTGTGAAAATCCCAGTAGATCAGCAGTTTTCGAAATACTCAGACCAGTTCGTCTGGCACCAGCAACCATGCCACATTCAAAGTCACTTAAAAGAGTTGTAAAAGAAAAAAAAAATGTTGCTGAAATTACTGTTTACAGGGTATAGAGACATAATAGTTAACTGATTCCTTTAAAAAAAATATTAAAATAGATACAAATCAATCATATAATGTGCCTGCAGTTTCAGTTTTGTTTTTCATCTAGTTTTAATGCTTCTGTGAAGTACAGAGACACAGAGCCAATACAGGGCAGTGTTTGTTTTTAAAATGAAACTGATTGTTTCTGAGGGGTTTTAGACGCACAGTAATCACACCTCCTTGATTAGAGACCACAGAGAGAAGCTCCCATAATTTGTTTCATAAGGAAACAGACAACGAGGAAGTGTGCAGAACAGAGAGGAATTACAGCAACATCATAGCAAAAACGAACAATGAGGACATGAGACCAGGACTGCAGTAAGGTCAAGAAAGCTATTTAGATATAAAAAAAAAATTCCTTTAGTGACCCTTTAAATCCCATTTCTTCCTCCTTCTGATGCTCACTTTGAACAGCAAGTTGTCCTCACCATGTCTAGATGCCTAAATGCATTGAGTTGCTGCCGTGTGATTGGCTGATTAGCAATTTGTGTTACCAAGCAATTGAACAAGTGTACCTAAAAAAGTGGCTGATGAGTGTATTTCTCCCAGTAAAGGTTTCCATCAAACCATTTTGGCCAGTCACAATGGACTAAAGAAATGTTCACATTCACTGTGCTCTCCTGTACAGGTCTGGCTGCGGTCAAGATAAAAAAATCACTAGTAAATGTAATGTAAATTTATCTGCAGAATTTTTTTTTATGCTGGCACAAGAATCGCCATGTCCCGACTGTGAGAAATCTATTTTGGCAGCAGCAAAGTCCTATGTGGGATCATATGACTGACGTACCTGGACAGGGAACAGACAGCTCTATTATGGTTTAAAAATATGTTTTGTCTAACTGAACAGCGAGATAATGCTTTAAAAATGCACGCTGATTAGGGAGTATTTATCATTAAAGAGAACCTGTTATCAGCCCAAAACGTAGCAGGTAAAGGCACAAAAAATAAAAAATCTAGTATTTTAAATGATTGGTTGCAGTGCTTTTCCTTTCCTTTAATTTATTTTTTATTCAGTTGCAATGTGCCTTCTAAACATGATAAAAGTTTTGACTATTTCAGGACTTCAGGAGTCGATTCCTAACACACGTCCTCCCTCCTTGCATTTTATAGGCCTCTTTTTTCTGGAATCGTCTAATTGCTGTCTGTGCTGCAAAGTGGATTTGCCTTTCGTAAATAAGCCCCATGTGTCATTATGCCACTAGTGACCCAAACTACTAATTATTTTTAGTCAACTGGAGTGTGAGAGACAAGGGTTACATAAGGAGGGTATTTGTATGTCAGATTCTATGAATAGGTAGATAGATCGATAGAGGGATAAGCCAATTGAAGGATGGACCGATTGAGGGAGAAATATAATGAAATATGGATAGAATGAAGGATTGATCCAAGGATGGACAGATTTAGAGGTGGATGGATAGATTAATGGATGGCCAGATTGAGATATAGACTAATTTAGGGATTGAGGGATGGATACAATGAGGGATAGATGGATTGATTGAAAGAGGGATATATTGAAAGGATGACCAGATTGAGGGATGGATGGAATGAAGGATGGATCCAAGGATGTACAGATTAAGAGTTGGATAAATTGAAGAATGGATTGATTAAGGGATGGATGTATCAAAGGATGGCCAGATTGAGGGATGGACTAATTGAGGGATGGATGGAATGAGGGATAGATAGAATGAGGGTTGGAAAGAATGAGGAATGGATGGAATGAGGGATAGATAGATTGAGGGATGGATAGAATGAGGAATGGATAGAAGGAGGGATGGATAGATAACAGTTTGCATGGATTGAGGGACGGGCGGATTGAGGGACGGGCGGATTGAGGGACGGGCAGATTGAGGGACGGGCAGATTGAGGGACGGGCAAATTGAGGATAGGGTTGAGAACCACTGCTTTAAATACCCTCAACAGGCCATGTTTTGGGAGTTTCTCTTAGATAAAATAGCTGTTTAAAATACCAAGCCATTGACTCTGATTTAAAGCACCTGTGCATGATAAAGAAAAACCTGCAAACGTGGGGGTACTTGAGGACAGGGTTGAGAACCACTGGATTAAAGGATGGCCAGATTGAGTAATAGACTAATTGAGGGATTGATAGATTGAAGGATGGATAGAATGAGGGATAGATAAATCGAAGGATGTATAGATTGAGGGGTGGATAGATTAAAGGATGGGTAGAATAAATAATGCATAGCTTAAGGGATGGGTGGAATAAAGGATGGATAGATAGATTGAAGGATGGCCAGATTTAGGAATTGATAGAATGGGCGATGGATAGAATGGGGGATGGATAGAATGGTGGATGGAGAGAATGATGGGATGGGTAGAATGACGGGATGGGTAGAATGACGGGATGGAGAGAATGAGGGATGGACCAATTGAAGGATGAACCGGTTGAAGGATGGATGGGTTAAAGTATAGATCCAAGGATGGACAGATCGAGGGATAAATTAGAGAATGAATATTCTGAGGAATACATAAGATTAAAGAAGGGGTGGATTGAAATATGAATAGATAAAAAGATGGATGGATCCAAGGTCCCAGACTATGGAACGCTTTACCAACCAGCATTCGGTTGGAGGAGAACCACCTAACCTTCAGGAGAAAGAACAAGACTCATCTCTTTTGATATCAAAGGAGACAGGAACAACAAGCGCCCAGAGGCGATTAAGTTTGCATGTGCTGCACTATATAAGTTTTTATTCATTCATTCATTCATGGCTGAAGAATGGAAATATTGAGGGATGGATAGGTTGAGAGATGGATGGATATAATGCAGGATGGAAAGATAGATAAATAAATAGATAATTTCTATCAAACTGATTACATTCATACATTTTACTGCCCAAAAACAATAAATAATAATCCTCTAAATCCCCTTTAATATGTAAACGTTGCTCCTTTTCCAGGGTTTGACGCCGCTGATGTACGCCTGTGCAGCTGGAGATGAGGCCATGGTGCAGATGCTGATAGAAGCTGGAGCTGACCTTGATGCTGCGGTAAGAGTCACCTGTGGGACTTATATACTTATAGGAGCATCACTATGATGGCTGGGTCACCACCAAGAAAAATAAATACTGACAGTCTACTGACTCAAATGGTACCAGCTGAGTCAAATGTAGCACCAATATTTAAAAAGAGCCCAAAATACCTCCCTGCGAATTACAGACCAGTTAGCCTAACATCAATAGTATGCAAGCTCCTGGAGGGGGGTGATAAGGGACTATATATACAAGATTTTAGTAATTAGAACGGTATCATTAGCAGTAATCAGCATGGATTCATGAAGAATCATTTTGCAAAACCGATCTATTAAACTTCTATGAGGAGGTGAGTTGCCATCTAGATAAAGGAATGCCCATAGATGTGGTATATCTGGATATTGCAAAAGCATTTGACACAGTTCCCCATAAACCTTTACTGTACAAAATAAGGTCTGTTGGCATGGACCATAGGGTGAGTACATGGATTGAAAACTGGCTACAGGGGCGAGTTCAGAGGGTGGTGATAAATGGGGAATACAGGGGTGGGTAGTGGGGTCCCCCAGGGTTCTGTCCTGGGACCAATCCTATTTAATTTGTTTATAAACGATCTGGAGGATGGGGTAAACAGTTCAATCTCTGTATTTGCGGATCATACTAAGCTAAGCAGGGCAATAACTTCTCCGCAGGATGTGAAAACCTTGCAAAAAGATCTGAACAAATGAATGGGGGTGGACAACTACATGGCAAATGAGGTTCAATGTAAAAAAAATTAAAATACTGCATTTGGGTGGCAAAAATATGAATGCAATCTATACACTGGGGGGGGCACTGGGGGAATCTAGGATGGAAAAGGACCTGGGGATCCTAGTAGATGATAGGCTCAGCAATGGCATGCAATGCTAAACTGGCATGCATTAAAAATGGGATTGTAACGGGAGGGCCTGTGGGACCCAGAGGCTCTTGCAGGGTGTGGGGTACTACTGTTTCAGATTTACCGATGACTCTTGTGTCTAAAGTCATTCTATGTCCACTAGGGGCATAGGATGACTGAGAAATGATATCTTGGACTACATGAGATAGGGCAGTAATGTAATCCACAATATATTCAAGAATGTCTGGAAGAACTAATTACAGGTTGTTAATTCTGAACACATCAGGTCAATAAAAAGAGTGACTCATTCAATGTGGGAACATAGACTGTTAAGATGTTGATGTCATCTGCTACTGTCATGTAAATTAACCTTAGTCTGGCTTCTAAGAACCTTTCATTGTGTTATGCTAATTGACACTGTATTGTGTAAATTTCTATTGATGATAAATGTGTATTGTATAGCAGGTGAGAAGAGCTTATCTCGGAGTCACCTTGTCTGGGTAAATAATTAGTTATTAGCTCATGTAGATTATCTCAGAGACAGAATGTCTGTCTCCTAAATAATGTGTATTGAGCTCCTTGTGTCATGTTGTGGGTGGAGTTAAGTCATTGTTCCTTGGGGTTTCTAACTGTATAAAAGCCTGAGTTTACCATTAAAGTGTCTATCCGTTTTGAACCAGAGAACAGAGCTGTGTGTCTCGTTTCTGGGGAATCCATATGGGCCGTGTTCGTCTGTCGGATTGTGGAGTGTCGATAAGCTGTCGTGGGTTGGTGGAATGGAAAATAGTAAACGGCGTTAACCCCTGACCGTTACAGGGATTAACTCCAGCGATAAAATAATTCTTACCCATCATGGTTCCCTATGCTACACATCAGAGTTCATCTGGGTACTATTTGTAGTGAAAAGAGGAGCCCCAAAATGTTTTTGACTTTTTTTGTTATTTTTCTGGTTTAGGTTTTTGACCTTTTTCATGTAAATCAAATATGTGGACAATGATACTTAAAGCTGCACATAAATATAAGATTGTCAGGGATGCAGCCGTATCATAACTGATTTGTAAATGTACAATTACTTCCTATTACAATGATAAATGCTGATCTTGTTTTGTTAAAAAAAAAAATCTGAATAAAAATATTGGAAAAGAAAACGATAATGCTTCCGCTCTACAAGACTCTGGTCCAGCCGCACCTGGAGTATGCTGCCCAGTTCTGGGCACCAGTCCTCAGGAAGGATGTACTGGAAATGGAGAGAGTCCAGAGAAGGACAACAAAGCTAATAAAGGGTCTGGAGGATGTTAGTTATGAGGAAAGATTACAAGCACTGAACTTATTTTCTCTGGAGGTGACTCTGAGAGGGGATATGATTTCAATATACAAATACCTTACTGGTGACTCCACAATAGGGATAAAACTTTTTTTTTTTTTTTTTTTATTGCCTAGAAACTTTTCTTTAAATCATTCAAGCTTAAAATGCACAAAATAAAACTGTAAAACCACCACAAAAAAAGAAAGTTGTAAGAGAACCAAATTTACCCAAATTTTGTGCCTGCAAGTGGCCCCCTTGTATATGAGACCACACTGATATTTCTGGCTCCTCCTAGCATATTTGGGTATCAAAGAACAATTGTAGTATAATTATTTATCCGTCCTCGCCCCATGTATTACAACATCATATTGGAACACTGAAATGACAAGTAACAACTAGCAATCTAATTTAATTATAATTGGGTTTAGCAAGCCAAATACAACATTACAGGCAATCTAGCCCCCAAAATGTTATTACTTGGTGTCCCTTTAAGCAGAGGCCGGGTACAGCTGAAAGGCTGCTGCTGTTTCACAAGGAGGTAATATTGTGGCTCTTGTGGTTTTTTTATTATTAGGAAAGTCTGCTGAGTTCTTCAACACAATGCTGATCCAATTAGAGAATATTCAGGCTCGGGCAGCTCTAACCAAGTCTTTGAAGTTTTTTTTTTTTCAAAAATTCCTGTTTGCTACCACAGTGTTATAGAACGGTGTTAAAGAGCAATTTGATTTAAAACGCAAATTGTGTTCCATAAAGAAGTGATATATCACGCCCATAGTATGCTTGTGAAAACGCTACCACTAATGACAAGACTGGGGATATTTTTTACATTATATTAACATTTGCTATGTGGTGGTCTATAGTCTGCTTGTCTACTGCAGCCGCTTCTATTTTTTTTTTAGATCTGTTCAATAAGTGTAAAATCAAGTTGATCCTGCCAGAAATCTTGTGAGCTGGTAACCTTTTGTGCTCCAGATGGTAAACTCAACACTGAGGATCCGTACATGTCTTATCCGGTTGCTCAGTGGGGATCGCTTTGTTGATCCTCGCTGAGCCGGCAGATGACAGGCCGGTCCCTGCACACTATGGGGACCGCCCTGTCAGATCTCCACTCTCTCCTATGAGGGGATCGGATGATCACGGACCGTCTGTCCGTGTTCACCCAATCAGCTGTGCAGATGGATGGAAAAATAGGATTTTCCTCTGTATGCAAAATTGGAGTATTGCGGACACTGATGAGATCGGGTGTCAGCGGATGTTTATCTGCTGACACCCACTATCCCTTTGGGATTAATGTATGTCCCTTTTACATCCGTAAACGGATGGATGAAAAAGTGGACATACGGTCCGCAGGTGTGAAAGGGGCCAAAAACTAAAATAAAAGAAATAACATACAATCAGTATACACAATATACAAATATACAGTCCCAAAACACTATTCTAACTAGGGAAAGGGATTATGAACATACCGTCGATGTTTCCATTAGGCTGACATTAGCATTGCAGCTGATCAGGTGTGGAGTTCTCTGAAAAAGGCGCATGGATGAAGAAGGAAGATGGCTACTGGGGGCTGTCTCTCAGACCTCATGGTATAGTCCACAGGAATTATGGGAAGCTTTGGTGGCTTTTAACCGCTTAACGCCCGCCGTATGTATATGTACGTCCCTGCCTTCTTGCGGGTCGGGGGTCCGATTGGGGCCCTCCCGCTACATGCACCGGGCGTCTTACCTGCGGGAGCGATCCGGGATGAGGGGACGCTCCCAGCCAATTTCCTGAGCCTCCGCCGTGTGACTTCCTCTGCCTGTATAATGTAAACACAGGCAGAGGAAGTGATGTCAGCTCTCCTCTCGGCAGTATTTTCAATCCGACGAGAGGAGAGAAGACATCACAGTAAGTTGCACCAACACTACACTGACACCACACACATAGGCACATTTAATCCCTTCCGATCACCCCCCAACACAGTGTCACTAATAGCAGTGATCATATATTTACTGATCACTGCATTTAGTGTCAGTGTGACAGTTAGTGTGGCAGGCAGTTAGTGTTGGGTCCAGGGGAGCCCCGTACCCCCCTAATAAAGTTTTAACCCCTTGATCACCGCCCTAGTTAACCCTTTCACCCCCTATTGCCAGCGTCACTAAGCGATCGTTTTTCTGATCGCTGTATTAGTGTCGCTGTTGCCGCTAGGTAGCTAATTTTTTTTTATTGCATTTTTTTTTTACTAAAGACATGTGGCTGAATACATTTTGGCCTAAATGTTTGACTAAATTTTTCTTATAACAAAAAAAAAGATTTTTCTTATAACAAAAAGTTAAAAATATTGTTTTTTTTCAAAAATGTCGCTCTAATTTTGTTTATAGCGCAAAAAATTTAAATCGTAGAGGCGATCAAATACCATCAAAAGAAAGCTCTATTTGTGAGAAGAAAAGGACGCAAATTTTGTTTGGGAGCCACGTCGCACGACCGCGCAATTGTCTGTTAAAGCGACGCAGTGCCGAATTGTAATAACGCCTCTGGGCATTTAGCAGCATATTGGTCCGGGGCTTAAGTGCTTAAGCAACAATCTGTATCTACCTTCAGTAAATTATTCACAGATACCAAGTATGTAAAAGAGCCGATAGATGGCGATATTACAATTTACTTTACATCTATTGGCATATTCAACAATTAAACAAAGGTACATAAGAAACACTTGCTGAAGGCATGACAGCGCTTTTATACCAATAAAGGTGATTGCATTGGAGTGTGGATATCTGGATTTACTACATGCTTTTTGTCTGTGCTGTGCCTTTATCAATTATTTTTACAGTGATCTCTATGGACTGTAGTCCAAAAAAATAAATAAAAAACTACAGAACACCTTCCTCTGTTATGATAAAGAGAATAAGAAGGGGGGGTAGTGTTTAGTATTATTTAAATGGCTCTACACTCTTTTTTTTTTTTTTTATGTATTTTTTAACCCATGAGGCCCCTTTCAGACGGAGCGGACTCCATCAAGCGGATCCACCTGCTCAGGGGGGGGGTCTCTCCGCTGATTCTCACTGAGCAGGCAGATGACAGGTCCGTGTCCGCTCCATAATGCAGAGTGGACACAGACACACAGCCTGTTGTTCTCTATGGGGGTGGTCAGATGGAAGCGAACTGCCTGCCCAATTCAATCCGACTGTCATTCGATCCGATCTGCCAGACAGATGGGGAATGGATCCCATCCTTCTGTTTTTAGCAGACCTGATATGATTGGATGCGGGTGGGTGTCCACCTGAAAACCCGATAGACCCGTCAGTCTGAAAGGGGCATAAAGCCCCATCCATCTATCCAGGGCCATTAATTAGTGGATGCATGTGGAATATTTTTTCCTGAATAAGGATATCATTTAGTATCACTTTAATACACTTCCTGTCCTAGGACGAGCAACATTACTCATAAAAAAGTAAAAAGAACTGTATTATTACACATACATGGAAAAATTGCTTGAAAAAAAAAACTGAATAAAAAAAAATTACATTTGAGTGCAGTAATTTACAAAAAAAAGCCTATGGCCCGGATTCACAAAACACTTACGCCGACGTAACTCGCCTTTTCCCGGCGTAGTGTAAATATGCACCTGGCGTATGTGTGCGCCAGAGTTACAAACCAAGATACGCCTAAAAATAGGCCATCCTTCCCTGACGGATCTTACTTACGCCGGTGTGGCGTGGTCGCAAATATGGTCTGGACGTATGTTGCTTCTCCCATTGATTAGGCATTCAAATATGCAAATGAGGGAAATACGGCGATTCACAAAAGTACTTGCGCCCGGCGCATGATATACGCGGTTTGCGTAAGCTTTACGTCCGGCGTAAAGTTATTCCCTATAGATGAGACGCAACCCATGCAAAGGTATGGACCAGGGAACACACGCCTACGTATTGTACGTTGGACGTCTGTGAATATAGGCCGACGTGGGTCTGACTGGGCGTAGGTTACGTTCACGGCGTACACAGTGATCCGGCGTATCTTAGGCAGTTGTTCCGACGTGGTTGTGCGAATGCGCACGGGGATATGTCCACATCTCGACGCATGCGCAGTTCGTTTTAAGTACTTGTCTGGTGCCCGGCCCATCATTTGCATGAGGTCACGCTTCATTAGCATGGATCACGCCCACTTCCAGCCCACTTCCACTTACGCCAGCCTGCCCCATCGAAATGTACGCTACGCCGGCGCAGAGTTGGGAGCAATAGCTTGCTGAATTCAGTGCATGCCTCTCCGTGCTGCGCCGGCGTAGCGTAAAAGAGAAACGCTACGGTGGCATAAATGTGCGCAGATGTCTGTGAATCTGGGCCTATATGTGTAAATTAAAATTCTGGCAGCTAGAAGAGAATAAAGAATAATTTTACGCTTCTGTATGAATGTGCAAATTTATGCGGCTGCGCGTGTGTAAAAAATTTGCACAAATTACTTTTTCCACATCACACTTTCTACCAGCCTCTGCCAGCAAATCTTGCCCCAGGCAAAATGGTTACACTGTTACAACATATACAGTGCCTTGAAAAAGTATTAATACCTCTTGAAATTTTCCACATTTTGTCATGTTACAACTAAAAACATAAATGTATTTAATTGGGATTTTATGTAAATGACCAACACAAAGCGGCACATAATTGTGAAGTGAAAGGAAAATGATAAATGGTTTTCAACTTTTTTTTACAAATTTAATATGTGAAAAGTGAGGGGGGGGGACATTTGTATTCAGCCCCCCTGACTCAATACTTTGTAGAACCGCCTTTCACTGCAATTACAGCTGCAAGTCTTTTTGGGGATGTCACTACCAGCTTTGCACATCTAGAGAGCGACATTTTTTACCCATTCTTGTTAGCAAAATATCTCAAGCTCTGTCAGATTGGATGTAGAGCGTTTGTGAACAGAAATTTTCAAGTCTTGCCACAGATTCTCAATTGGATTTAGGTCTGGACTTTGACTGGGCCATTCTAACACATGAATATGCTTGTTGATTTAATATGGCCCCCCTAGGGATTTGGATATATATATTGTTTGTGGCCCCCAGGGCCACAAAAGATATATACTGTATTTATCGGTGCTGCCTTGAATGAATGAATGAATGAATGAATGAAAAACTTATATAGCGCGACACATGCAAACTAAATCGCCTCTGGGCGCTCGTTGTTCCAGTATCTCATGACCTCAAAAGAGCAGCGTTTTAATCCGTCTTCTGAAGGTTAGGTGGTTTTCCTCCAACCGAATGCTGGTTGGTAAAGCGTTGCATAGTCTGGAACCTTGGAAAGCAAACCTTCTTTCTCCTTTGGACTTGAATCTGGCCTTGGGTACTTTGACCAAATTTTGGTTTCTGGATCGCAGAACGCGATTGGGATTGTGGGCTTCTATTTTATCGCAAAGATATTGCGGGGCTTTTCCATGGATGCATTTATGAGTCAGACAGAGCTTTAAAAGCAATTCTGTCCTTTACTGGCAACCAGTGAAGGGATCTCAGAGAAGGTGAGATTGATTCCCAGGGTTTTTTCCCAGTCACAAGTCTGGCGGCCGTATTTTGGACGACTTGCAGCCGAGTGATTTGGTACTTAGGGAGTCCGAGGTAAAGGGCATTTGCATAGTCCAGTCTGGAGTTCATAATTGTTCCTACCACGACTGCTACGTCTTCTTTGGGAATGAATGGAATAAGTCTGCGTAGTAGGTGCAGCAGATGATGAGATCCGCTGACTACTGACCCTATTTGTGCGTCCATTGTCATGTGGGTGTCAAAAATGACCCCGAGACTTTTGACTTTGGCACTAGGGGTGATGATCTGGCCCAGAATGGGCGGCGGTGTCCAGGTTGATGCCAGTTGACTCTTGCGACTGGCATGAAACAGAAGAAGTTCTGTTTTGGAATTGTTGAGTTTGAGATAACTCTTAGTCATCCACTTTTCTATCGAAGAGAGACTATTCTCTAAACTGAGATGATGATCCTTTCTATTGCAGATGCGAAAATACAGTTGCATGTCGTCTGCATATGAGTGATAAAGTAGTTGTTGACTACTGATGATTTCAAAGAAAGGACGAAGATAGATGTTGAAGAGCACCGGTGACAGGGGTGAGCCTTGGGGGACTCCACATGACACTGTGCGTTTTTTCAGAAGTGAACGATCCCAACTTCACCGTTTGTGATCGGCTTCCCAAAAAGGAGGAAAACCATGGTAAATCACCCTCTGTGACTCGGGCTACCTCAGCCAGCCGAGTCAGTAGTAGTTTGTGGTCTACCGTGTCAAAGGCTGCACTTAGGTCCAGCAGAACCAGGAGACAAGATTCTCCTTCGTCTGCGGCCTCAAGAACGTCGTCCCATATTTTGAGCAGTGCTGTTTCCGTCCCGTATCCGGGGCGGAATCCCGATTGCAGTGGATCAAGTAGGTTGTGGGTATCAAGATGCTGTTGCAGCTGTTGTACCACTACCTTCTCCATTACCTTGGAGAAAACTTTTAGCATTGTTATGGGACGGCGGTGCGTTGGGTCCTTGGGATCCAGGGTAGGTTTCTTCAAGATGGGCTGGATTGTGCCCTATTTCAGCAGGGAGGGCACTATGCCTTCCTTAAATGACTGGTTTATAAGCTGCGTAATGGGAGGTGCCAGGATATCGGCACATTCCTTTAGCAGTTTAGTGGGGATGATATCATTAGGCGATGTGCTGTTACGCAAAGCGCCGATGATATTTTCTGTGGCATCGATGGAGATGGATTCCAGAGTGAACTTTGTTGGTTGTAGAATGTTCCTCTGGGTGTTGTGTGGTTGATCAGGGGTATTGTTTTGCGGAATGCTTTCTCGGATTCTCTCAATTTTATTGATGAAGAAATCCGACAATTCATTGCAAAATTCTTGGGTATCTGAGTTGGGGGCTTCAAGACAGCCTGGATTCATGGTCTGCGAGACCAGCTTGAAGAGTTCACGGGGGCGATTTAGGGCGCTGACGATAGCCTTGGAAAAATAATTTTTCTTGGCTTTGAAGATTTATATGTGGTATTTTCTTGTTGCTACTTTGTAGATGGAGAGGTTCTCCTCAGAAGCGTTTCTTTTCCAGGCAGCTTCTGCCCTTCTACGCTCTTGCTTCAGTAGCGACAGCTGGTTGTTGAACCAGCCGGCCTTGTTTTTCCGGGTAAGGACTTTGCGTTCTGGTGCTACTAAGTCGGCTGACTGTAGTAGGGCTGCATTTATGGCATCCAGTGTGTCTGAGGCAGTTTGACCTGCTTGAATTGTTTTAATTTTATTTCCCAAGGTAGATTTGAAGAGTTCCGAATGGAGCTTCTGAGATCTAGTCCAGTGTGTTGTCACCGGCTTGGGTGTTTTTATCAATAGGGCAGTTTTGGAAATTATGAATTTAATTGCATGGTGATCTGTCCATGGCAATGGTTCATTTTCCAAAATACTTATTTTCAGATTTTGTCTGAAAATAAGATCGAGTGTGTGACCTGAAGCATGTGTGGGCCCACATACTAGTTGCTGAAGGCCTAATCCTTCCAGGTGGTCTATACAGGCGTCGGCAACGGGGTCTTGTGAGGAGTTGGCCCAGAGATTGAAATCCCCGAGCAGCAAAAGGTGTTTGCTGTTCAGGTTGTAAGTGGAGATGAACTCCGTCCATGAGGGTAAAAACTGCGATTTTGGCCCGGGTGGCCTATAGCAGAGAAGAATGTGGAAGGTCTCCTGGGGGTTTGTTTGCAGTTGCAGAGTAAGGGTTTCCATAAATGGAAGCGAGTACTGAAGGGCTGGTTTAGAGATCACAAGGTGAGTCTTGTGGATCACCGCCAGCCCTCCTCCTCTTTGCCCTATTCTGTTTTCAGTGATAATACGGTAGTTTTCTGGCACCAGTTCTCCTAGAATGGTGTTAGTCGGCTGTAAGCCAGCTTTCTGTAATAAAGAAGCAGTCTAAATTGTTTTGTAGAATGAAATCGTGGTTGGGGTGGGTAGCTGAATTTTCTGACTGTTGATCGTCGATCGATCCTCAAAAGTTGCTCAATTCTTAGGGCCTTTTTGGTGACGGCTGGTAGCTTTGTGGCAAATTGCCTCAGGCCCCAAATGGTTTCTGCAGAATACTGCCGATTAGCCATAGTGGCCCGTCACCGGGGGGGGGGGGGGGGGTTGGTGGTCAGGTGGCGGTGGGGAGCAGATTCCTTGAATCCTCTCTCCAAGCTTTATTTTTGGTCCAGAGGAAGGCAAAAAAAAAACCTGGTTCAGCTATGCCAATATGCTGGGCAGGGAAAAAAAATTCTTCCTGATTCCTCAGAGGTGATCGGTTGAGACCCTGGATCAAAAGCTGATGAATTGTGAGGGGATGGGGTGAAGGGTGTAGTTGCTGCTGGGGGGGTGTACCAAGCTGGCCGACGGCCTGTCACAGGGCCCAAGCCGGGGCCACCAACTGGCTGGAATTTACACCAGAGAGGGGGTGGTTGGCTGAAACGGAGGTAGATGGGAACTTTCACGGGTGAGGGGGGGTGTGTTGGGCGATGCAGGGTGCTGAAGTGGTGCGCCGCCAGGCCGCGGTTGAAGCCGCGGTCTTTCCTAAGCCGCGGCTGGCGCGGACCTAGCGTGGCTGGCGCGGAACAGCGAAACAGCCGGGAAACCAGCGGCGGGGAGGGGGGGGCGAGGGGGGGTGCCTCGGTTGTGGTCTGGGGTGAGGTGAGCTGATTCCCAGGGCTAGAAACGCCGCGGCTATCCTGAAAAGGACGGCCGCCCTTGATCCTGGGGGGGACAGGCAGGATTTACCTGTGAGATGGAGCCAGATGGTGCTCAAAAGGAGGGGGGAAAGAGTGCTGGAGACGGCTGGAGGTGGAGGTGATCCGGATCAGATGCGGCTGTGCTGAGGCTGGAGCTGGAGCTGGAGCTGGGCTGGACTGGGGAACCCTGCCTGCCTGCTAGCCTACACTTGCCTGGAGCTATAGCACGCACGCTCCTACTCCAAGAGACGTGTGCTGTTGTGAGCTCCTGCTGCTAATCCGTCTGCCTCAACTCGCTCAATGTGATTACATGAAGAGAATCTCCTGTTTACTCAGCAGGGTCTGTATTGGAAGTCCCATCTCCTGGGATGCCATTGGACAACTGTTCTGTCTATCATAGGAGGTGAGACTTTGAATTAAAGAGGCCACCGAGTAAACAAGAAATTTTCCTGTTTGTAATCTGTCGGCGCTCGTCCTGCCCCCCTCCCTCTGCAGATGGGTATCGATCAGGGTGCACTGATGGCAATGGTAAGGCTGCATTGGTTGCAATGGTAAGGCTGCATTGGTTGCAATGGTAAGGCTGCATTGGTTGCAATGGTAAGGCTGCATTGGTTGCAATGGTAAGGCTGCATTGGTTGTAATGGTAAGGCTGCATTCATGGCACATGTGAGGCTGCATTGGTTGCAATGGTAAGGCTGCATTGGTTGCAATGGTAAGGCTGCATTGGTTGCAATGGTAAGGCTGCATTGGTTGCAATGGTAAGGCTGCATTGGTTGCAATGGTAAAGCTGCATTCATGGCAATGGTGAGGCTGCATTCATGGCAATGGTAAGCCTGTGCGTTTATACGCCGATAAATACGGTATATCCAAATAACAAGCCCAAGCTCATCCTTAGTCCTAAGCAGCGCTCTGGGATTCGTTGGGGCCACAAAAGAAATATATACAGTATATCCAAATAACATGCCCAAACTCATCTCTTCACCACACACAGCCACAAAGGCAAGATAATTGTGATAATAGTGCTCAGATATACACACTTAGACCGAATTTTAATGGTTCCAAGAATGCCAGGCAAAATAGTCGGCCCTCATGCATGTTCACTTCATCAAATCTGGCCCTCTTTGAAAAAAGTTTGGACACCCCTGATCTAAACCATTCCATTGTAGCTCTGGCTGTATGTTTAGGGTCCTGCTGGAAGGTGAATCTCCTCCCCAGTCCCAAGTCTTTTGCAGACTTTCTTATAAGATTGCCCTGTATTTGGCTCCATCCATCTTCCCATCAACTCTAATCGGCTTCCCTGTCCCTACTAAAGAAAAGCATCCTCACAACATGATGCTACCACCGTCATGTTTCACGGTGGGGATGGTGTGTTCAGGGCGATGTGCAGTGTTAGTTTTCTGTCACACGTAGTGTTTTGCTTTTAGGCCAAAAAGTTCCCAATTTTGGTCTCATCTGTTAAGAGCACCGTCTTGCACTTGTTTGCTGTGTCCTCCACGTGGCTTCTCGCAAACTGCAAACCAGACTTTTTATGGCTTTCTTTCAACAATGTCTATCTTCCTGCCACTCTTCCATACAGGTGAGATTTGTGGAGTACATGACTCAAACCTCGTACACATGCTTGGCAAGAACCAGTGAAAAAACTGCTGGCAGAGCTTTCTTGCTGAGTAAACTGAGTGTGTGTAAGAGGCTTTCAGGTTTCTCGACAAGAAAACTGCCCAGAATCTAGACGAGAAAAATAGAGAACATGTTCTCTTTTTTCTCGTTGTGAGATTTCCTGCCGGGAAACCCGACAGTATGTATACTTACCTGTCGCCATGGAAACCTGTGCGTGCTCAAAATGACTTTGACGCATGCAGGGTAGCTTCCTAACCATAGGTAGGGTGAAGCAAAATGGCGGCGACGGCATTGAATGTGACGAACGCATGCTCGTCGTACGCGATGACGTCAACGCGTTCTTGCCATTCAAAACAATCTTGCCAAGAATATTGTCAAGAAAAATTAATTTTTTTTCCTGACCAGATTCTGGCCCTTGTGTACAGCACTTTATAGTTGTCCTGTGGACAGATTCTCCGACCTGAGCTGTGGATCTCTGCAGCTCCTCCAGAGTTACCATGGGCCTTTTGGCTGCTTCTCTGATGAATGTTCTCCTTGCCCGGCCTGTCAGTTTAGGTGGACGGCCATGTCTTGGTAGGTTTGCAGTTGTCATACTCTTCTTTCCATTTTCGGATGAGGGATTGAATAGTATTTCATGAGATGTTCAAAGCTTAAGATATTTTCTTATAACCTAATCCTGCTTTAAACTTCTCCACAACTTTATCCCTGACCTGTCTGGTGTGTTCCTTAGCCTTCATGATGCTGTTTGTTCACTAACACACCTCTGAAGTCTTCACAGAACAGCTGTATTTATACTGAGATTAAATTACACAGATGTGGACTCTATTTATTAATTAGGTGACTTCCAAAGGCAATTGGTTCCACTAGATTTTAGTTAGGGGTATCACAGTAAAGGGGGCTGAATACAAATGCACACCACACTTTTCACATATTTATTTGTAAAACATGTTGAAAACTATTTATAATTTTCCTTCCATTTCACAATTATGTGGCACTTTGTGTTGGTCTATCACATAAAATTCCAATAAAATACATTTAAGTTTTTGGTTGTAACATGAGAAAATCTGGAAAAGGGGTGTGAATACTTTTTCAAGGCACTGTAGTGTCTATATCGGAAAAGATAGATTTCCTTTGATGGCGGTAAAAAAACAAAGTCACCAGTCCTGAGAGACGTCAAATCTGCCACATTGCCACTCTGGACCTGAAGAGATCCTCCGAAATCTGTCCAGTTCTTACAATCTCTAAAACGTTTTTAATTCGAGATTGGGGGTCCTTGCTGTGTCTTCTAGTATAACAATACCCTCTGTGTGAGAAATTCATCAGGAGAAGAACCAAAGGTGCATCTTCCATAGGTGCTCCAGTCCTTGTTAATTTGAATGTTATGCAGATCAATGTGAAATGCTTCCCTCGTCTCTCTCCTCCAGCAGATTAATACAAATCTTGTGCATTGAGGATCGGGAGGGGTCTGACTGTACCAGGAATCCGCACTCTATGTTCCCTTTTAGAGTCTAGGTGTATCAGTGGCTCACTGTCAGAAGTAAATCTTATGGTTTCCCTTCTTGCAGGTGCCCAGCAGTTCCCCCCGACACCCATCTGTGCACCCTGACACCCGGCACTGGACTGCATTGACGTTTGCTGTCCTCCATGGGCACATATCTGTTGTGCAGGTAAGTTGGAACAAGTCAGCTACAGATGCCTTTAGTAGACACACAATGCCATAAAGAGTTCCGCCAACTTGTGAAACGTCACTAGCTGGGGGACTGCAAACCCCCCGCCTGCAAGATAGCTGTCCCATCTTCACTGGCCATATATACACTATCTCTCCTCCTCCTGTAGATACAGAATGTCCTCACTGTGCCCAATAGGATCATGTGTGTTACCAGTCTATCCTCCCACTGGCAGCCATATAGACACACTACTTCATCTCCAGCAGCCACAAATGCCCCCACTCCGCACCCCCATACCTACCACCCACAGGGGCGGAACTGACAACTCATGGGGCCCCCGGGCAATAGAAGATTATGGGGCCCCCGGGCTTACAGATAGCCACCAAGCCAGGTGGCAGCACAGAGGCGGGGCAGCTAAAATCTCGGGATTTTCACATCAAAAACATGTAGGTTTTGGACATATCAGCAACCCTGAAGGGGCCCCCTAGTGGCATGGGACACCCCCTCGGGGACAGTGCCTGAGTTCCTCAATGGTCAGTCCGCCCCTGACCACCCATATATTGTATACACACATTTCTTCATCTGCAGCAGTCATAAATACCCCCTGCCCCCCCCCCCCCATACCTACCACTCATATATTGTATACACACATTTCCTCATCTCCTCATTACCTCATACCTGTATATATTGTATTACCTCATACATTACCTCATCTCCAACAGTAATAAATACCCCCCACGCCCCCCCATATCTACCACTCATGTATTGTATACACACATTACCTCATCTCCAACTGTCATAAATACCGCCCCCCCCCCCCCTATACCTACCACCTATATGTTGTATACACACATTTCCTCATCTCCAGCAGTCATAAATACCCCCCGCAACGATACCTACCACCCATATATTGTATACACACATTTCCTCATCTCCAGCAGTCATAAATACCCCCCTCCCCGATACCTACCACTCATATATTGTATACACACATTTCCTCATCTCCTCATTACCTCATACCTGTATATACCACATACTTGTATATATTGTAAACACACATTTCCTCATCTCCAACAGTCATAAATAACCCCTGCCCCCCCATACCTACCACCCATATATCGTATACACACATTACCTCATCTCCTCATTACCTCATACCTGTATATATTGTATGCACACATTACCTCATCTCCAACAGTCATAAATACCCCCCCCCCCCCCCACCACCCACCATACCTATCCACCCCCCCATACCTACCACCCATATATTGTATACACACATTTCCTCATCTCCTCATTACCTCATACCTGTATATACCACATACTTGTATATATTGTAAACACACATTTCCTCATCTCCAACAGTCATAAATAACCCCTGCCCCCCCATACCTACCACCCATATATCGTATACACACATTACCTCATCTCCTCATTACCTCATACCTGTATATACCTGTATATATTGTATGCACACATTACCTCATCTCCAACAGTCATAAATACCCCCCCCACCACCCACCATACCTATTACCTACCACCCATATATTGTATACACACACTACCTCATCTCCAACAGTCATAAATACCCCCCCCCCCCCAAGCCTCCCATACTTACCACCCCATACCTACCACCCATATATTGTATACACACATTACCTCATCTCCAGCAGTCATAAATACCCCCCTATTGCCCTGTAAATACCTACCACCCATATATTGTATACACACATTACCTAATTTCCAACAGTCATAAATACCCCCCCCCCCCCATACCTACCACCCATATATTACTTACACACATTACCTAATTTGCAACAGTCATAAATACCCCCCCCCCCATACCTACCACCCATATATTATAAACACACATTACCTAATTTCCAACAGTCATAAATACCCCCCCCCCATACCTACCACCCCATACCTACCACCCATATATTGTATACAAGCAATACCTCATCTCCAGCAGTCATAAATACCGCCCCTCATACCTACCACCCATATATTGTATACACACATTTCCTCATCTCCAGAAGTCATAAATACCCCCCCCCATATCTACCACCCCATACCTACCACCCATATATTGTATACACACATTACCTCATCTATAGCAGTCATAAATATCCCCACCGCCCCCATACCTACCACCCCATACCTTCCACCCATATATTGTATACAAACATTACCTCCTCTCCAGCAGTCATAAATACCGCCCCTCATACCTACCACCCATATATTGTATACACACATTTCCTCATCTCCAGAAGTCATAAATACCCCCCATACCTACCACCCCATACCTACCACCCATATATTGTATACACACATTACCTCATCTATAGCAGTCATAAATACCCCCCCACCTTCCCCCCATACCTACCATCCATATATTGTATACACACATTACCTAGTCTCCAGCAGTCATAACTACTCCTCAATGGGACACAGACAGTAAAAGAAACTTTACAGTGTATTTAATCCCTACTCCATCTAATGAAATGGACACGTTTTTGTTTGATGTCCTTTGAGGAGGGAAGCTGGCTTGCACTGTCATTGCTCTACACAAATAATGACTGCCGTATACTAGTGAGCATTCTTTTATTGTGAGCCCAGCCTGATCTCTTTTGCTTTATTTCTCTCCAGTTACTCCTGGATGCCGGTGCCAGTGTGGAGGGCTCAGCCGGGAACAGCAGAGAAGACAACTATGCAGAGACCCCTTTACAGCTGGCCTCTGCTGCAGGTACTCCTTACATCCACCACCGGCTGTCACCACATTTCTGTCACCTTTTCTAACTCTGGACCTGAAACCAGACAGTCTCTGCTGTCTCTTAGGGATTCCATTGGTGAGATCTCTGCACTGAGTTCCCGGGTCTGCATACTGTACCTTCATTGTTCTTAATAAGGGCTTCCCACCATCCATACTGGATTTTTTTTAAGGCTTCATGCACACTTGAGCTCAGACACACTGGGTTTTAAGGCGTTTTAGCTTCTTTTTTGTTTCTGCCTCTAAATGTACATCTATGTTGGCCTATGTGTCCGTGCACGCTATAGGCGTTTACGGGAGTTTAGAGGCAGAAAAAACCCCACCAAGTTGCATTCAGGAGAGGAGATTTTGAGCCTAATGCTAGGTGTGATTATGCATACTAACACATTCTAATGGGCAGAATAAATTAATATTCTGGCCAATAGAATGCATTAATGCCAGATGTGAAAAAGCACCAAAATGCATGTAAATGTGGCTTTTTAATGCATTTTTCTGCTGTTACACTCCTGTAGAGAAAAGGCATGTTTAAGCCAGCCAACTGCGTCAAAGTAATTCCTCTCTGGCCAGTCCCCACTCTACTCTACTCTACTCTGCAACATGCAAATGCTCCAGTGGATTTAGCGTCATTATAGGGCAAGTAGATATGAGTTGGAGGAGAGCTACAAGGTTCAGGTCTTGTCACTGACCTTCAAGATATACCTGTGCTCCAATCCCAATAGTTTATACATATATATACAGTAATCCATCAGGTTCCACTGCCCTAATTGGTCACATGCTAAAAAAGATCCAGCTCACAAAAGGACAATTAAAGCAGAGCTCCACCCAAGGAATCGGCAGTGTAACTAGAACTTTTAGGGCCCCGGTGCAAGAAACCCTAATGCCGTGTACACACGATCGGTTTTACAGATGAAAAAAGTCAGATGGACTTTTTTCATCGGACAAACTGATCATGTGTGGGCCCCATCGGTCTTTTTTCCATAGGTGGAAAATAATAGGTTTCAAATTTTTCCGAAAATAAAAATATGCTCAGAATCAAGTCGACGCATGCTCGGAAGCATTGAACTTCTTTTTTCTCAGCACGTCGTAGTTTTTTACGTCACCGCGTTTTGGACGGTCGGAATTTAGTCTGATAGTGTGTATGCAAGACTGATAAAAGTAAACTTCATCGGTTTTTAGACCGTCAGAATTCCGATCGTGTGTACAGGGCTTAATAGTTTCGCCACTGGTGTCAGTAGTTTATTTTTTGACCATTTTTTTTTATAATTTTTTTTACAGTATTTTTTTTTCTTAAGAGCCCCATTGGGGGTCTTTGGTGAGATATCAGAAGTCAAAACAGACCTCTGACATTTTACCTTATAGAAAGAGAAAGGAGATTAAGTTGCACTGAATGAAAGGACAGGAATAGCTCTGTACAGAGCTTCCCATTCATTCACAAACTGAAGCATAATAAATACAGTTTACTATGTTTCAGTTATGAATGGACAGAGTCAGCGATCGGTATAAATCACTGACTCTTCATACAGAAAATGAAGGGGCCGGTAAATTACACATTTACTATCCCCTTCCTCATTCTCCATCCTGACAGATCCCCTGCAGCAGCCAGCGGGAGAGGGAGCCTGGCAGCGCTGCGGGGGACAGGGACAAGAGAGCTCACAGTGGGGGCAGCAGAAAGAAGCTGAATGCCTGCTTCTCCACCTCTCCCTCCCACAGGCATTCTGCGGCTGCAGGAGAAAAATGGAGAGATTGGTTCCTCTATATGCTGGCGCCCCTGCTGCCCCACCGAACCAGGTGTACAGGGGGGACGCATGGGCTCCATGCAGCGCAGCATGGGGCCAGTTCGCAATTGTCACCCCTGTAGGTACGCCCAGGGCTGTCTTAATAGGAGGGCACACATGGGCACTGCCCAGGGGCCCCAGCTGCACGGGGGGCCCCTGCACTATCCCCAAAGCAGCTGGTCCTTGAGCCCATTCTGCCCCAAAATTGGGGGCCCCATGATGGCACGGAGAGTGATGGATACACAGGGGAGGCAGTCTGCCTCCTACCTACTTGATGTCTGTTTACCTGCACTGTCATCATTGTAGGGGCCCCAGAGTATTACTTTGCCCAGGGGCCCATGACACTATTAAGACAGCCCTGGGTACGCCCCTGTCAGGAATTAATGGGGAGAGATCCTACTGTTGGAGTATCTTAGCCCACCAGGCTCCACTTTGGTGTGGCCAGACCTTTTACATGATACTAGGTCTAGTTAAAGGGTATTTGAGATTGACTTACACACACCAGGGGGATCATCAAAAGTATTTTCTAATGCAGAGGGTTACATAATTTAATAAATCTCAAAAACACTATTCTAGATTAAAGAGGAACTTCAGTCTGGCTAATTCTAGCCCTTCCCCCCCCACACCCCCGAACTGGCATCTCCATCTTTGAAAGTCCAGTGTGTACACAGATGTGCTAAAGGGCTCCGCCCAGCCTTTGGGACCTGGCAGAGACCTGCGGTGGCACATGCGCAGACAACATAGTTTCAGGATCTCTATATCGGGGTCAACTTGCACATATAAAACCCTGCCTGTGCCAAATGTCTTTGTAGGTCCTGAAGGCTGGGGCATGCAGGGAAGCAAACACAGCCCCATTCCCAAGAAGAAAGAGGAAATCCTGCGCTGAACAAAAAAGTCCAATGCAATTGAAATAAAAAGTGTATCTAGTTGTGGAAGATTGAGGGTGCAAATATATTTTCTTTGGTGGAGGTCTGCTTTAATAATTAAGCAGTTATACATGGAAGAGCTGTGAGGTTTTCACTCTGGGCTCCCCTATTTTGCAAGACCCATAAGATAGGCTGCCAGTATTATAGTTTGTATTTATTAACCATTAAAGTTTTTTTTATTGGGAAAAAAAGAAAATCAGAGTACAAAATACAGCCAGGGTACCGAAAACACAAATCAAAACATATCAATACATAATCTGAAAAGTAAGCTACTTTTATATCTTATGACACAAAATAGCAAAGGGAAAAATCACAACCTAGGATATTACCCACTACTAACTACTACTAAGAAAAAGAAAAAGGAGAGAGAGAGAAAAAAAAAAGGGGGAAAAGGACACTGTGCACAAACGGCTCATCTAGAATCTCTGTATACCAATGGGAGTGAACCAGAAAAGATCAAAACTACAACCACAATCTCATATCTAATTGTGAGTATTGATCTGAAAATCTGAACGCCACCCAAGGTGACCATGTCTGATTACATTTTTTCGACGATTCCCTGGCAATGGCTACAGTTTCCTCCATTTGGTGGATATTCTCTATGGAGCTAAACCATTCTGGGATAGAAGGAATATCCTTCGATTTCCAGTGCCTGGGAATTAAGGCTTTCGCTGCATTCAGCAGATGTCTAATCAGTGATTTTTTATAATGCTGCATAGAACAATCCGCAATATGGAGTAGACAACATGCGGGAGAGAGAGAGATTGTGGTATCCGTAATGACCTTGATCACCTCACACACCCTGTCCCAGAAGGGTCTCAAACGAGGACATTCCCACCCAGAGGTGGATTTAGGTTTTGTGCTGCCCTAGGCCTGACTAAACTTGCGCACCCCCTAATTTAAATATGACCCACCCCTTCCTGTCAAAGCCATACCCCTGTCATATTCATGGGAAGAGGACATAGGGATGCTGTGGGTGAAGGACGCCCTGGGAGAAGGACAGAGGGTTGTCGTGGGTGACGGACAGAGGGATGCTGTGGGAAGAGGACAGAGGGGGACGCCCCCCGCAAAGTGCCGCCCTAGTCCTGGGCCTTGTCGGCCTAGGCCAGAATACATCCCTGTTCCCACCAGATGTGGAAAATGGACCCCTGGTCTTGCTCACATCTCCAGCAAGAATCTGATGTCTGTGGGTACCATTTTTTTATTTTATCCGGGGTGGCATACCATTTTGTTAAAAAAAGCTTATAAGACATTTCCTGAAATCTTGTACCAATGAAACACTTATGGGCAAAAATACAGGCACGTTTCCATTGCTTATCAGTGAAGCTTGTTTTAATCGCCTTTTCCCATTGTACTCGTATTCCGGAGGGTATCCCCCCCCTATCTAGTTGGAGCCATGAGTACGTAAGGGAGGTAGCTCTAGGTACCAGAGCTCCAGCCAAGCAAATTTGTTCAAAGGGAGTTATTGGTCTAAACAACAGTTTTTTTGGTCTGGAAACCTGTGTATAATTATGCAGCTGGCGGTAGGTCCAAAATGATAGAGAGCTCTGAGGGTTCAATTCTCGTTTTAGTAACTCAAAATGTTTTAGGGTGTTTGCCTCTACACAGTGTATCAATAGAAGGGGCATCGATTTGTCAGTAGGAGCAGAAATGTGCAGGTTCATCCCAGGCAGAAAATCCGGGTTGCGAGTAATATAGTTTGTATTTATTACCTCTCCTGGAGTAATGACATATACAGGGGATAGTGTACACGTGGATATGGGGAGGTGGCTTGTATATGTCACAGCTGTTTGCTCGTTGTCTGCGGCAGGACTTCATTTCTGATCTTCTTTGCAGGTAACTATGAGCTGGTCAGTCTTCTCCTGGACAGAGGAGCCGATCCCCTCCTGAACATGCTGGAAGCCGGTCGGGTGTCATCCTCGCTGCACGAGGACATGAACTGCTTCAGCCACTCAGCCGCACATGGGCACAGGTATGACCCCGGGCATTCATCACTTCTAGAACACTCTCTGCCATAACTGGCCTTGGCCCTGCTTATACCCGTATACTTCTAAAATCAAATGTAATCAATCATGGACATTTATTTTCTGCATTTCTAAATCCTTACTTTTCCTAGCAGCCTCTGTTTCTATATTTACTGTATTTATCGCCCTATAGCACGCACCGGCGTATAGCGCGCACCCCCACCTAGAAGGGAATCCTAAGGGGAAAAAAAGAAATACTGGCAGTTTTACGGTTGGTTACTTACAGTTGTCCAGCGTCCATCGTCAGCCTTGTCCGGTCCGGCGTCCGTCTGCGTCCTTACAGTACACTCGGGCATGCTCGGCCACGCTCGGCTCCTCTAGCATAAAGGCTAGGAGGCGGCACAGGGCGTGACCGCGAAGGGAGCCGAGCCTGGCCGAGTGTACCCGAGTGTACTGCGCTTGGTATATGTCGACAACGGCTTCAAACACAGCGTGGGAAGCGGGGATCGGTGGATATCGCGCACCCACGATTTCCCCCTGATTTTAAGGGGAAAAAAGTGCGCGGTATACGCCGATAAATACGGTATATAACAATAGACACCTCTATATATAACGTCTTACTTTCAAATTGTACAACTAAATACATCCATGTCACAGGTCTGAGCAATTTAACAACACTCCAAACATGGAGCAAATCAGAGCTAGATATTTCCATTTGGAGTCCCCATCAGAGTTCCCCATTACATCAGGTTTCCCCGTCAGAGTTCCCCCTTCTATCAGGTGCCCCCATCAGAGTTCCCCATTACATCAGGTGTCCCCCATCAGAGTTCCCCATTACATCAGGTGTCCCCCATTAGAGTTCCCCCTTAGATCAGGTGTCCCCCATCAGTGTTCCCCCTTAGATCAGGTGTCCCCCATCAGAGTTCCCCCTTAGATCAGGTGTCCCCCATCAGAGTTCCCCCTTAGATCAGGTGTCCCCCATCAGAGTTCCCCCTTAGATCAGGTGTCCCCCATCAGAGTTCCCCCTTAGATCAGGTGTCCCCCATCAGAGTTCCCCCTTAGATCAGGTGTCCCCCATCAGAGTTCCCCCTTAGATCAGGTGTCCCCCATCAGAGTTCCCCCTTAGATCAGGTGTCCCCCATCAGAGTTCCCCCTTAGATCAGGTGCCCCCCATCAGAGTTCCCCCTTAGATCAGGTGCCCCCCATCAGAGTTCCCCCTTAGATCAGGTGTCCCCCATCAGAGTGCCTGTACACCAACTGTCCCTGTCAGTGTTCCCCCTTACATCAGGTGTCACCGTTCAGCTCTTAGCACATACTGTATATACATAACACAGAATAATGCAGAGAAAATATTAAGAATAAGGCTCCATGCACACTGGCATAAAAAAACTTCTTTTCTACAGGAGTTTTGTGTTCTGCCTGTAGAAGCGGCTCAATGTTCTCCTATGTGTCCATTCACATTAGGACGTTTACAGGCATATTTTGAGCTCAGCGTTTAGAGGCAGAAAAAAAAACAACCTTCGGGTTTGCTTTTCTGATTGGAGCTCACGGGCAGAAAAAACGTTAAACTCATCTAGACTTTGTACAAAAAATGCTCTATATGGACGTTTTTTACTGCCAAGAGAACAGACATTTTTTTAAGCCCAGTGTGCATGGAGCCTAAAATACAGTGAGGCTGAGCAGATTATATCCCACCATTCACATGCCACTGTCCACATTTCTGCTCCTGTATTTGGCTAGGTTCACATCTATGTGATCCATGTAAATCTCATGCGTTCTCACACTTGCAGCAAAAATGCACTGCTGTTCAGCAAGCGCACAGGGGGTCATTACTTCTTAATGGCACCCCCACGCATCGGAAACGGCAGCAGGTTTTCCCATGTACGGAAACAGACAGGCAGCCAGGATGTTCCATATTGTAACTTTGTATTGTAACAAAGCAATTTATTTTAGTTATGTTGCACATTCCAACTATTTGTGATGGAATTTTGCTGTATTTGTGACTCTCCCTATAGTGTAGCATTAGCGCCATCTACTGTCTGAAAAGAGGTAGCAGCCTATGCTAAAGCTAAGCCAGAACCACACATGATTAAAGTATATAGGGAATGCTTTATTTTGACAACTATTATTATCAATAACTCTATTTTGTGGTAATTTCCCCCAGAGCTGGCATGTAATTATGCCCTGTTTTTATAAGCTTCCAAATCCATTTACATAGTTGGACTATTTTATTATTTATTACAGGTGTTTACACACCGCTTCACATATTTTACATTCACATCACTCCCTGTCCTTGGGGAGCTCACAATCTAAGGCCCCTCTCTCACATACATACACACACAAGGGCCAATTTACACAGGAGCCAATTAACCTAGCAGCATGTTTTTGGCGTATTGGAGGAAACCCACACAAGCACAGAGAGAACATGCAAACTCCATGCAGACATTATGTTTGGGATCCCAACCAATGACCCTACTGCTGCCAGACAGACGAGCTAACTACTAAAGCCACTATGCTATATTGTTGCTTCAGCTCCAGTTGCTGGGACGCAAACAAACGGGAAAAAAAAGCAATTGCCGCCTCACTGTGCCCATCAAGCGCAGCTACTGTGCCCATCAAAGGCAGCCACTGTGCCATGCCATCAATTGTCGCCAATGTGCCATGCCATCTATTGTCGCCACTATGCCATCAAATGCAGCCACTGTGCCATGCCATCAAACGCAGCCACTGTGCCCATCAATTGTCGCCACTGTGCCCATCAATTGTTGCCACTGTGCCCTGTAAAATCCGGCACTTACCTTTCTGGGGTCAGCCATCCTCCTTCCACAATGCCCTCCATGTCTTCTCCCGCCCTCGATGACGCTTCAGCCAATCAGGTTACCGGTAACCAGAACCGGTGAACCTGATTGGCTGAGACACCTGTCAGTGTTAGCCAGGGAACGCACCCCCCGTGCGTCCCCTGGTTAACTATTTGGAAGCCGATTACAGCCCTCAGGCTGGCTCTGATGGGCCCTTCCAAAGCCAACCAGCTGCCGTTATTCAGATGGCCGGCCATCTGAATAGTGGGCGGCAGCAACAATACATAGATTCATGCAATGCATAAATCTGTGTATTGTATTTAGTGGCGGTGCAGGAGAGAGAGGGTGGCGCTCCTGCGCCCTCTATGGACACACCGCCACTGTCCACCCAAGTGTACCAGAAAATCATCGGTAACTGGAGACACTGTCTCTGATCTGAGCTTCCGGGACTTTAAAGCCTCGTACACACGACCGGTTTTCCCGGCAGGAAAACTGCCAGGAGAGCATTTGGCCGGGAATCCCGACGGCAAAATAGAGAATCCTGCTCTCTATTTTCTCGTCAGGTGTCCCGGCAGAGTGTTTCCTGCCGAGAAAACTGGTCATCTGTATGCAGTGAAAAACCGTGCATGCTCGATAACACTTTGACGCATGCGCGGCAGCATACAAGGTTAGTGTGGGGGGTAGCAAGATGGCGACGATGGCATCGAATGTGATGAGATGCCGGCTCGTTGTAGTCGATGACGTCACCGCATTCTTGCCATTCGAAAGAGCGGCGGTTCTTTTGAGTGGCCGTCTGTATGCATGGGTTTGCAAGGCAAGCTTGTCAGGAAAACTGAAAAAAAAAATCCTGACGGGATTCCCAGCCACGTGTACAGGGCTTTAGAATAAATTTGTTCTTGCAAAGTCTCACCATAATCATTATAATAGGACTACAATCTTTGTACAATAAACTTCAGATCTACCATTCCTATGTAACATGAGGACCTACCTAAACTATTCCATCAATTTGTATCCAATCAGGCAGACCCTTGCATTGCATACTTGTTGGTAGATCCAAAGAAGATTGTACAATTGGACTGTAATGTTCGTAGTGATCTTAAGAACTAGAACTATCTCAGCCGCCAATCAGAATCGGACGTGCTCTGATAGTTTGCAACTAGCTGGTGGCTAAGGAAATACTCCAGCTCCTAGTTAGAACAGGGTCCCACATTATACTCAGTACCCTGCTGAGCTTTAGCTTCCATAGGCTCCTGCACATATCTGTGTTTTATTATGTTCTTCTATATTGGTGGTAGATATCAGACCACATTCACTCTCTTCTTCCTTCTAGGAATGTCCTGCGAAAACTGCTGACTCAGCCCCAGCTCTGTACAGGAGATGTCCTCTCCCTGGAGGAGATCCTGGCGGAGGGGGTGGAGAGTGATACCTCCAGTACCAGCAGCTCAGATCAGGGTCCTATCCGGCTCTGTAAGACCAGAATGAAGGCACTGCAGGAGGCTACGTACTACAGCGCAGAACATGGCTATCTGGACATCACTATGGAGCTGCGCGGTCTCGGTAAGATTCTGCCAGACAGCGATCCACATCTCCTCCCCATATTTGCTATACAAGTTTGTGTGACATTCATGCAGAGACTTTAACTACCGTATATACTCGAGTATAAGACTAGGATGTCCATCTGCATGCCTCGCTGTGCCTCACTTTGCCTCACTGCCCATGCCTCACTGTGCCCATGCCTAGACTGACGTTTAACATGGCAGTCTATGGAAGGGGTTCCTGGCTTTGAAAAATCGGTGCTTCCCAGCCGTAGGTCCCCCAGACAATAAACTTTGCACACTTGTAGAGGAGAAATGGGGCTACATGTGTGCCAGGGGACCTACAACTGTCCGGTACCGGGTCCCCAAATTCACTAGAGAAATTACCATTTAACATGGGAGTCTATGAAAGGGGTGCCCGGCTTTGAAAAATCATTGATCCCCGGCCGTAGGTCCCCCGAACACCAAACTTTGCACACTTGTAGAGGAAGAGTGGGGCTACATATGTGCCAAGTCCAGGGGACCTACGGCTGGTCAGTACCCGGTCCCCAAAGTCCAGGAGATCAGACACAAAAAGGTGACTTATACTCGAGTATCTTTCTTTTGCAAATGAACGTTTAAAACAGACTGCAATCATGACAGGGTTTTTTGGGGGGTCTATTTATTAAAAGCATTTACAAACATTTGCACAGCAGCAACAAAATTGCCATATTTTGTCTAATACGTTTATTTTCTATGATGATCAGCACCATCTAGTGGCAATAATGTGTCATTTTCCTGATTGGGTTGTTTCAGGAAAATACTGCATTATAGCCACTAGACAGAACTTACAATTATAAGAAGTCATATTAGACTAAATACATTGATTTTTTAAAAGCGGCTGTACAAACCTTTGTCACATTCATGCAATGACAGTATGTATTTTGTTTCAACGTTTTTAGAAGATAACCTCCAATATTCCTTTATGTATTGTAGGGGTGCCATGGAAGCTGCATGTATGGATCGAGTCCCTGCGGACCTCTTTCAACTACTCACACCGATCCATTATGGAGAACCTGCTGCAAGAGTTCACCAGCCTACGGGAGGAGGATTATAACGAGGAGCTCATTAACGAGGGCCTCCCTCTTCTATTTACCATATTCAAGACCACTAAGGTGAGAATCATTCATATCCTGAACCTCATGGGGAGGTACCTGTTCAGGGGCCCACAGAATGCAGTACGTAGGGATGAGCTCCGGCGTGTTTGCACAGTCCAAGTGCAGAGCCCGCCAGGAAGTCGGCATGGCGCTGCGCTAATCACAGGCAGGGAGACATTTCTCGATCTCTGCAGCCGCGTATCGGGACAATGTCTCCCTGCCTGTGATTAGCGCAGCGCCGACCCCCTGGCGGGCACTGCACGTGGAGTGTGCGAACACGTCGGAGCTCATCCCTAGCGGTACGTTACCAGGACTAAAAAACTTTCTTGTCACCATTTTATTGTAAAAACATCAGGTCTGTAAGTCAAGATAGGTTGGCATTGACTTTGTGTCATTGGGCTTTCACAATAAAATGGTAAGAAGAGCATTTTGGAGTGCTGGTGACTACATTCCATTGGATTATTTAGTGCCACCCGAGTCATTTCTAGAATCCACCGTCCTGATTGAAATAATATAGACCTGTGCTAAAATCCCAATAGCTTGTACATGTATATAATCCATCAGGTGCTAAAGGAGTGTTACCACTAAAAATTCTGGATGAACACTCTGCACAATGCTATACACCCTTTCTAGCAAGCTATTTAAAAAAAAAACTGGGATTTTTAGTTCACATACATTGTAATGCATGTTTAAGCCAGCCAACTGCGTCAAAGTAATCCCTCTCTGGCCAGTCCCTACTCTACTCTACTGGGATTTTTAGTTCACATACATTGTAATGCATGTTTAAGCCAGCCAACTGTGTCAAAGTAATCCCTCTCTGGCCAGTCCCTACTCTACTCTACTCTACAACATGCAAATGCTCCAGTGTATTTAGTGTCATTATGGGGCAAGTAGATATGAGTTGGAGGAGAGCTACAAGGTTTAGGTCTTGTCACTGACCTTTAAGGCCTCGTACACACGAGGCAATCTATTTGTTCAAATCGGTCGGACCGACAGATTTGAACAAATCTGTCTGATAGGATTTTGGTTTGCTCGCGTGTACACACGAGCAAACCAAAATCCCCGCCAGCAGACGGCGCGCTGACGTGGAGGTGACGTTGACGCCGCCACGTCCCCGCACCAGGAAGTAAAACACTTCCACGCATGCGCCGAATCCATTCGGCGGCGGTGCGGGACGATATGTCTGCTGGTAAGTGTACTAACCAGCAGACATGTCGGGCGGACGGATTCCCACCCGATAGATTTCAAAGCATGCTTTGAAATCTGTCGGGTGGCCAAATCCGTCGGCTCGGCCGTACACACGATCGAATCTGTCTGCTGGGACGGTCTGGCAGACCGTTTCCAGCAGACAGATTTGATCGTGTGTACGAGGCCTAAGATATACCTGTGCTCCAATCCCAATAGTTTATAAATTATATATATATATATATATATATATATAAAGAAGAGGGAGCGCGAACAACAGATATATATATATACCACTAAACTATTGGCTTTCTCACATAGATTGGAGCACAGGTATATCTTAGGCCTCGTACACACGATCAAATTACTTGCCACGACCCAGGCGCTGACAACCCACGCTACGCCACTGTGTATATATACACAAAAGGACAATTAAAGCAGAGCTCCACCCAAAAGGGGAAGCTCTACTTATTGGAGTCTCCAAGATGCATAAGAATAAAAAAAATGGAATATCAGTATTAGTTGTAATTTACTGATAAAATAAGTACATTGTAACACAACGCGTTTTTCTGTCTGTTCTGCAGAGTGACGCCGTGTCGCAGCAAGTGGCCACCATCTTTGCTCATAGTTATGGAGACAGCCCAATTCCCAAGATTCCTGATATACACAGGGCCCTTCCCGCTCGGCTTGGTGAGAACTGCAAGTCCTGCTAATAAAGATGTATGTGCTTCTAGTATGGGGGTCTCTGACTAATAGCATGTTGTCTGACAGATCCCCACTTCCTGAACAACAAGGAGATGGCGGACATCACATTCCTGGTGGAAGGAAAACTCTTCTATGCTCATAAGGTCCTCCTGGTCACGGCCTCCAACAGGTAATGTAGTGTAGCTGTAGCGGTATAGTTCCACATACATACATCCCACAACTTCCAGTAATAGTAATGAGGGTGGAGAAGACTTTTGGCTCTCCTTGCAGTCCTCCCTACAATGTATTTCCATGTCAGGTGGCACTCTTATTCCAGAGCTTTATGTGACCCATTGTGCAGAGCAGAGAGTCTGAGATGAAATGGTAAGTGACACTTGGGGGCCTCTCTTTTTGTCCTAGTGACTGTAATGATCTAGAGCAGTGGTCTCCAAATGACAGCCCTTTGCTTGCCTTTATCGGGCCTTTGAGGCACCACAGCCACTGACACTAACAACGGGGCACTCCTCTTCCCACTGACACCAACGACTGCTCCTTCTGACACCAACAATGGACACTTCTCCCACTGACACCAACATTGGGGCACTGCTCCTCCCACTGACACCAACATTGGGGCACTGCTCCTCCCACTGACACCAACATTGGGGCACTGCTCCTCCCACTGACACCAACATTGGGGCACTGCTCCTCCCACTGACACCAACATTGGGGCACTGCTCCTCCCACTGACACCAACATTGGGGCACTGCTCCTCCCACTGACACCAACATTGGGGCACTGCTCCTCCCACTGACACCAACATTGGGGCACTGCTCCTCCCACTGACACCAACATTGGGGCACTGCTCCTCTCACTGACACCAACATTGGGGCACTGCTCCTCTCACTGACACCAACATTGGGGCACTGCTCCTCTCACTGACACCAACATTGGGGCACTGCTCCTCTCACTGACACCAACATTGGGGCACTGCTCCTCTCACTGACACCAACATTGGGGCACTGCTCCTCCCACTGACACCAACATTGGGGCACTGCTCCTCCCACTGACACCATCAATGGGCACTGCTCCTTCTGACACCAACAATGAGGCATAGTTCTTTCCACTGACAACAAAAATGGGGCATTATTTCTCTCCCTAATACCAAAGATATTGTTTACTCATTAAACTGCCCTTTCTTTAGAAAGTTTGGAGACCCCTGACCTAGAGTGAAAGGAAATCCAAAATGTTAGGATATCGCCAGTACAAGAACAGAGGGGAAATGTTCTAGAAGAGCTAGTTCTGGTGACAACCAGTGATTCCCTCATTCTCTCACTTCCTGTTGTAGCTATGGGACAGGAAAGTGAAGGTAAATCTCCCCAATGGTACAAAGATGAAAAAACACACTGACAGGAGTTATATCCCTTCCTAATCAATCCAAAAGGAAAAAGGTTTTGCTTTTTAGTTCTACTTCACATTGACCATTGGGTTGCCTATCGGGTCTATCAGATAGGCAGCCTAAAAGCCAAATTAAAGAGACCCTAAGACCAACCTAAACAATGCAACTGAAAGTACTGATAATCAAGGACTTTAACCACTTCCTTACTGGGCACTTAAACACCCCTCCTGACCAGACCAATTTTCAGCTTTCAGCGCTCTCACACTATAAATGACAATTACTCAGTCATGCAACACTGTATCCAAATGATTTTTTTGTCCTTTTTTTCATACAAATAGAGATTTCTTTTGGTGGTATTTGATCACCTCTGCGTTTTTTTATTTTTTTGCGCTATTAATGAAAAAAGACCGAAAATAAATTTTTCTTCATAAATTTTGGCCACAATTTATACTGCTACATGTCTTTGATAAAAATAACCCAACATTTTAGAGTTTTAGGGCCAGATTCAGATACACTTAATATTGCGCTGCGTAATCTAAATACTCTACGCTGCCGTATTTTACCAGGCTCTACATCGAATCCTGGTAGATTTTTGCCCGTACGCTACGGCGGCATAGTCTATTTCTCGCCGCGTAATCGAAATACGCGATTGGGGGGCGTGAAGCATTTAAATTAAGCGCATCCCCGCAGCGATCGAACTGCGCATGCTCCGTTCAGAAATTTCCCGCCGTGCATTGCGCAAAATCACGTTGTTACGTCATTCGTTGTTTGAGTAGCGTCGTTTTACGAACATTCCTATTCCCGGACGACTTACGTAAAAAATAATAAAAGACGTCGGAAAACGTAGAAATTCGACGCGGGAACGACGGCCATACTTAACATGGGCTGTCTAATATTAGACCAGCAAAAAGCTGGTATAGTTTTACGCAGCGAAAAGATGACTAAAGGTGCCGTAAGAGATTGCGAATGAAGATCGTAATTTCTGGGATCGCCGGCAAAAGCTCATTAGCATACCCCGATGCGGAAAACGACGGGAAGTCCACCCAGTGGCCGCAATTTTATTGCAGCGTAGATCCGAAGGCGTACGAACACGTAATCCAGTCGAATTGAAGCCCGCAGCCGTCTATTCATGGCTTGAGGTTTCCGACTAGCTAGAAAACGCGCGTAATTTGAAATTACTCCAGTCTAACACCGGTTAGACAGGAGTTAGGGCTCTGTGAATCTGGCCCTTAGAGTCTACAAGCTATAGTGCAAATCCTAAAAAATGATCACATTTGATCACACCTGATGTACTGAAGGCCGATCTCATTTATGGCACTGATTGGGACTGTATGGCACTTTAACGCAGAACTTTCTCGCTTCTCACACGCGGTGTCTGTGTGAGGAGGGAGAGCCGACAATGAGAGATGATCTCATATGTTTACATTTTGAGATCATCTCTCATTGGCCGACGAACGCGCTGTAAATAGCCGCTGTGATTGGCTATTTACCGTGATCTGTGATTGGCTATGTCCAAGGGACATGGCCATCACAGAAGTTCCCCGATGCGCGCTCGGGGAACGAGGAAAGGGGCAGCCATAAAAAGACGGCGTCCCAGAAAATTCAGAGCCACCCTGCGGCCGTACATAGTCGTACGGCCGTCGGGAAGTGGTTAAATAAAGAAAAAGAGCCGCTGCTCCAGGTGTATGCTGATAACTTGAGGTGGAATATCTCGTAGAGTGCCAAGTTTCCCACGGAGATGGGTTGGGGCTGGCACAGATATTCAACCTCAGGTTATCAGCATACACCTGGAGCTTACTTGCAGTGTTTTTCTTACTATAATTATTATTTTTTTGACTACTCCAGGAAGAGTCCTATCCCTAGCACTGCCCCCTCCCTCCTTGCATGTCATAGCCTCTCCTCTTCTAGGAGTGTCTAATCACTCTCTGTGCTGGCCCAGCTACTCCAGGTCTCCCTTGAAATCCACAACAGCATTCTAGATAGCTTCCAGGGTGGTAGAAGTCAATAAATATTATAGAGTTAGGATTAGCATGTCGGGCAGTGCTGTGGTGAAACTACAAATTCTATCATGCCTATGACTGTGAATATTGCAGTGCCTCATGGGACTTGTAGTTTCAACAGATGAAGTACTGAGGATCTTAGTTCTCGAGCAGGGATATGCAATTAGCGGACCTTCAGCTGTTGCAGAACTACAAGTCCCATGAGGCATAGCAAGACAAGCATGACACCCAGAGGCAGAGGCATGATGGGACTTGTAGTTTTGCAACAGCTGGAGGTCTGCTAATTGCATATCACTGTTCTAGAGTGTCTCTTGAGTGACAGCTCATAGTTTTCTGATGGCGGTACCCAGCAGCATTCTCGGGTGTCTTTGGATGCCTAAAATATGAACATATAATCTTCCAGATGATTTTTGTAGAGATGAATGGTCTGGAGACAGGGTCTCTTTAAGAGGTTTGCACTGCAGACTAGCAACAATGCTGCTAATTACGAGACATGCGGCTTATGCCCCTTTTACACTGACAAAGTCCGCCTGCTCAGCAGAGGATCTCTCCACTAAACAGACGGATGACGGGTCCGTGTCCCCTACACTGATGCAGAGCAGACATGGACACAGCCCGCTGTTCTCTATGGGGTGGTAGGATGGAAACAGATCACCTGTCCGTTTCAATTCGCACCTCCCCATTGAAAGCAGTGGAAAACGCTGTAAAATTGATGCAAAAACCGTGCCCGCGGTATGTTTTTGGTGCGGTTTTTAAGTCGCCTATCCTTTAAAAACCGCACAGCAAACTTGGCAACATCGCATATGCGTTTTTGCGATGGATCGGTGTGTAAGTGATTTGAATTTACGCCTGCATTAATTGGTCTTATTTGTTTTCAAATCAGATAAGATCCTTAAAGTAAATTATTATTTTTTTATTTTTAGATTTAAATCTTTGCTGAATTCTCTAATCGATGGAGAGGATTCTTGCCCCACAATTGAAATCACAGATGTTAAGTACAGCATTTTCCAGGTATGTACACTTCCTGAACATTCCCCATTGGATGAAAGGGAATCTTTAATAAGCCTGTGCAAATATAACGAATGTTGAAGTTGGAGGATATCACTGCCAGCCCTTTTATAATATCAACTTTCTCAGCAAGGTCAGCGCTACACTACACTGAAGGATAAGTCCATCTGTATGGTAAATGTTTCACGTTAAACCCATCTGTAGGGTGTAACATGAAAAATGGTCACAAACCACGTCCTTCATTCCAGGATCTATGCAAAAAAAAAACACTACAAGTCCCATCTGCCACCACAGCAATGGTACTGTGGTTTTCAATGGAGCACAAGCGCTGTGACATTATCACACTTGTAGTCCATTCAGAGACATGAGGACCCCCCAGCACATCCAGGTTTGTCGCTTTCCAAGAAATCAGAAAATTCCGCAGCAAACATCCTGTTGGTTCTCCCAGAGAAGATTCTTCCCAGGCCGATGTCTTGGCTCCGGGATTGATGGGGAATACAGGTGTTCTCTCTGCCATGGAGTTATCAGTAATGTGCTCGCTCTGCACTCCACTGCTGCCTCCAGTCCATTCACTTTTCCAGATGGAGTGGCCCCCGGGGACACAGTAATTATCAGGCGAGATCCCCCTTCCAGGTCTCAGGCTTTGTTTTCCATTGAATACAGATGAACAGGAAAAGCTAAAGCACAGGACAGGGGGATCTGGAGAAGAGATTCTGCTGAGAGATTGTTATAAACATTGTGTACCCGGGGACTGTCCTCTGAAAAACATAAACCGACTTAATGATCAGATCACCGCCACTAAACCAACAGCTACAGGTTCATACACAGGAACAAAGATTACCCGTCCATATCTGTGGTGACTGCATTCATCTTCTTTTATGTTTGCACCCAGTGGTCCTGCCTGTAACACACTCCTGTCCGGGGGTGACAACACTCACTGTACTGTATTTATCCAGAAACGGCGTTGTCACCATATGACAGGAAGTGCTACACAAAACTCCTCCCACTCTCCTCTTCATCATAACATAGCAGGGAGCGCAGGCAGAGAGCAAAGGAAGGTGTCGGGTCAAATAGTTTCTGCTGCGATCAGAGCGGTTTATTTATTTTATTTTGTTATTTTAAAATTGGATTTTTTTTTTTTACTTTTAATGGTATAGCGGTGTTACAGCGGGCCAAATGACAAAGCACAACCTTTCTCGGTCAGCCACCCTCCTCCACGATCCGTCAATGTCTTCTCCCGCCCTCGATGTCGCTTCAGCCAACCAGGTTACCAGTAACCAGATCCGGTGAACCTGATTGGCTGAGATGCGTGTCAGTGTTAACCAGGGAACGCACACCCCAGGCTTCCCCTGGTTAACTATTTGGAAGCCGATGGGCCGCTGGCTCTGATAGACACTTCCAAAGCCAACCAACTGCTGTTATTCAGATGGCTGGCGCTCACCAGCGGGCCGGCCATCAGAATAGTGGCGGCGACAATACATAGATTCATGCAATGTAGGATATTCCCTCGATCAACTGTACTTATTAATGATCATACCCAGAACTCTATCCAAGACTTGTTCATTCCCTGACTTAGTTGGCGTAGGCGGTACATTTTGGTGGGGGTGGGTCAGCCACGCCCTGTGACCATTGGGAACCCGCCTTCTGACCTATGACCTCTGGGGGAGGTCCCTGTTCCAATTCCTGAGTCCTAGCCTTATTCTTCAATGGGAACCCCTAACCCTAACCCAGTAATGTGACACTGCAGGGACCTCCCTGCTTCTTCCTGTCTGCTCCAGACTTGGCAGTCCATACTGATGCAGGGCACCAACCTCTGCACCAAATAAAGGGCAACACTCACAGTATATCCTCAGTCTTCCAGGTTGAGGGATCCTGGACATCTTTCATACCAGAAGACTGAGGACATCTTGTGGTCAGCAGTGGGTATTGATGTATTGTGACAATATGGGTGTTACACAAGGATTATGGCAGGGAGGTGTCTCTCCTGGAGTATCCATGGCATATAAATGGAGCCTGGTGGGCCAAGTCAGTGCCTGGATTCTTTTAATGATAACACTGATGATGGACTAGCTAAATAAGAAACGATAGGCCCTTCAACATCTAATGAGGGACCACCATTGGTGTACAGACCAATACTGGATATCAGGGGTGGGCAGAGGGGGTTGGCTGCTCTGGGCACTGCAGTATCAAGTGAGGTGGAGGGAAGGATTTTTGCCGACACATAATGCTCATACATTTTTTTGGATTGGGGGAGGGGGCGTAGTTTGGCATGTTGACCCCTTGTCCCAGCACTGCTGGATGCTGTACATTTTGAAGGATAACTAACTGTCCTTTTTCCCTCCTGTAGATGATAATGCAGTATTTATACTTCGGTGGTACAGAATCCATACAAGTGCCAATGTCCGCAGTTCTGGAGGTAAGAGGATACATTGGATGTATTTATAGGGTCCTGACTTTAGTTCTTTAGACTAGAGCACCCCCAGTACACTTTCTATCTTCATGTAAGTGTTACTAATACCCTTGGGGAAAAAAAATGATGTAAAAATGTGACGTGTTTAGAAAATGTTCTATATAATGTCCGTAGTAGAAATATTTGCCAGCACACCATGGAACGACCTAACTACTTGCCGACCAGCCGCCGGCTCCCCTGCGCGAGATCACGCAGATCTACGTCAGCTTGCGAATCGGCCAATATGGGCGCACACACGCCCCCCGCTCGCCCCTGGTCCCGAAGCGTGGGCGCGATTACAGCCGGGCACCAGCGATCGCTCGTTACACAGCTCCCGGTCCTGTATGAACAGCGATCTGTCATTTCCCCATGTCAGTTCCCCCCCCCTTCAGTTAGAACACACCCAGGGAACATAATTAACCCCTTCCTCGCCCCCTAGTGTTAACCCCCTTCCCTGCCAGTGGCATTTTTATAGTAATCAATGCATTTTTATAGTACTGATCGCTATAAAAATGCCAACGGTCCCAAAAATGTGTCAAAAGTGTCCGACATAATGTCGCAGTACCGATAAAAAATCGCTGACTAGTAAAAAAAATAATAAAAAAAATATGATTAAAAATGCCATAAAACTATGCGAAGAATGTGGTTATGAAATAAAATAACCATACTCGCCTCTAGACTGCAGCGGTCCCCATGTCAGCTCTAAGACCGAGTAATCACATGACCAATGATTGCTCAGTCCTTGGTCAGCAAGGAGCAGTGACAGACATTCGCTGCTCTCGCTAGAGGGCCCAGATGGAGAGGTGGCAGGCAACACTGGCTCTGCTTCTCAATCAGGCAGCTGGGCGGATCCTGCCAATATTGCCAGGATCCTTCAATCCTGCACTGATAGGGACACACGTCTAAAAGGAGAATGGAGAGGGTTGCAGACAGGCTGCCTTGAAAATTAAACTTCCTTTTTAAAACATTACTTTTTTTATTTTATATATATGAGAAGCTGGAATGCATAGGTAGAATTCTTTAGGAAAGTGAACCAACCCTTTTAGTACTCTTCATTTCACACCTACCTGCTACTTATGAGAGTTCTGCGTATGGTTTATTGTAGAACATTATACTCTAACCTTAGCTCTACTTCCATAGTCTGTCATTCCGACGCCGCGGGTTACATTTGTTTTGTGTGGTGTCATTTCAGCTCCTGTCCGCAGCGAGCCATTTTCAGCTGGACGCTCTGCAGCGGCACTGTGAGATCTTGTGTTCCCAGAACATCGACACCGACAACTGCCTCAGCATTTATAAGTACGCCAAGGTGAGACAATCATGGCTAAAGCTTAAAAAAAATATATATATATGTAAACCCGACATTTCATATTCCTGATATACCATGTACTTGTATAATAAAGTATCCTGTTCTCTTTGTATTGCTTCCTTTATGTGAAATCCCTGGTGATCCTGTCAGCCCCTCTGCTTTCTTATTTTTTTTTTTTTAACTGACTACACTACAGTTCTCTAGCTGTGCTGTCAGAATAAGATATCCATGTTCAGTGTATGAGGAGGAATTAGTTTCATCTAAAAAAAAAAATCGAGCTGGGCCGAGCATCGCCCATCCATTTTTATTCTATGAACAAATACAAAGCTTCCTCTGATTGGCTGAGGAAAGGCAGGCAAAGGAACATTAGGATCTCTGCCTCAGCCAATCAGAGGAAGCTTTGTATTCATTTATACAATACAAATGGCTGGGCAACGCTTTTTTTTTCCAGAATAACAAAAGTAAAAAGTTTGTTTAACCCCTTCCTTACCGGGCCATTGTAAAATGACGCCAGCCGGGTGGACGTCATATGACGTCCTTTGTTCCCGGCGATCTAGGGAGCGTGTGCGGCACCGCACGTGACCCGGCGGCCGCGATTGCCGGTGATCACGGTGATCTGTAAACACCCAGATCCACCTCCTGTCAGAGGTGAGGTGACCGAAGTGGGTTCCTCTGTACTGGGAACACACATCGCTCTCCTCCCGTTGTGAGTCCCCTCCCCCCTACAGTTAGAAGACACTTTAGGGAACATTTTAACCCCCCTCAGTGCCCCCTAGCATTAACCCCTTCCCTGCCAGTCACATTTACACAGTAATCTGTGCAGTTTTATAGCACTAATCGCTGTATAAATGTGAATGGTCCCAAAAACGTCTCAAAAGTGTCCGTCGCAATGTCACAGTCACAATAAAGAAAAAAAAAACGCAGATCACCACCATTAATAGTTAAAAAAAAAAAAATATGTATAAAATAAAAATGGCATAAATCTATCATCTATTTTGTAGACGCTATAACTTTTGCGCAAACCAATCAATATACGATTATTGCGTTGTTTTTTTTTTTTACCAAAAATGTGTAGAATACGTATCGTTCTAAACTTTTTTTTTTTTTTTTAATTGTGATATTTATTTTAAAAATGTAAATTGTCGCTCTTCTTTTGTTTATAGCGCAAAATAAAAACCGCAGAGGTGATCAAATACCACCAAACGAAAGCTCTATTTGTGGGGGGGAAAAAACAAAGATTTAATTTGGGTACAGTGTTGCATGACCGTGCAATTGTCATTCAAAGTGCAACAGCGCTGAAAACTAAAAATTGGTCTGCGCAGGAAGGGGGTGAAAATTCCCAGTATGGAAGGGGGTTAACTCCCTACAATGAAGGTAGATCACCCAGAGGGGAATGTTTTTATTTTTTCTTAACAAAAGTGGAGTTCCTCTTTAGGTCAATGTTTTATGTTTGGGTTGTAGCGGGAGGCCATAACCAGTTTTCTCTCCTTCAGGTCCACAATGCCGGTGAACTGGCGCTGTTCTGCGAAGGATACTTCCTACAAAACATGAGGACGCTGCTGGAGCAGGAATCCTTCAAGCAAATTATCTGTGGCCGGAACAGCAAAGTGCAGGGATTGGACATTCTCATGGACTTGAAACATACGCTGACCAATAGGATCAAAGACATTTACATATCTTGTCGGGTGTGAAAGTCCAAGTCATGATGGTCTTAATAATGGGCCATTGCGGGTGTCAATCTGGAACTCGGAGGGCTACACAGCCAAGAACGAGGCCGATGTAAAGCAATCTGGAGCTGTATGTTTATGTAGATAGGCAGTGCACATATATATATATTTGTATAAAGGTACCCCCCCCAGGGGTCGGGCTCTGCACCATGTGCTGTGCAAAATATTACAGCCAAAATCTCCCAGGAGTGATTGTACAGAAACATGGAAACATCTCTTGTATTTTTTTTGGGGCATCGGCTATTTCTGGTTTTTATTATTGTAAAAAAAAGTTGCACATATAGCAGAGCCCCCGGGGGGAGGTACTTATGTGGGGGGGGAGGGGGAAGAGAGTTTTGTGCTCAGCCAATTATAGACGCTCCAAACATATCCCACTGCTTTCCAATGAGGTATGTACAATGAGTTCACAGGTCATTGTATGGTGCGTGTTGGACAACCCATGAACCCGGAAACGGGAGGACGTGTCTGTAACTGCACCATGGCTTTGGTCTAGGACAGGGATCTTCAAACTATCGCCCTCCAGCTATTGCGGAACTACAGGTCCCATGAGGCGTTGTAAAAATCTGACATTCACAGACTGACTAGGCATGATGGGAATTGTAGTGCTTGAACAACTGGAGGGCCGTAGTTTGAGGACCCCTGGTCTATGTGGAGTGAACACATCACAGCAAGAGGGTGTACATACCTTAAGAGAAAACACAAGGTTTACTTATAGCTGGGTCTACATGTTTGGAGGTTAAAGTATAAATTAAAACAAAAATGTAATATATTCGTTAAGCAGCCCTTTAGGGTGACGGCATTTGTTTTCATTTTTAATGCTAAGAAGGTTTAACGTGTGCTGAAAATACGTATTAATCTTGCCAAAAATGTTGTGTCCTTGTCATTTCCTGTGAGCTTAAAGCACATTACAATGTTATCTTCCTCATGTAAACTACTAACTAGGGATTGACCAATATCGTTTTTTTGATGCCGACACGATACTAACTAGGGATTGACCAATATCGTTTTTTCGATGCCGACACGATACTAATGTTTTGGCCACTGTTATTGCCGTCACAAGGAATGTAAACAACCCTTGTGACAGGAAGTAAAAATAGTGAAATATCTCTGTCCCTTGTGACAGGTACTCTTCATATAGAGGGATCGGAGGTCTAGAAGACCCCAAAACCCTCCTCTGCACTTCAAAGTATTCAAGATCTGTGTTTTTGAATACTTTATTTTTTAAAACTGGTGCCTTTAAGGTGCCAGTAATCCGGGAAGTGATGTCATGACATCGCTTCCTGATTACTAGATCCGAGAGAGGAACGAAGCATTGTTCGGTTCTTCGGCCAGCCGGCGGACCTTCCTGGCTGGTTGCTCACAACCATGTGAATGGATGTCCCCTCCCGATGCTTGTAATAACGGCCGAGTGGCTGCTGAGCCACATTGGTTGTAATTACAATAAAGCCGATCGTCTGCTCTAAAGAACGGCACCGGGGTGGAGCTGAAGGCATCACCCCGGTAAAACCCCTTGAAGAAATAATCGGTCAGTTTTTTGACCAATACTGCAAAAAAAAAAACTTTTTTATATGGACTGATCCCTACAACTAACAACCACTTCCCTTTGTACTGAAGACAAAAGGCACAAAATGGTTAACCCCTTGGTTATGGCCGCATGCAAATATACAGCCTCTCGGTAGGTGGGCCTTGGCGCTGTTTTATTATTTATTATATTTGCGTGAATTATTGTATATACAGCTGTGCCAAGACCAGGCACCCTCCTGGCACAGTTACCTGCGCCTAAAGCAGTTGCAAGCTTTACAATCATAGGACCATTGTGACAGCCAATCACTGATCATAAACCCTGTCCTGGGAGGTGCCAGCGCTAAGGGGTTAAAGAGGAATGAGTGTTGTCACCAGGGACAGGATTTCCAGGTTTAGAAAGTCTAAAAAAACAAATGCAGACACCATATCTAAGGACTAATAAGCTGGAATATGTTACGTTTTGGTTTTTCAGTTTTCTTATGCTTTAAGGCAGGGATCGCCAAACTACGGCTCTCCAGCTGTTGCGAAACTACATGTCCCATGAGGCATTATAAAACTTTGACATTTAGACATGACTAGGCATGATGGGAATTGTAGTTCCTAAACAACTGGGGGGGGGGGGCATAGTTTGGAGACCCCTGCTTTAAGGTAAACCTTCCTCTAGGCTGAAACTATTCTCTCGATGTGAGAGCCGGGATTGGCAGAGAAGTCAGTACCGGCCACTTGTGTTTCTTTGAGGCCACGGCCTGTACTAATAAATGCAGACTCAAGACAGTGTGCAGGTATTGGGTGAAATGACTGTCATGATCAAAAATAAAGACTGGTCAGGATATCCTGTAAGGAGCCAATAATTACAGCTCAACCAATCACACAGCTGTATTGCCAAACTTTATTAGGTTGGCCGTTTCCTTTCAAGGGGACCTGTCAGGAGAGTTGTGGCCACCATCCTGTACTGCAGGGATATGCAATTAGCAGACCTCCAGCTGTTGCAGAACTACAAGTCCCATGAGGCATAGCAGGACTCTGACAGCCACAGGCATGACACCCAGAGGCAGAGGCATGATGGGATTTGTAGTTTTGCAACAGCTGAAGGTCCACTAATTGTATATCCCTGCTGTACTGGAAGCATCCGCTGCTGACTCCCAGAAGCTATGCTTGTTCTAGGGCAGAGCTCACATCCTCCCACATTGTGATGGGACTGCTGGAAGTAGCGCCCCTCCCTGGATTAGGAGGATCCCCCTCAGCAGAGCCCAGCTGTCCTCTCACCTCCTCTATAATAATAGCACAGTGTTTGCACCTTATAGAGCACCTGAGTTAATGTGTTATCGGCAGATTGGAACATCTCATTACCAAACTGTAATATGTTTTGTTCTAAAAGAAACAGTTAGCGGTTATTGGTTAATAAAAAAAAAAAAAGTTTTTATTGGACTAAAGTTTGATGCAATTTTTCATACTGATGTAATGTTTCAGAAAACATTTATAGACAATAAAAACCAATCTGTAAAACTTTTACATGGAAAGGTGAACAGAATATTCTGTACAATGCGAAAGTGGAGAGAAAAATCCAATTGCTCTGACAGCAAGAAAAAAGGGGAGGGAGGAGATTTTGGCAGGAGTTTAATCAGTTTAGTGTGGTCAGCCAATCTTTGATGGGGATTTAAATCTCGGTTTAGAAAAAAAAAATGCTGACAGGTAGGCTTTAATGACAGAAGAGGCCCTATTTGTCTGTTCATAAATCCTTCTCGCTGACTGTCTGCAGTAATCTACAGGAAGCCGTGCATGTGCAGTACATTTACAGCACTACTCTCTGCCCCATTATTAAGTCACTCCCAGGGGCGTGTACAGGAGTGACATCATCATGGCCAGCAGAACAAACCCTGAAGACGGAAGTGCCCAGGACCAGCTATATTGTGCACATATAGGGTGCACATCATGGTCATACAAAGGTATTACATCAAATGTAACATCGGCAGATCCCTTGGGAGCTACATTCAGGCGTAATCACAACTGGCTGAAAGGGATCACATGGGGTGAAAACAAAGTGGGGCCGACTTACTAAGAGAATACAGAATCTGGTGCAGCTCTGCATGGTGGCCAAATCAGCTTCTAACTTCAGCTCGCTCACTTAGGCCCCTTTCGCACTGGCAGACCAATCAGGTCCGGCAGACCACACATTGTTCTCTATGGAGCGGCAGGTACCCGCTGACACCCGATCCGGTCCACTAAAAACAGACAGATGAGGATACGTTCCCCATCCGCCAATCAGGTCGGATGTAAACACGAGCAGTTTATTTCCATCCTGCTGCCGCATAGAGAACAGCGGGCTGTCTGTGTCTGCTCTGCATAGCGGATCGGACACAGACACATCATAAACAGAGAGATCCGCCCCTGGATTCCGCTCCGTCTGAAAGAGGCCTTAAGCTTTGCCAATTTTTTTTTTTTTTATTGTTTCTATGCAGAGCTGCACCAGCTTTTGCACACTCCAGTTTTAGTAAATCAACGCCAATGTCTCTGGGAATGCCAACTGACTGCAGTTTCTCATCACTTTTTTTTCACATGCTTTCTAATAAAAAATCATTGCATATCACTTGAAATTGAATCAACTAAGTAAACAGCATAACATTTGACAACAATGTGGACTTTGTACAGCCTACATATATACAGTTCTCTTGGTCTATATAGGATTATACACAAGGCACGGATACAGAGGTATTACCACCCCACCTATATACAGAAACACCAAGGAGTGAGCCCAATAATAGTCCTCCCTCCTGCTGCAGGTACCAGGATGATGGGGGCCTCCTCGTGGTGACACTGGACAGGATGATGGGGCCTCCTCGTGGTGACACTGGACAGGATGATGGGGGCCTCCTCGTGGTGACACTGGACAGGATGATGGGGGCCTCCTCGTGGTGACACTGGACAGGATGATGGGGGCCTCCTCGTGGTGACACTGGACAGGATGATAGCCTCTTATATATCAGCAAAGCACTGACTGATCACTTTCTAAACTTCTGCTTCTTGTCTTTGTTGTTCTGCAGCTTTTTGTCTTTGTTGTTCTTCAGCTTTTTCTGGAACTTTCCACCACTCTTCTCTGGCTGGTCCAGTTTCCGTTTCTTATCGCTGAAAGGATCAATGTCAGAACATTAATGGAATCTGTGAAACTCTGAGCCACCAAATTCCAGCTTCACATTCAGCTACCATTTGTGTCATAATCTGTTGGTACAGCAGTGCCCAAACTAGGAAAGGAAGAAGCAGCAGTGACAGCCAATCAGGGCTCTAGTGGTTTGTGCTGTACTGTTACTTAAAGTGACACCTGGACAGCAAGGGGGGGGTGTTAAAGGGGAGTTCCAGCCAAATTTTGTGTTTATTAAAAGTCAGCTGCTACAAAAAGTGTAGCTGCTGGCTTTTAATAAACACTCACTCACCTGCTCCACGATTCAGCAACGCGCTGGCCGCGGGGTCCACTCCTCTCCCCCCCCCCCGGCCGGCGTCTTCATCCTAAGTGTGGGCACCCTACCGTTACAGCCTTCCGCTTCACGGCCAGGCACCCACTGCGCATGCGCGAGCGGCGTGCCGCTGATTGGACAGGCACTCACATGGGACCTGTCAGTGTCCCATGCAATCGCCTAGAGGGAGGGGCTGCTGTAGGCGAAGAAGCAGGACAGGAAGTCCCACTCCTCCTGAAGCCCCCACTCCCCCCCCCCCAAAAAAATTACATGCCAAATGTGGCATGTAAGGGGGAGGGGGGTGGGTTGAGCGGAAGTTCCAATTTTGGGTGGAACTCCGCTTTAATGAAATGTTCTCAAATGCCTTGGCAGGGTTTTATGTTACCCAGAGCTTAGCTGTAATTACAAATCATGGGACCAATCATAGGTCTGCGCAGAATGTGGCCATTCTAACCACTATGTGAGTTGCCCATTTCCCCTACTTCCCAGGGGCTGCTGGTTTCCCTCCTCTCTTCTCCTCCCGGGTGCTACAGGGAGATTTCAGGATGGAGAGCAGAGGAAGGGGCTAGTAAATAGTTCCTTTTCTAAAATGATCACATTCGCTCACTGTTTCCATTCATAACTGAAGCATAGCGTTTACCAGGCTTCAGTTTGTGAATAAACAAAAAAATCACTCAGCATAGAGCACTTCCCATTCATTCACTGTACAGTATAGCAGAGGCTAGAGAGAAAATCATGCGTGTTGGAGCTTTGGGGGTGCACACCCCAATGCAACAGGCCGCACACACCTATGGGTACAATCAAATCGAATCGATCCATCTATGGGCAGGTTGGTTGTACTGACGTCAATCATCAATCGCCTTCAGTATTACCAGTTTGTCAGATCTTTTGCATGCGATTACTCCCGGCGGCTATAGCAGCCAGTAGAAATTGTTGTGTTGTGAAGGCTGTCCGCCAGCAGGACATTCGATTGGGGATTCCCCCATCAGCACGGTCTGTTGATGGAGGAATCTACCCAATTTCCTGCACCCTGTGGCAACAGGAAAGAAAATTGCATAATTTATGGCCTGCTTAACATATAAAAATAGATGATGATAATAATAATAATAATGAGGGGCTGCAGGTGGAAGCAGACTGCTGGAGGATCTATGGCAGGGATCTACGTTTCCAGTAAATAATAAAGCAGCACACCGACCTTTTCACACTGATAACAGATGCAGCCTTGCCAGTCTTCAGAACCTCGTTCCACTCGTCATCGTCACCCCGGATCACGTATCTGCAGATAGCGTAGAACACATATTCAGGATTCTTACAAAACGGCCCCCAATGTTGGGACGACCCCCCCCACCCAGCTTCCTCACATCAAGGCCTAGTCCACACCCATGGGTGTCCGATCCATAGGGCAAGGGGGGGGGGGCAATTGACCCCCCCTGGAAAAATCGAGAAGGGTCGGATGTCACACAGGCACAGCGAGCAAAGTGAAGCCCCCTCCCCCACTTGCTGTGCCTGTGCCGCGCTGATCTGAGGTACTGAATGGGATGGGGGAGGGGGGTCTGTCTGTGGTCAAGGGGGGGGGGGGGTTTGTGCTGAAAGGTGGGTCCATCTGTGCTGAAAGAGGTGTCTGTGTGGAATGGGGGGTCTGTGCAGAATAGGGGGGTGCGTGCTGAAGAGGGGGTCTATCTGTGTTGAATGGACAGGTCCTGCTGAAGGGGGGGGGGTCTGTGCTGAGGGAGGGGCCCCATCTGTTCTGGGGGGGTCTGTACATTCTCTAGGCTATATTTATTATCTTGAGAATTATCTCAAGAGCTATTTCACACTGCCAGCTGGCTGCATTATCGGTAATTATCGTTTTAGCTGCGCTATTTGGCCGCTGACAGGGCACTTTTAACCCCCACTAGCATTTAAAGAAAGGGTTAAATGCGACTGTCTCGCCGCTGCCGAAACGCCCCTCCCTGAAAAGTTTTCAGCGGACGCCCATGTTCACACCTGTGCATTTTGCAGATTTGCACTACAGTCCATGTAACATTTTTCTATGGAATACATTCTGTAGTGCAAATCTGCAAAAAGCACCAAAAAAATAATAATCGATAAGTGTGAATTAGTCAACAACTTCACTTACTGAGATAGATTGATTCCTTGCAACTTCTGCACCTCCTCTTTGTGCTTCTGCTGGAACTCCCTGGCTGCCTCTTCCTAAAGGAACAAAGAATAGCAATGTTCAGCGGAGAGTGGCGGCGACCAATCAAAACATCTTCACAGACATAAGCAAATCTCACCAGATCATCACTGAGGGATTGCAAGGTGGGCTCCATAACCACCTCCTTGATGGCCCCCATCTGTTCCTCCACAGCCTTCTCCTGAACCCGGTTAAATACCTGGAGACCCAAAAACATAAAATAAGTACTGGTCCAACTGCAAGAGTTCATTTTTTTGTTTGCCAAAGGTCGGGCTTCACACACCCCCCCGTTTGGACGTTGCTTCCGCCCTGCAGTGATATGGAGACAAGTGGGTGACATCTTCCCCTCACTCTGCTCCATACCCAGGAAGGAAAAGGACCCAATTGCCTCCGCTGCTACTGACGGCTCTGGGAAAGCGGCGGCCCTCTCCAGCCATCGACAATGGTGATCTTGTAGCGAATCCGCCGCAGAGACCACCATAATAGTAAACCGGACCACCAGCTGAAGAGATGGATACTGGGGTTATGGTAGCTAGCTGCTGCCATAACAGAGATATCCCTCTTAAAAGTGCCGACATATTTCGTCGTGCGGCAGTCCGGAAGTGGTTAAAGGGGTTGTAAAGGTACAAGTTTTTTTACCTTCATGCATTTTTAAATCCCTGACTTTAGTGTACCTTTAAGTATTACAAGGCTGACAGTTATCAGCATCACTCCCAAAGGCTGAGGCATGATGGGACTTTTAGTTAAGCAATGCCTAGAGGCCCCCAGGTTGAGCACCCATGCCATAAAGCAGGAGTAGGCAACCTGGGGCCCTCCAGCTGTTGGCATGATGGGACTTGTAGTTCTGCAACAGTTGGAGGGCCCCCGGGTTGCCTATCTCTGCTGTAAAGGATGAATAATTAGAGTGACTCCAAAAGAAAACTCAATTGATTCATCATAATACGGAGCATTAGTAAAGTTACCTGGACAATTTTGCGGATGGCGCGGTTAAACAGACCCATTAGCTGACTGACAGGCAGTTCAATCTCCTTCTCCAGCTGATCCATAGACTTGTGCTGCAGCCCGATTCCCAGGAGCAGAGCCTGTGGGGGAGGGGAGGGAGAAGAGGAGAAACCGGGATGAAAAACACTACAAGGAAGATTTGTTTCTTCAGAGAACATTCACCAACTGAGGACATACTGGCTGGCAGGAGGTTGTATACTGCATCTGTTGCAACAACCACACAGCACTTACAGGACCAAGTGAAATACACTATATTACCAAAAGTATTGGGACGCCTGAACATAAACTTTAATGGCATCCCAGTCTTAGTCTGTCGGGTTCAACATTGAGTTGGCCACACCCTTTGCAGCTATAACAGCTTCAACTCTTCTGGGAAGGCTGGCTACAAGGTTTAGGACTGGTGCTCAGTCATGTTGGAACAGGAAGGGGCCATCCCCAAACTCTTCCCACAAAGTTGGGAGCACAAAATTGTCCAAAATGTCTTGGTATGCTGACACCTTAAGAGTTCCCTTCACTGGAACCAAGGGGCCAAACCCCTGAAAAAATCTCCACACCATAATCCCCCTCCACCAAATGATTGCACCAGTGCACAAAACAAGGTCCATAAAAGACATTGATGAGAGAGTTTGGGGTGGAGGAACTTGACTGGCCTGCCCTTAACTTGATAGAGCACCTTTGGGATGAAGCATGAAGACTGTGAGCCAGGCATTCTCGTCCAACAAAAGTGCCTGGCCTCACAAATGCGCTTCTGGAAGAATGATCAAACATTCAAGACACACTCCTAAACCTTGTGGACGGCCTTCCCAGAAGAGTTGAAGCTGTTATAGCTGCAAAGGGGCGGGGCCAACTCAATATTGAACCCTACAGACTAAGACGTCGTGTGCGTGTAAAGACAGGCGTCCCAATACTTTTGGTACTGAAGCATACATCGCAGGACTACTTACATTCTGGGCAACTGACAGGTTGAAGCTTCCAAGTCGCTGTAAGAAGACCAGTCGTGCAATGGAGGGTATGAGATCCATGATGAGGTGATAGTCCACCATGTTCTGAGAATACATCTCTAACCTCTTGAGGTCATACGGTGTGAAAGAGGCTTCCAGCTCTGACCGTGTGATCGCTGAGGGGGGAGAGGACGATGGAAGTCAGGAGATTAAATGACGCTCAACCCAAAACACATAAAACAAAAGAACAGAAATTATACTTCAACGCACAACTCTGAGATTCTTTCTTGACGTTTTTGTTCTGTAGCATATTCAGCGCCACCGATGGGGAGAAATTGCTGAACTGATAGGACAATAAAGAGAGGAAACGTCTTCGGAAATCTGCATGAAAAAAAAAACAGATCCAAGCGAGTTCAGTACAAAGGTTAAACCACCCAATCCGATGTCCCATCTGAAGAGGGAGACGTATGGAAGGATCGCCCTCTTTCTGCATGGAGGAAAACCTCCATCGTATGGAGTTACAGGGGTTGTAAAGGTAATTTTTTTCCCCCTAAATAGCTTCCTTTACCATAGTGCAGCCCTCCTTCACTCACCTCATCCTTCCATTTTGCTTTTAAATGTCCTTATTTCTTCTGAGAAATCCTCACTTCCTGTTCTTCTGTCTAACGCCACACAGTAATGTGAGGCTTTCTCCCTGGTGTGTCATGCTCGCCCCCTCCCTTGGACTACAGCAAAGTCAGGACGCCCACTAACACACAGCTCCTTTATCTGCAACGTAGAGAGCGTCCCGACTCTCCTGTAGCCCAAGGGAGGGGCAAGCACGACACTTCACACCAGGGAGAAAGCCTCACATTACTGTGTGGAGTTACAGACAGAACAGGAAGTGAGGATTTCTCAGAAGAAATAAGGACATTTAAAAGCAAAATGGAAGGATGAGGTAAGTGAAGGAGGACTGCACTAAGGTAAAAGGAAGCTATTTAGGGGGGAATTTTTTTTTATAAAATTGTACATTTACAACCCCTTTAATGGCATATAAAAATAAAAAAACACTATTGTTTCATCCCTGATTTTTTATTTTACAAATAAAGCAGTTGTAAATCCCAATTTTAAATACTTAAAAATGTAGTGTGCGTGGGGAGTAGAGTAACAATTCCTACCCCAAGAAGGTACCATCCCTTGGAAAGCAAATCTAAAAGTACAAAATTCTTTGGGACTTTAAAAAAGGTACCCCCTTGGGTATAATAAATGCTAATCAATCAGTTATAAAAAAAAGGTAAAAATGTTCATTCAAAATATCAGAACGTTTTAAAAAGCATTTGTTTTAAAAACATATCCTCAAAAAAAAAAAATAAGTCCAGGGTGACGTTATCCTGGCATTGAGATCGGATTTTTTTAAGCCAACGCATTTCGTGGGCTGACCTGCTTCATCAGGGCCTCAGATCCTTTTATCTAATACTGAAACCGTATACAAAAAAAAAAAAATCTGATCCCAAGGCCAGGATAGCACCCTGGGCAGCTGTTTTGAGGATCTGTAAAACAAACCCCTTTTAAAACACTGATATTTTGAATTAAAATTTTATAACTGATTAGGGTTTATTATACCCAAGAGGGTAACATTTATAAAAGTACTTTTAGATTTAATTTTTATACTTGCCTGCTTTGTGCAATGCCATTGCACAGAGCGGCCCGACCCCTTAACCACTTAAGACCCGGAGCAAAATGTAGGTAAAGGACCTTGCCCCTTTTTGCGATTCGGCACTGCGTCGTTTTAACTGACAATTGCGCGGTCGTGCGACGTGGCTCCCTAACTAAATTGGCGTCCTTTTTTCCCCACAAATAGAGATTTCTTTTGGTGGTATTTGATCACCTCTGCGGTTTTAATTTTTTGCGCTATAAACAAAAATAGAGCGACAATTTAAAAAAAAAATGCAATATTTTCTACTTTTTGCTATAATAAACATCCCCCAAAAATATATAAAAAAACATTTTTTTTCCTCAGTTTAGGCCGATACGTATTCTTCTACATATTTTTGGTAAAAAAAAAAAAAAAAAAATCGCAAGCGTTTATCGGTTGGTTTTCGCTAAATTTATAGCGTTTACAAAATAAGGGATAGTTTTATTGCATTTTTATTAATTATTTTTTTTTTACTACTAATAGCGGCGATCAGCGATTTTTTTCGTGACTGCGACATTATGGCGGACACTTCGGACAATTTTGACACATTTTTGGGACAATTGTCGTTTTCACAGCAAAAAAATGCATTTAAATTGCATTGTTTACTGTGGAAATGACAGTTGCAGATTGGGAGTTAACCACAGGGGGCGCTGTGACTTTGAGTGTTCCCTGTGTGTGTGTTTACAACTGTAGGGGGGGTGTGGCTGTAGGTGTGACGTCATCGATCGCGTCCCCCTATAACAGGGATGACGCGATCGATGCTGGGGCCACGGAGAAGCACGGGGAAGCCGTGTTTACACATGGCTCTCCCCCTTCTTCCGCTCCAGAGACGGATCGCCGCACTGCAGCGGCGATCGGGTCCGCGAGTCCCGCGGTCCCGGAGCTTCGGACCGGGCCACGGGAGCGCGCCGCGGGCGCGCGCCCGTAACCCACGGCTGGGTACTAAAACCAACGTATATATACGTTGATGTGCCCAGCCGTGCCATTCTGCCGACGTAAATGTGCATTAGGCGGTCCTTAAGTGGTTAAAGAGGAAGTAAACGCGAAACAAATAAAAATCCTGCAAGACAAAAAGGTATAATCAGCTAGTATGCATAGCATACTAGCAGATTATGTTTTATTTACCTCCGATCGAAGCCCCCGCAGTGGTCCACATCTCCCCCTCCGGCCGCCGACATGTTGTCCCGGAGTGACTTCTGGGTCTCGCAGCTTCGGCACTGTGATTGACCGGAGCCGCAATGACATCACTCTAACTTCTTCGACCACTTTAACTTCTCTTCTGCGGTCCCCCACTTGCACCGTCTACTGCTCCTCTTCTCAAAATGCCCCACACAATGCTGCTTGGCCCCGCCCCCACTTCCTCCCTACCAGATTTGATTGACAGCAGCCGGAGCCAATGGCTCCTGCTGCCATCAAAGCCTCCTGTGAACAATGGAAGAGGGGAGAAAAGCTGCTGCAGACGGGACATTAACGGATTGTACTAGACCTCAAATGTTTAAGTGGGGGCTGGGTAGAGCGGTTTTTTACACATTCATACCTTTCCAAAATGCTGTCAGCCAAGGCTCCTGTTCAGATTCTTCATCTTCCTGAAGACTCTTCAGCATAATGCAGGAGTGCTCCCCCGTGAGGTCATTCTGAGGAAAGACAGCATGAGGTTAGGTAGCAGATACTTGTTCATTTGTATCACAAGTCTGGTGAAGAGGCTTCATCACCAATGGCAACCAACTATACCAGGCTGAGGAATAGCACAGAACCAACAGACTCCTCACACCCTGAATTCTTACATCAACATTTCACATTAGGTATGGTCAGGGCTTATTTCTCAGGGAATAGGTGTAGGCACTCCCTCCTGAGTCAACCCCAAGTCTCCGCCCTCTACCCACCTCCGAGCACTGTCCCTTGTTGCCACCCTCCACCCACCTCCGAGCACCGTTCCTTGTTCCACCCTCTACCCACCTCCGAGCACCGTTCCACCCTCTACCCACCTCCGAGCACCGTTCCACCCTCTACCCACCTCCGAGCACCGTTCCACCCTCTACCCACCTCCGAGCACCGTTCCACCCTCTACCCACCTCCGAGCACCGTTCCACCCTCTACCCACCTCCGAGCACCGTTCCACCCTCTACCCACCTCCAAGCACCGTTCCCTTACCCACCTCCGAGCACCGTCCCTTGTTCCACCCTCTACCCACCTCCGAGCACCGTCCCTTGTTGCCACCCTCTACCCACCTCCGAGCACCGTCCCTTGTTCCACCCTCTACCCACCTCCGAGCACCGTCCCTTGTTCCACCCTCTACCCACCTCCGAGCACCGTTCCCTTACCCACCTCCGAGCACCGTTGCACCCTCTACCCACCTCCGAGCACCGTTCCCTTACCCACCTCCGTTCCACCCTCTACCCACCTCCGAGCACCGTTCCTTGTTCCACCCTCTACCCACCTCCGAGCACCGTTCCCTTACCCACCTCCGAGCACCGTTCCACCCTCTACCCACCTCCAGAGCAACCGTTCCACCCTCTACCCACCTCCGCTTGTTCCACCCTCTACCCACCTCCGAGCACCGTTCCTTGTTCCACCCTCTACCCACCTCCGAGCACCGTTCCTTGTTCCACCCTCTACCCACCTCCGAGCACCGTTCCTTGTTCCACCCTCTACCCACCTCAGAGCACCGTTGCTTGTTCCACCCTCTACCCACCTCCAAGCACCGTTCCTTGTTCCACCCTCTACCCACCTCCGAGCACCGTTCCTTGTTCCACCCTCTACCCACCTCCGAGCACCATTCCTTGTTCCACCCTCTACCCACCTCCAAGCACCGTTCCTTGTTCCACCCTCTACCCACCACCCAGTATCGCTCCTTTTAGAGAATACCAGAATCAAGTATCATTTTGTGGTGCCAAGTAATTCGCATTGAATTTGTAAATAAAAATAAAAGCAGTAAAATAGATCCACAACAATCCCCCCTCCCCCAAGCAACAATAGATCCACCCCAGCAACAATACAGCCCCCCCCCCCCAAAAAAAAGATAGATTTGTCCGCCAGCAACAATAGGGCCTGCCACAACAAAACAACAACCCAGCAACAAGAGATCGCCCCCGAAAGAATTTGTCCACCAGCAACAATAGATCACAGAGCCAGCATGGAAACAATAGATCCCCCCCAGCAGATAACATCAACAGAACATCTAAACACTTCAGCACCTCTTCCTATTACATACAACCAATGCTGAATGTACCGGAACTGCGTTCCCCCACATTCCCACTAGAAAAAAAAAAAAAGAACCCTGGGCATGGTATTACAAATGACCACAAGTGTGTTATGGAAACGCTGTTTAGTCCTAGCCGGCACTGGAGACCATTCAGTGAAGTACCTTTGGGACCCCCAACAATTGCCCCCAGAAGGCCAATTTACAGATTTCCAGCAAAAACTATTGTGAATCACCAGCCCTCAGAGAAAACCTATTTTAGATTCCAAACAGGTCACAAATGATGACAAACAAGCATCTAAAGTAACAGGGTTGAAAGCATCGGTAAACTAGATTTAGACAAACAGGAGGGTTTACACTGTAAGCAGGGTGTCGGTCTGTACAGCAGGAATATACACATGTCTGCTTGCAGCTCAGTGTACATAGAATGGCACCCGGCGATCCCCCAAACAATGAACAATCCACCATGCGGCTTCCTGGGCAATAACTGCCATGCCTCCTCTCATGCCTTCCTATTGTGAGCAACACAGCCTGTGGCAACCCATAGAAAGGTATAGGATGGGGGTAAAATGAGCCCGTGGGTTCAATCATTGAAAACAATAAAACAACTCACTGGAGTCTGACGCAGGTATACAGGAATAAACCCAGCTCGCTTCCAGAACCTAAAGAAAAAAACATAAATTAGACATGGAATTTAATGGTCAGCTGATATGGTAAATAAGTAATAGGCAATATCCAATTAAAAACCACAGACGATTTATGGAGACCACTCCCTGGTGTGGAGTGTCGTGCTCGCCCCCTCCCTTGGACTACGGGAGAGTCAGCATGCCCAATAACACACAGCTCCTTTATCTGCAATGTAGAGAGCGTCCAGACTCTGCTTGTAGTCCAAGGGAGGGGGCGAGCACGACACTCCACACCAGGGAGAAAGCCTTGCATTACTGTGTGAAGTTACAGACAGAAGAACAGGAAGTGAGGATTTCTCAGATGAAATAAGGACATGTAAAAGCAAAATGGAAGGATGAGGTAAGTGAAGGAGGACTGCACTAAGGTAAAGGAAACTATTTAGGGAAAAAAAAAACCTTTACAACCCCTTTAAAGGGAGGAAAAAGGGACAGGAGACTATTGGACAGGCAGCTATAACTACATTTGAGGGATTTACACAGACACTGTTGCAATGCTTTGAATAAGCAAGGTGACAATGTCTCTGAGTAGGTTACTTACTTCAGCAGTTTTGGTGTTAATCCATAGGACACCCCTAAATAATCCAACTTCTCCGCTGGTCTCTCACTGAGCCGGAGCAGGAGGGGCGGCAGGTTCTTCCGAGGTGTTACCATCTCCTCTAAGAGGCTGACCGCCTACAAGGGGGAAGCAAATGACATATGACACAGGACATCACACAAATTACTCAATTACCACCGCTGACCGAAAATCCTAACAAGAGATCCTCACCTCACCGCTTATTGGAGTGATCTCTTGGGGCTTGTTTGTGACATTTTCTTCCAGGCAGGTGAACTGTCCCTCATAGTACATCTGCAGCAACTGCAATGCTTTGCTTCCATAACCCATCTATAAGAAGGTGATCACAGTGTCAGAAATCACAACAATCAGAGATGATGATGTAAGGAACGGTCTTCTCTGGGTCCTAGACCTCCGAACCATCCCGCTTTGCCAGGAATTTGATGGGCCAAGTCATCAGCTAGATGTCCACATGATGGTCAAAAGTATGTGGACGCTCCTTAAAAGGAGTTGTAAAGGTAAATAATTTTTTCCTAAATAGCTTCCTTTACCTTAGTGCAGTCCTCCTTCACTTACCTCATCCTTCCATTTTGCTTTTAAATGTCCTTATTTCTTCTGAGAAATCCTCACTTCCTGTTCTTCTGTTTGTAACTCCACACAGTAATGTGAGGCTTTCTCCCTGGTGTGGAGTGTCGTACTGCCCCCTCCCTTGGACTACGGGAGAGTCAGGACGCCCACTAACACACAGCTCCTTTCTCTATCTGCAAAGTAGAGAGCGTCCTGATCCCTGCTGCTCTCCTCCCCCCTAAAAAACTTTATTCACACCGGGGAGAAAGTCTTGCATTACTGTGTGGAGTTAAAGACAGAACAGGAAGTGAAGAACAGGAAGTGAGGATTTCTCAGAAGAAATAAGGACATGTAAAAGTAAAATGGAAGGATGAGGTAAGTGAAGGAGGACTGCACTAAGGTAAAGGAAGCTATTTAGGAAAAAATAAATAAAAAATGTACCTTTACAACCCCTTTAAAATGATTGAATTTAGGCGTTTCTAGTTAAGGGTTACTACAGCATACAGACATTTTAAACATTTACTTTGGGGAAGGTACTTTCCTGTTCCAGAAGGACTGTGCCCCTGTGCGAAATTTTTATAGCGCTGATCGCTGAAAAATTGTCAATAATCCCAAAAATGTGTCAATAGTGTCTGATCTGTCTGCCATAATGTCGCAGTCACAAACTAGTAAAAAAAAAAAAATAATAAAAATGCCATAATTCTATTTCCCTATTTTGTAGACGCTATAGGGCCAGATTCAGAGAGCGATTACGCCTGTCTAACTGGTGTTAGACTGGAGTAATTTCAAATTACGCACGTTTTTTAGCTAGTCGAAAACCTCAAACCATGAATAGACGGCTGCGGGCTTCAATTCGACTGGATTACATGTTCGTACGCCTTCAGATCTACGCTGCAATAAAATTGCGGCCACTGGGTAGACTTCCTGTCGTTTTCCGCGTCGGGGTATGCAAATGAGCTTTTGCCGGCGATCCCAGAAATTACGATCTTCATTCGCAATCTCTTACGGCACCTTTAGTCATCTTTTATTTGCGCAACACTATACCAGCTTTTTGCTGCTCTAATATTAGACAGCCCATGTTAAGTATGGCCGTCGTTCCCGCGTCGAATTTCTACGTTTTCCGACGTCTTTTATTATTTTTTACGCAAGTCGTCCGGGAATAGGAATGTTCGTAAACGACGCTACTCAAACAACGAATGACGCAACGACGTGATTTCGCGCAATGCACGGCGGGAAATTTCTGAACGGAGCATGCGCAGTTCGATCACCGCGGGGACGCGCTTAATTTAAATGCTTCATGCCCCCTTATCGCGTATGTCGATTACTCGGCGAGAAATAGACTACGCCGCCATAGCGTATGGGCAAAAATCTACCAGGACTCGGTGTAGAGCCTGGTAAAATACGGCAGCGTAGAGTATTTCGATTACGCAGCGCAATATTAAGTGTATCTGAATCTGGCCCTATAACTTTTGCGCAAACCAGAAGGTTATTGCGATTATTTTTTTACCAAAAATATGTAGAAAAATACATATCGGCCTAAACTGGGGGGAAAAAAAAAAATGGGATATTATAGCAAAAAGTAACAGATAGTGTTTTTTTTTAATTGTTGCTGTTCTTTTGTTTATAGCGCAAAAAAAAAAAAAACGCACAGGTGATCAAATACCAACAAAAGAAAGCTCTATTTGTTTAAAAAAATAAATAAATACATTTTGTTTGGGTACAGCGTCGCACGACCGAGCAATTGTCACTTAAAGCGACGCAGTGCCGAATCGCAAAAAGTGCTCTGGTCAAGAAGAGGGGGGGGTAAAATCTTCCGGGGCTGAAGCAGTTAACCAGCAGACATTCTGAAAAGGATGGCAGGAACATAAATGTATTACCCCTTGGTAGTCTGGATGAACAGCAATCCTTACAACTCTTCCTCCAGATAAACTGCTAAAATCCGGGTCTTGAAACTGAAAAATTTTGGAATACAAAGTATTAATAACAAAACGTCATACATAAGTAAAGCCCTACACCAGGCATACAACCTAAAAGACCATCAACCCTCACTTTGTGTCCTCCTTTTATATATCATTTAAAATTAGTTTTGATGCAGACATATCCGGCTATATTACGACTCCCAAGAACCCTCACATTCCTAGAAGTTGATAGATCTAGTATGATAGTTGAAGGAAGTTGTTAGATCTAGCATGATAGTTGATGGAAGTTGATAGATCTAGCATGATAGTTGATGGAAGTTGATAGATCTAGCATGATAGTTGATGGAAGTTGATAGATCTAGCATGATAGTTGATGGAAGTTGATAGATCTAGCATGATAGTTGAGGGAAGTTGTTAGATCTAGCACGATAGTTGATGGAAGTTGTTAGATCTAGCATGATAGTTGATGGAAGTTGATGGATCTAGCATGATAGTTGATGGAAGTTGATAGATCTAGCATGATAGTTGAGGGAAGTTGTTAGATCTAGCATGATAGTTGATGGAAGTTGTTAGATCTAGCATGATAGTTGATGGAAGTTGATAGATCTAGCATGATAGTTGATGGAAGTTGATGGATCTAGCATGATAGTTGATGGAAGTTGATGGATCTAGCATGATAGTTGATGGAAGTTGATGGATCTAGCATGATAGTTGATGGAAGTTGATAGATCTAGGCTGATGTAGGAAGTTGATAGATCTAGCATGATAGTTGATGGAAGTTGATAGATCTAGCATGATAATTGATGGAAGTTGATAGATCTAGCATGATAGTTGATGGAAGTTGATAGATCTAGCATGATAATTGATGGAAGTTGATAGATCTAGCATGATAGTTGATAGATCTAGCATGATAGTTGATGGAAGTTGATGGATCTAGCATGATAATTGATGGATCTAGCATGATAATTGATGGATCTAGCATGATAGTTGAGGAGTGGACATTATTTGGCAGGCTGCATCATCATGCAGATCGCTTCATGTACCGTCCCTGTGATGACCATAACAGTACTTTGGTCTACAGGGGTTGTAACCCTGGCTTTGAGGCCAACGGAGAAGTTGCTGGATGCTGCTGGAGGCCAAGCTGCCCTCTCCTTATGAGAATGTTAGATTTCACTGTACATAGGCGTGTGCACAGGGTGTGCCGGGGCACACCCTAATCACCCCATGTGGCATTATCCAGGGGCGGCACCAGGTAGGTGGTTGGGGGATGCCAGTGTAAATGCCCCCATTATATTAAAGGCTAGGTTCAACTTCAGCAACACCTTACACTCATATTTGGGGTGTAGTGCAATATGTCTCCCACCACCAGAGCCTCCTCCCTGTGACAGCAGGTGGCATTCATGCGTGTTTGAGCTTTGGGGTGCACACCCTAATGCAATAGGATGCGCAAACCTATGCCACTATACTAAATCCTTGGTTTCAAAGCTGGCCGGTGTTGCTTCTAAACCACTATGCTTGTTCCAGGTTTGTGACCCAAACCTACTTAACCACTTCCCCACCGCGCCATAAGCATTTTACTGCTACAGCGCGGTGGAGTTGCTTTGACACGACGTCCCTGGGACGTCCTCGTGCACTTCCGCGATTGCGCGTCCTCCTGGGACGCGCTCGCGAAAGTGTCCGTGCTCGCCGGGTCTAGAAGACCCGGCGCATCACGGATCACGGTAAATTGCCGCTGAATAGCGGCCGTTTACCACGTGATCGCGCCGTCGAATGACGGCGCGATCACTTGTAAACAAACCGGCGTCATTTGATGACGCCGGTTCCTCCCTCTCCTCGCTCTCCTCTCTGTACAGTGTGCGAGGAGAGGGGGGGGGGGGGGGGGACGGGGTGTCAGCAGCTGAGCTGTGGCTGGATCTGTGACAAATGCAGTCATAGATCCAGCCATCCCTCAAAACATCCCAGCTCTGCAATCCCCCCAGTACCCTGTACCCTGCAATCCCCAGTACCCAGCAATCCCCCAGTACCCCACATACCCGGCAGCCCCAATACCCGGCAATGCCCCAATACCCCAATGCCCCACAATACCCGGCAATGTACCCCAATGCACAATACCCCAATGTACCCCAATACAAATACCCCAGTACCCCACACAATACCCCAATACTCAACAATACCCCAATACTACCCCAATACTCCACATACCCCAATACCCCAATACTCCACAATACCCCAATACTCCACAATACCCCAATACTCCACAATACCCCAATACTCCACAATACCCCAATACTCCACAATACCCCAATACTCCACAATACCCCAATACTCCACAATACCCCAATACTCCACAATACCCCAATACTCCACAATACCCCAATACTCCAATACCCCAATACCCCAATACTCCAATACCCCAATACTCCAATACTCCAATACCCCAATACTCCAATACCCCAATACCCCAATACTACAAATACAATACCCCAATACTCCACAATACCCCAATACTCCAACAATACCCCAATACTACAACAATACTCCACAATACCAATACTCAACCCCAATACCCAATACCCCAATACTCGGCAATACCCCAATACCCAATACCCCAATACGGCAATACCCCAATACCGGCAATACCCCAATACTCGGCAATACCCCAATACTCGGCAATACCCCAATACTCGGCAATACCCCAATACTCGGCAATACCCCAATATCCTGCATGATACTTTGCAATACCCCAATACTCTGCAATACCCTGCGCGATACTCTGCAATACCGCCTATGGGGATTTTTAAGTAGCGAGGTTTGGCGCCATTCCACGAGTGTGCGCAATTTTGAAGGGTGACATGTTAGGTATCTATTTACTCGGCGTAACTTCATCTTTCACATTATGAAAAAAAATTGGGCTAACTTTACTGTTTTGTTTTGTTTTAAGCACAAAACAGTTTTTTAAAAAACACGCGTTCAATAAATTTCTGCGAAAATACCGTGCGAGATAAAACGTTGTACCGGCCGCCATTGTATTCTCTAGGGTCTTTGCTAAAAAAGCATATATAATGTTTGGGGTTCTATGTAATTTTCTAGCAAATAAATGATGATTTTTCCATGTAGGCGAGAAATGTCAGAATTGGCCTGGGTGTTCCAGAACGCCTGGTGGCGTTCCCTGCATGTTGGGCCTCTGTATGTGGCGACGCTGTGTAAAAGTCTCACACATGGGGTATCGCCATACTCGGGAGGAATAGCAAAATGTGTTTTGGGGTGTAATTTGTGGTATGTATATGCTGTGTGTGAGAAATAACCCGCTAATATGACAGAAACAAGTTTTTTTTTTTTTTTTTACAGAATTTTCAGTCGTTTTTCTTTTATAACGCAAAAAATAAAAAACCCAGAAGTGATCAAATACCACCAAAAGAAAGCTCTATTTGTGTGAAAAAAAGGACAATAATTTCAAATGGGTAGAATGTTGTATGACTGAGTAATTGTCATTCAAATTGTGAGAGCACCGAAAGCTGAAAATTGGTCTGGTTAGGAAGGGGGTTTAAGTGCCCAGTGGTCAAGTGGTTAAAGTGATTGTAAAGGTTTAATTTTCATTTTTTAAATAAAAACATATTATACTTGCCTCCACTGTGCAGTTCGTTTTGCACAGAGTGGCCCCGATCCTCCTGTTGTGGGGTCTCTCGGCGGCTGTCTCTGCTCTTCCCCGCAAGAGCTAACCCCCCTCTGGGAAGCGCTCTCTCAAGGGGGCGCGCTTCCGTGTGATAAAGTCAGCGGCCATAGTCGCCAAGGGTATTACTCAGCCCCGGCACTCCGCATCATTGATTTAATTAACAGCAGCGGGAGCCAACGGCTGAGCTGTTATCAATCATCTAATGAAGGAGCTGGGGCAAAGGAACGCAGGATCATGCCCACGAAGATTTGGGGCTCAGGTAAGTAAAACGGGGGGCTGGAGAGTGCAAGTTGTTTTTTCACCTTAATGCATAGGTTGCATTAAGGTGAAAAACACGAAGCTTTACAACCCCTTTAAGTCAGACAAAGCTATTCAACTAGCATTTGCATAATAGGCCAGCAATGACATCCCCCATACAACCTTCAGGACAGTCCTTTAAATCAATTTTAAGCATGAAAAGCTTCAGATGATACTGAGGCCGATAACACTAAGCTAAGCAGGGCAATAACTTCTCCGCAGGATGTGAAAACCTTGCATACATACCTGAACAAATGAATGGGGTAGGCAACTACATGGCAAATGAAAAAAATAATGCATTTGGGTGGCAAAAATATGAATGCAATCTATACACTGGGGGGTGGACCACTGGGGGAGACTAGGATGGAAAAGGACCTGGGGGTCCTAGTAGATGACAGGCTCAATGCCAAGCGGCTGCTAACAAAGCAAACAGAATATTGATAATTCTTCCGCTCTACAAGACTCTGGTCCAGCCGCACCTGGAGTATGCTGTCCAGTTCTGAGCACCAGTCCTCAGGAAGGATGTGCTAGAAATGGAGCGAGTACAAAGAAAGGCAACAAAGCTAATAAAGGGTCTGGAGGATATTAGTTATGAGGAAAGGTTGTGAGCACTGAACTTATTCTCTCTCTTTACTGCAAGAGCGATAAGGATGTGGAATTCCCTTCCACAGGTAGTGGTCTCAGCGGGGAGCATCGATAGTTTCAAGAAACTATTAGATAAGCACATGAACGACTACATCATACAGGGATATACAATAAAATACTGACATATAATCACACACATAGGTTGATGGGACTTAGGTCTTTTTTCACCTACCATGTATACATTATAAAATGGCAGGGAGGGGTACATACCTGCTCTGACACTGTCCAAGGGATGAGATCGCCAGAAGCTTTCTTCCCCCGAGAAAGACTGCTCATGACTGATTGACGTGAAATTTCCCCCTCCAGACAGACCTACAGGAATGGCACAGAGCAGCTTATTATTGGAGAAGACACGGTAGAGAAGTGTCTGAGTCGCCCATAGACTCCGCCTTCCAAGTGCCATGAATAGCATTGCTATGGGCAACAGAAAACTTCCCCCCAGTACACAAAAGCCGAAATCCACCCTTTTGTGATAAACTGTGCAACAATTCTACACAATGCTTAGTGGTCACCTGAAGTACAGCCAGGACCTCCGGCAGGGCATTCTGGGTAGGAGGTACTGGTGGGAGGAGGCAGAAGAGGTGATGTGCCGGGGCGTCGGAGAGCATCTGAAGGTCGTTGGGTGAATTCTGTAATGACCGCAATCATTAGACACAGCTATAGTCCCATTCCTTGACTTACATCTCCTTATTTATCATGACAGCTGAATCTGTTCTATATATGAAAAAGAGTTAGAAGTCCTTACCTTGTAATGAGAAGCAACATAAAGAGCCATTAACCTCTGCAGGAACGATTCGGATGCCTTGTGGTAGCAGAACAGAGTGTCCCGGTTCACGTAGTATCTGTTACACAATGTTAAGTAAATCTTGGACAACTACTGATTATAAAAGGTCTTCTGTACAACAGAATTTAAAAGGAGTTGTAAAGTGGGAGCTGTGGTGGCTCAACGTGATTGGCACTGCACTGACAAGCCGTTCACCTCTGCAGCCAAGGGTTCGGATCCCGGTCTCGGCTACATGTGAATTGAGTTTGGTGGTCTCAGCCCGGCTCCCGGTGGGTGTGCTATGCAAGGTACGCCTGTGCTTAGTATGCCCACCCCAAAAAAACACCACACTTGCACGCACACAAAATTGGTTTAACACACGCACTTTGGCCATGCGGTCTCCTAAAATAAAGAGAGGCAAAGGACCTACGGGGCTGGCTGGGTGGGCTAGACCCCCTCACTCCCTCATAAGGGGAATCCCCTTGCCCCGTTGGGGTCCCATTGGGCCCCAGTCGGGCTTCCAAGTGGAGCAGGTAGGGCGGGGTGAGTGGGAGGCCCCCCCCTCACACCCGCCATTGATACCGGGGGCATGGAGAAGGATGGCGATTGCCTCCTGGGGGAGGGTCTGCCTACTCCCAACTCCTGCAGTCCGACTCCTCTCTCTCGAGTTCACGCACAAAATAAAAAAAAATAAAGGAGTTGTAAAAGGAAAAAAAAATATTTTTTTAAAACAAACATGTCATACCTCTGTGCAGCTCGTTTTGCACAGAGTGGCCCCGATCCACGTCTTCTGGGGTCCCTCGGCGGCCGTCTCTGGTCCTCCCCGCAAGAACTCCACACATTCATGCGAGAGAGCTCACATGGTGTGGAGTCCTTGCAGGCACGCTCCCGTGATCCAGCCGACGGCCATAACAGCTGCCCCCCGCCTTATTGGTTGTGATTGATAGCAGTGCGAGCCAATGGCTGCACTGCTTCAATTGACCAATGAATGAGTCGGGAAGCTGGCCAAGATGCCAGTGCGTTTATGGCGCAAACGAAAATTGGTCACTTAGTGTTAAAGACCATGAATATATTAGGTGGCCATCCCAGGTCCCTCCCAACTCTGCTATTCACACTCACGAGGCCAAGCTACGAGGGAGAGAGGAAAAAAAAAAAAAACTGTGTGTGTGGGGGGGGCATAGAACCAAAAATAAAGAATAGAGAGGGCGTGGAGTCACCACCAACAGCCCTCTCCATCCACTGGACACAGTACTATCATAGGACTAGTCAGTAAGGTACAAGAAAAGGATACAGAGAACAGGTCTCGGGCAGGGGACACCCACTTATCATCCTGCTAATGTTCAGGCAATCTAAACACAGCAGCTCATTCAGCCATTTCTCCACGGCGTCTCCCGGGGCGTAACGTATAGATTCCTGCAGAGATACTTCATGGAGGGTACGAGCTGGAAGGAGGGGAGGGACAAAAACCAACATAAATCAACATGAAGACAGTTTGATTCTCAGATGCAAAATTACTTTCAGAAATGGTTTGCAAAAAGCTCAACACTAAACCGGCTGCTACAAGTGAAAAAAAAAAAAAAAAAGTCATCAATGCATCTTATGTGTCAAAGTATCACTAAGAAAATCTGTCTCAGGCCATTTTCACACTGAGGCGCTTCTAAACTGCCAGTAAAAACACTGAGCGCTTTTAAAGAGCTTTCCATTCATTTCAATGGAGAGGGGAGTTATTCACAGTCCTGCCAGCGCACTGCCCCAGTGTGAAAGCATTCATTGATTTTAATGAAAATACATTTGTGAGCTTTTTAGGCGCTGTTTTTTAAGCATAAAACCACCTGAGTGTGAAAGTGGTCTAAGGCCCCTTTCACACTGGGCATAGGAGGTGCGCTGGCGGTATAGCGGCGCTATTTTTAGCACTGCTATACTGTTGTTTTTACCGCAATATTCGGCCACCATCGGTGCAGTTTTAACCCCCACTAGCGGCTGGAAAAGGGTTAATGCGGCCAGCAATGCGCATTGCCGGCGGTATTACCGCGGTTTCCCATTGCTTTCAATGGGAAGGAGCGGTAAAGACCCCATTTCAAAGATGCGGCTAGCAGGACCTTTGGAGCTAGTGCACCGCTTTCAGTGTGAAAGGTTTCAGGGCTCTCACACTGAAGACAGCAGTCCAGGATTTTTCAGGCAGTATTTAGGCGCTATACCGCATTAAAAATGTATTAGTGTGAAAGGGGCCTTAGTCTTTTTTTGACACAGCAAGATTCAATGCATTCCTTGAAGTGGATGTAAACCTAGTTACCCCCACAGGTAAACCTATAATAGGGCTTACCTGTAGGTACCGGAAAGATCTCTTAAACCAGGGCTCGACAAAACCCAGGCGCCAGGTCGCAATTGGCGACTGGAAATGGAGTCCTGGCACCTGGGCTACACCACAGCAGCTGGGATGTGGCCCCACTGTAGGTATTCGGACTTCAGCCTGGGCTAGCCAAAATTGAGGCTGTCGCTTTTTACGAATCAGCGCTCTCTGGTAGACAGTGGTGTGATGATCGCAGCTTGCTCTGGCTGCCTGCCAACTTCCGACATCATCTTCCCAGTTTGACAGCTGGGCGGGCATGTACGCACCCCATGCTGCTCTGGTCCCCTCCACTCCTCTGTTTTCCCCCCCAGCGCTCACCTCTCTCCGGCTTAGTTAAGCAGCACAATCCCCCCCGCTGCTCTGTGTCCCATGTGAGTTTAAAAAAAAAAGGATTTTTAATAACAGCTTACCTGTAAAATCCTTTTCTTGGAGTACATCACGGGACACAGAGCGCATAGTCATTACATATGGGTTATATGGGTACCTTCAGGTGTGGACACTGGTGTAATCAACTTCACAGGAAGTTCCTCCCTATATAACCCCCTCCCACTGAGAGTGCTTTAGTTTTGTAGCAAGCAATTTCTCAGAGGTTACACAATGTTCCCCAAAAGAGGGGTGGGAGCTCTGTGTCCCGTGATGTACTTCAAGAAAAGGATTTTACAGGTAAGCTGTTATTAAAAATCCTTTTTTCTTTATCGTACATCACGGGACACAGAGCGCATAGTCATTACATATGGGATGTCCCAAAGCAATGCTCCATGAAGGGAGGGAGACCGTAAGGCCAAAAATAGCCAAACAAAAAACATTATCAGGAGGTAAAATAGCTCCACCAACAGAAAAAAGGGGGCGTGAACCGGGCCAGAGGATTCTATACTGCTGCCCGTAGGACCGCCTGCCCAAAAGCTGCATCCGTAGCCTTTGCGACGTCCAACTTATAAAATTTAGTAAACGTATGTACGGAAGACCAGGTTGCCGCTTTGCAAACCTGTGCCATAGAGATCTGATGGTGTGCCGCCCAAGAGGCACTCATGGCCCTCGTAGAATGGGCTTTAACTGATAAGGGAGGTGGAACGCGCTTCAGACCATATGCCTGAAAAATCAGCTGCTTAATCCACCTAGCCAAGGAAGAAGTTGGCAGCCGGCTGACCCTTCTTGGGGCCATCCGGGAGAACAAAAAGCACATCTGTTTTCCGAATCTTCTCTGTAGCCTTGAGATAGACCCTCATGGCTCGGAACCACGTCCAAAGTATGAAGCCGTCTTTCCTCTCTGGACTGGGGAGTAGGAAAGAAGGATGGTAGGACTAGGTCCTGATTCAAGTGAAAACTGGATATGACCTTAGGAAGGAAAGAAGGTTGAGGCCGCAGAAGCACTCTGTCCTTATGCAAAATCAGGTACGGTTCCCTGCAAGACAAGGCTGCCAGCTCGGAGACCCTTCTGGCCGAAGCCATAGCCACCAAGAAAACCAACTTTCGGGTTAGCAGCACAAGAGGGATTTCTGTCAGAGGTTCAAATGGCTGCTTTTGTAAAGCTGACAAGACCAGATTTAAATTCCAGGGGCAGAGGGGAGCTCTAATAGGGGGATTCACATGCAAGACCCCCTGCAAGAAGGTTTTCACAAGCGAATGCGTGGCCAAAGGCCTTTGAAACCATATCGATAAGGCAGACACCTGCCCCTTTAGAGTACTAAGAGCCAACCCCTTGTCAACGCCAACCTGGAGGAATCGCAAGATCCTGTCAATAAAAAACTTGCGAGGATGCACTCCTTGAGACTCGCACCACTCCACATAGGTCCTCCAGACTCTGTAATAGATATTTCTAGAGACTGGCTTTCTAGCCTGAATTAACGTAGATATGACTTGGGCTGAGAGGCCTCTGCCCTTAAGAATTAGGGATTCAGCCGCCAAGCCATCAAATTTAGCTGCTGTGAAGCAGGGTGGTAGATCGGGCCCTGAGACAGCAGATCTGGGCGCAGGGGGAGTGGCCACGGTGCCCCTACTGACATCCTCACGATGAGTGCGTACCAAGCCCTTCTGGGCCAGGCTGGGGCCACCAGGATCACCGGCCTGCGCTCCACCCTGATCCTTTGTAGAAGGCGGGGAATCATCTGTAGTGGAGGGAACGCATACAGGAGAGAAAACTGGTGCCAGGGGCAAACCAACGCATCGGTCCCGTAGGCCGAGGGGTCCCTGGCTCGGGATACGAATTTGTCCAATTTCTTGTTGAATCTTGTTGCCATGATGTCCACATCGGGAACTCCGAATCTTTGGCAAATCTCTTGGAATACCTGGGGGTGAAGAGACCACTCTCCCGGGAGTAACTGTTGACGACTCAAAAAATCTGCTTGAGAATTGTCTATCCCTGGGATGAACACTGCTGAGATGCAGGGTACATGGGCTTCGGCCCATGAGAAAATCAGGTTTTCTTCCCTTTGAGCCGCCAGGCTCCTTGTGCCCCCCTGGTGGTTTATGTATGCCACCGCCGTGGCATTGTCGGACTGTATCCTTACTGGCAGACCCTGCAGGGGGAGAGTCCAGGCGACCAGGGCCAACCGAGCAGCTCTGATCTCTAGGACATTGATGGGAAGCAGACTTTCTGCCTCTGACCCCTGTCCCTGCTGGGTCCGTTTTCCTAAGATTGCCCCCCAACCTGTTAGGCTGGCATCTGTGGTTACTATTTTCCACGTGATGGGGCAAAAGGTTTTCCCTTTGACAATTTTTGAGGGACCAGCCACCAGTACAGGCTGCGCCTGACTCCTGGGGAAAGACCTAATGGACGGTCTAATGCCTGTATGGACCTGTTCCAAGCAGAGAGAATAGCTGCCTGGAGAACTCTGGTATGGATCTGGGCATAGGGCACTGCTTCGAAGGCGGCTACCATCTTTCCCAGCAGTCGCATGCATAGGCGAATAGTCGGCCTCTTTTTGCCTAGGACTATTTGAATTGTTTGAGTCAATGACCTGATCTTTTCTTGAGGTAAAAATATCCTCTGGCATTCTGTATCTCACCGAAGGCCTAGATATTCCAACTGTCTTGTGGGTTGCAACCTCGATTTTCCTTGGTTCACAACCCACCCGAATTCTTGTAGATGCCGAACTGTGCGGACTACTGCATGATTGAGGTTGGAAGCTGATCTGTCGATAACCAGGAGATCGTCCAGGTATGCCAGGACCAAAATGCCTTCTGTCCTTAGGACGGCTAGCACCGGGGCTAACACCTTTGTGAATACCCGCGGAGCTGTTGCCAACCCGAAAGGGAGGGCTACGAACTGGAAATGACTTTGATCTATCATAAAACGAAGAAACTTGTGATGTGCTGGGTAGATCGGCACATGCAGATATGCATCCTTTATGTCTATAGATGCTAGAAAGTCGCCTTGATGCAGGCTGGCTGTCACTGAACGTATGGAATCCATACGAAAGGTCTGAATCTTTAGAAAGCGATTTAGGCGTTTGAGGTCTAGGATAGGCCTGACGTCGCCATTGGGTTTTGGTATAATAAAAAGGTTGGAGTAGAATCCCAGACCCCTTTCTTAGGTTGGTACTTCTACAATTACTCCTTGGAGCAAGAGGCGATCCAACGCCTTTACGAGAGAGGCCCTCTTTAACGGGTCGCTTGGAAGACTTGACCCCTGAAAATGAGGAGGGGGGATTTCTCGAAACTCTAGTTTGTAGCCTGTGGCTACCACGGACCGAACCCAAGAGTCGGGAATTCTGGCCTTCCAGACTTCGGAGAAAAACTGAAGTCTTCCCCCCACCCAAGAGAGTGGGGGCACCCCTTCATGAATCTGACTTGATGACTGGTTTAGCCGGCTTGCGAGACCAGGGCCTCTTGTTTGCCGCGGCTTGTCCCTGTGGGCGGCTATTAACTGCTGAACGCCCGGGAGGCCGTCGATACCGACGGGAAGTCGAAGGGGCCGAGCCTGCAAAGGCCTGTCGTTTAAACGCGGGCCCACGCGGTCTTTCCTTGACCGGTAAGGAAGAACTTTTACCACTTGATATGGTTTAATATCTGTTTCGCCTGATCCTTTAAGGCCTGACAAACGCCAATGGCTGCCACCACTGGCTGAACCATGGCACCTACTGTGGTGAAAGAAGCCTTCAGTAGGGTCTCTAATTTTTTGTCAACCGGATCCTTGAACATCTGGACATTTTCAACCGGACAGGTCAGGGATTTATTCACGCAGGAAATGGCCGCGTCCACTGTGGGGAGTGCCCATTTCTTTAAAAATTCCTCTTCCATAGGATAGAGAATAGAGAACCTCTTAGGAGGGATAAAGATCCTATCAGGTCGAGCCCAATCCTGGTAAATCACGCTCCGCAGAAGGGGGTGAATCGGAAAAGACACACAAGTTAATGGAGCCTTTAAAGAACCCAATGAGGATACCACAGGGGCTACTAGTTCTGGCACTGGAAGTTTAAAAGCAGTGCGAACTATATCGGTCAAAGACTGGATCCACAGGCTCTCCGCTTGAGAGGCGGAAAATATTCATCTACAGTGGAACCCTCCATGTCTGAACCTTCGGGACTTGGGTCTGCTTGATCCCCTTGTGGGTCCCGTTCCTCCGAAGAGGAGACCTCCGCATCTGAAAACACCAAACTAGGTGAGGGGGATCTAGCCCGTTTGCTACTTGGCAAAGGGCGGGCAAACAAAGCAGTTAACCTTTTCTCTAGCCCACCCAGGGTGGTCGCTAGCATTTCTTCCGTTATGTAAACGGGAATGGGTGGATCGGGGGCCGCCTCTGCCCCCAGCACCCCCAATGGCTCTTGTACTATGCTACTCGGTGGTCTAACTGGTGAGGGTGGGGCCGTTGAAGCCTGGCCCAAATCCTCTGACCCCGATTTTTGTTTCTTGGCACCTTTTGCAGCCTTGGCTGGTCCTGATGCCTTTGGAGCCATTGGACACCTTGAGTCACCCCTCTAGCCAACACCTGACTGTTGTAGCTAGGAGTAATTAATATGAGAACAGGCTGAGGAAAATTTTTTTTTTTTTTTTTTACCCGCCTGGGAGGTGGCAATACTGAGGAAAACCTGTGAGTATTGCAACACCAATGCCCGTTAGCCGGAGTCCAAGGTTGACTCAGATACTGCTGGATCTAAGGCTGAGTCCCTTTAAGCAAAAAAACTTTTTTTTTTTTTTTTTTCTGGTCAATACTGGAACTAAGTCCTAGACCTGAAGATCCACAAACCGCCACTGGGTGTCACTGTGGCCAAAAGACCCAGCTGCGCGCTCTGTGTCCTTCTTCCTCTGCCTCCAGGAGGGAAAGACCAGCCAGAGAAAAAGTTTTACTTTTAAACAGACCCTGACGCTGCTGGCCCGCCCCCCCAATGCACGCCGACGCTATAAAAGGCGGCGTGCGCGCGCACCCCCCCACGCTGAAAACAACATGGAGGAAGCAGAGCAGAGGAAAAAACATGGACCAGCGCCAGGCAGCACCAACAGACACCAGGTAAGCACTAATCTTATTGTAGTGCACAGAGAGAGGAAGCTGTCCGCATGGGCTTCCTAAGAAACAGGAGTTTTCACCAGCAATTTCCTCTTTAAAACATGTGGGGTTGCAGTATCAATGCTAACAGGCAGACCTGGGGTGAGTAGCAAATATATATCTTACACAAGTATACATATATCTACATGTTATCTGGGTAAACATTAGTATCCCATCCTGCCCACACAGACATAGTGGAGATAGTGGCTGATGCACAAGCATACTGTTAGCCAACCCAGAACCCCCAGGGGGATACCTACTGTCGAACCAAGTCCCGCAGGTTCCCTCTTACCTGCTCCACGCCGCAGGGTATTGCAAACTGCAAGAGGCCCAATCTTCCCAATCTTCCCCCATCTCCGTGGGTATTGTCTCGGACCTTCAGGGACCGGGGTCCTGTGTTAAGGAACCCACACCCCTGGACCTATATAGCATCCTGGCATCAGTAGCGTTTAGTCCTGGGAGAGACCAAGGCACTGGAGGCCCGGGTACCGTACTCCTTGGCTTTGAAGCACTTCGGACGGATCCGGCTAGCTATCCTGGGTCCCGAGACCTCCGAGGGACAGCTAGACGTGACCAACACCTAAGACACTGGCGAAAAAACTAAAGCACTCTCAGTGGGAGGGGGTTATATAGGGAGGAACTTCCTGTGAAGTTGATTACACCAGTGTCCACACCTGAAGGTACCCATATAACCCATATGTAATGACTATGCGCTCTGTGTCCCGTGATGTACGATAAAGAAAGTATATTTAGTGATTTGTCAGGATTACATCAATGTATTACACACAGTACTCTACCTGAGGACAGGAGCTGGGTGCTGGTGTTTTTGTTCTCTGCGGTGTTGGAGATCTGACTTTCTGCACTCTGCTGGCGGAGCTGCTGAATCAATTTCAGTGAAAGGGAGCGGCCAGTGCCTTCATATCTAGAAAAATGATAAAAAAATAAAAAAAAAAGTCTTCTACCATAACTCACACTTCCATGCGTTACATCACCAGTCCCTCTTCCTAAGGAACTCACCCATTGATTGTAGACGCCATGAAGACCAGGTAGGGCCCCATAAGACTCTTTACTAGAGGCAGAGGGATAGCAGCTGCTTCATCGATCACCACCAGTTCCGCCTGACCCAACTTTACGGCATCTGCCGGATGGATGTACTAAGACAGGAACAAGAGTTTATAAAACATTAGCATCGCCTTGATAAATATAACATCTTAGGCCAGCCATAAGCGGTTTGAATCTCAGGTTGGTTCAGCAGGAACAGACCGGGATTCAAACCATTAACGGATCTGATCAACTTGGATACAACCAGCCTGCCAGATTCACTTACAAATATTGCAAGCGGCTGCTATAGCCGCTAGTAATAATTACTGACTTCTTCTGACCGGGATAACTTTACCCACTGGGAGAAGACCATAGCAAGGCAGGAGGGATTGCTGCAACAAGAAATTTGCTCCCTGTATGGCCGGTCTTAAAGTGATTGTAAAGGTTTCCGTTTAAAAGAAAAAAAAAAAAACACACACACACACACACACACCAACAACAAACATGTCATACTTTCCTCCACTGTGCAGCTTGTTTTGCACAGAGTGGCCCCGATCCTCCTCATCTGGGGTCCTATGGTAGCTCTGGCGGACAGTTCTCTCAGCTGTACTACAACTTCTCCTTGTAGTTCTTCAGTCCCTTGGGCTCCTGGTCTCTCACTAGACCCTCTGAGCCACCAACTCTGAAACCCTTAAGCTCCTCCAAGGTGTGCGGTGGTATCCCCCTCAAGAGTCACCCACGCTTCCCTGCTGGGTCCCTAGCTTGGCACTTTGGATACCTTCAAGCTTCACCCCTGCTGACCGGCTCGGTCCCTGGCTTGACACACAAGGCTGCACTGCAAGCGTCACCTCCGCTGGTTGGGTCCCCGACTGGCTGAAGTTTACCGATTCTCCATCGTGCCCGTTAGGCGAGAATACTGCTCCAGTACTTGCTTCAGTTACCCACGGTGGTCCCTGGTAAAGGCAATTGGTTCCTTCATGGCGACAGCTTCCCTTCTAACCCCGACAGGCTCTCCAGCCAGTGGGACCGTCCATTTAATTGGCCTGCAAGCTGCAGTCTCAACCATGTGCTGCCCTCTTACTTCTGGATAGGCCCTCAGACAGCCTGGCAGCCAGACGCCCCCAGGATAGGCCCAATCTCCGGCCTAGCAGCCGGCGGTCCGGGTGGCACACAACACTTCGATCACCTGACCTCAACCGAATATTTAGGCGCTCCCAGCAAGCCAAGGGTCTTAACAAAACCCCTGCCCATTGGCTGAGATACCCTATATACCAGGGATATGCAATTAGCGGACCTCCATCTGTTGCAAAACTACAAGTCTCATCATGCCTCGGGGCCTCTGGGTGTCATGCTTGTGGCTGTCAGTCTTGCTATGCCTCATGGGATTTGTAGTTCTGCGACAGCTGGAGGTCCGCTTAATGCATATCCCTGCCATATACCCAGAACCTGACCTCAAGTTGTCCTTCTCAATCGAATACCTTTAAAGCGGTTGTATACCCTCTGACACAACATTGTTTTAAAACTTAGCCCACAACGCAGGCAGCTGATCGCTGCCTGTGAAAGTGTACTCACCCCTGTAATTTGCTATAAATACGTCTTTTTATTTATGACGTCACCGCGCTTGCGTACTATTCGCCCTAAGAATCGGCAACTAAAGTTTGCCGGTTTTCATTTTCAGGGTTTCTGGGACTGATTGTAAGCGAACTTCCCCTCTGTCCGGCACAGAGGAGAAGTGTTGCGTTGCTATACTCCATCTTTTGCTGATACTTTCATTCACTGCCATGTATCATTGGTAGCCGCGGTAACGGCTATCGACATCGAGGCTTGTGCACTGCGCTACAGCGCATGTGTGAGATTTCGACAAGGGACTCGTAAGGGCGGAAGTGATGTCAGATATTGATTCAAGAAACAGGAGAAAGAATGTCGCTTTTAGTACCCGGAAATAGAGGAAACAGGTGAAAAAAGGTATTTGCGGGACTCGTTTTGGAAAATCATCTATTTAGTATGCATTCCGATACACATCTGTAACATACAATTTAAAAAAATCAAACAAATCGGCCAGGGTTTACTTCCTCTCTAAGTGCCCGGCCACCTGGTGGTAGAAGAGGAAAGTACAACTAGGCCAGACTTAGGGATAAGTCAATGGATCCCTAGTAATTAAGTACAGTAGCTACTCCTGAATTACTGGCAGGATTCTAAACACAGCCACCACATCTAAACACTGGTAAGTCACAGCACATTACATTTTTATTTCTGGGCTTAAAACCACCAAAAAAGGTTGAATAATCAGATTGCTGCCCAGGCCCAAATGTGATTTGATTGGCTCCTTTTGAGATCACTAGCACCTCAAAACGAGCCAATGACATGAAGAGTAAGGGAAACACAAAGATGACTTACTGGCCACAGGGGCCAATCAAATATTAAACTGCCCAAAGTGGGCCGCCTTCGACCTGGCCCCGTTCAGCTCACCTGTATGGTCTGTCGGTGCTCCTTGAACACATTGACTCGGACCACCGCTTTCTCAAACTCCGGGTTCAGGGATTGGATGATTTCATAGTCCATATGTTCCTATAAAAAAGGGGTCACATTCTTTGATGTCAGACAAGGAATGTCAAATATTTTCATAGAATTTGTATTTTTTATTTAATTACCAAGAGAAGTAAGGAAGCCGCCGCCGCTAACCTGGCATATGATGAATGCTTTTAAGCCTAGCTTTTCATCTATAGACCCACTAGGGGGCGCATCATCACAGAGGCCAGGCACACAAGACTGAGATAACATAAGTGCCACTCAGTTCTGGAATGCCCAATAACGTTTTGCAAAGAGGTGGCAGGAGGGGTGGGGTGAAAAGGGGTTAAATAGAGCCACAGGGGCATACACATAGAAGGGAAGAAGCCTTACCTGGTAATGCAGCGAGTCAAAGCCTTTGAAGATGAACTCAAACAGGGTGTGCAGATTATCGGGGCTCGGAGAAGTCACAAAAATATTGGAATAACTAAAAACAGACAAAAATCAATCAAAAACGTATCTGGTGTATCGGAATCTAGCCGTGTTTATTACTCGTCATAAAATATCACTGCAGAGCTGAAAGTAGTTTAGTGAAGTCACACACCAATTCATAAATAAAGGGATTTTTAAATACAGCTTACCTGTAAAATCCTTTTCTTGGAGTACATCACGGGACACAGAGCGGCATATTCATTACTATATGGGTTATATGGAGTACCTTCAGGTGTGGACACTGGCAATCTCAAACAGGAAGTCCCCTCCCTATATAACCCCCTCCCCTAGAGGGAGTCCCTCAGTTTTGTAGCAAGCAGTATGCCTCCCAAAAATGTTCCCCAAAAGAGGGGTGGGAGCTCTGTGTCCCATGATGTACTCCAAGAAAAGGATTTTACAGGTAAGCTGTATTTAAAAATCCCTTTTTCTTTCTCGTACATCACGGGACACAGAGCGGCATATTCATTACTATATGGGATGTCCGAAAGCAATGCTTTAACCACTTGCTTACTGGGCACATAAACCCCCTTCGTGCCCAGGCGAAATTTCAGCTTCCGGCACTGCGTCGCTTTAACTGACAATTGCGCGGTAGTGTGACGTGGCACCCAAACAAAATTGGCGTCCCTTTTTTCCCCACAAATAGAGCTTTTTTTTGGTGGTATTTGATCGCCCGTGCGGTTTTTATTTTTTGCGTTATAATGAAAAAAAGAGCGACAATTTAAAAATATATATATATTTTTTACTTGTTGCTATAATAAATATACCATTTTTTTTTTTTTTTTATATATTTTTTTTTCTCAGTTAAGGGCGATACGTATTCTTCTACGTATTTTTGTAAAAAAAAAAAAAAAAATCACAATAAGTGACTGCTTTGCGCAAAAGTTATAGCACCTACAAAATAGGGGACATAATGATTTTTTTTTTTATATTTTTTTTTTTACTAGTAATGGCGGCGATCTGCGATTTTTATTGGGACTGCGATATTGCGACGGACACATCGGACACTTTTGACACATTTTTGGCGCCATTCACATTTATACAGCGACCAGTGCTATAAAAATGCACTAATTACTGTATAAATGTGACTGGCATTGAAGGGGTTAACACTAGGGGGTGAGGAAGGGGTTAAATGTATTGCCTGGATGTGTTCTAACTGTATGGGGGGAGGGGGGTGACTGGGGGAGGTGACCGATGCTGTCTCCCTATGTACAAGGGAAACAGCATCTGTCATCTCTCCCTGACAGGACGTGAAGCTCTGTGTTTACACTCAGAGCTCCACGTCCCTGCTGTCTCACCGACGATCGCGTGTACCTGACGGACATCGCGGCCGCCGGGTACACGCATCGGATCCTCGGTGATGCGTCGGGACTGTTTTTCCCCGCCGCGCGCCACCCTGTGGCGCGCGCGGGGAATTACAAGCAAATCACGTCCAAAGACGTGACCCCGGCGCCTCAGATCCGCGCTGTTCACGTCTTTGGACGTGACATGGTATTGAAGTGGTTAATGAGGGGAGGGAGACATCTTCCAAAGAAGGATTCAATTTAGAGGTATACTCAAATAATAATAATAATAATTCCAACTTAGTCAAGAAAAAACTTTTTTTTTTTTTTTTTTTTTTTACAACCAAGGGTGCTTCTGATCCCGAGGATCTTAAACTGCAGCCTGTAGTACTGCCTGTCCAAAGGCTGAATCCGCATTCCTTCTCACGTCTAGTTGATAAAACTTTGTAAACGTGTGGACTGATGACCACGTCGCCGCCTTGCATATCTGAGCCATAGAGATCTGATGGTGTGCTGCCCAGGAGGCGCCCATGGCCCTGGTAGAATGGGCCTTTACCGACAACGGAGGAGGCAACCTCTTCAAACCGCAGGCTTGAATGATTAATTGTCTAATCCATCTCGAGATGGTGGATTTTGCAGCTGCCTGCCCCTTCTTGGGGCCATCTGGTAGAACGAATAACACATCTGTTTTTCGGATCTTTTCTGTAGCTTTAAGATAGGCCTTCATGGCCCGGACAATATCCAAGGTATGCAGCAACCCCTCCTTTCTAGATGTGGGTTTCGGAAAGAAGGATGGAAGTACCAAATCCTGGTTCAAGTGAAAATTGGATATAACCTTTGGTAGAAAGGAAGGATGGGGCCGGAGAACTGCCCTGTCCTTATGCAGAACAAGATATGGTTCCTTACACGTTAAGGCTGCTAATTCTGACACTCTCCTGGCCGAAACTATAGCGACCAAGAAAACCAACTTTCTTGTCAGTAAGACTAAAGGAATCTCAGCCAACGGCTCAAAAGGTTGTTTCTGTAGAGTGGACAGGACAAGATTTAAGTCCCATGGACAAATTGGTGACTTGACAGGAGGATTAATACGCAAACCCCCTGTATGAAGGTCTTTACCAGCGAGTGGGTGGCCAGCGGCCTCTGAAACCACACTGACAGAGCTGAGATCTGTCCCTTGATTGTGCTTAGTGCCAGGCCTTTATCCACTCCTAGCTGGAGAAAACTTAACACCCTATCAATATTATATTTGCGGGAATTCCATCTTTTGGATTCACACCAGCCTACGTAGTTCCTCCACACCCTGTAATAAATCACCCTGGAGACCGGCTTTCTAGCCCTAATCAGGGTAGGAATTACCTGCCTAGACAGACCTCTACCCCTGAGAATCAGGGATTCAGCCTCCAGGCCGTCAAATTTAGACGCTGTAATGTAGGGTGGAGGATCGGACCTTGTGAGAGTAGGTCTGGTCGTAGAGGAAGAGTCCAAGGGTCTCCCACTGCCATCTTCAGGACTAGTGAGTACCAAGTCCTCCGGGGCCAAGCCGGAGCTACTAGAATGACTGGCTTGTGCTCCACTCTGATCCTGCGCAACAGGCGAGGAAGTAACTGTAGCGGAGGGAATGCATATAGAAGTTTGAATTGATGCCAAGGGCAAACCAACGCATCGGTTCCGCAGGCCATAGGATCCCTCGCTCGAGACACGAACCTGTCTAGTTTCTTGTTGAACCTGGATGCCATTATATCTACGTCTGGCATTCCCCACCTCTGGCAGATTGTCTGAAAGACCTGGGGATGCAGAGACCACTCCCCTGGCAACAGACTCTGGCGACTTAAGAAGTCTGCCTGCAGGTTGTCCACTCCGGGAATGAATATCGCCGAAATGCAGGGTACATGAACCTCTGCCCACTGAAAAATCAAGCTCACCTCCCTCTGAGCGGCCTGACTCCTGGTTCCCCCTTGGTGGTTTATGTATGCCACCGCCGTGGCATTGTCTGACTGGATTCTCACCGGGAACCCCTGTAATCTGGAGGTCCATGCCAGAAGGGCTAGGCGAGCAGCTCTGATCTCCAAGATATTGATGGGGAGCTGCCTCTCTGCTTTCACCCAAGTTCCCTGGCGGGAGAACCCCTCGAAGACCACCCCCCAGCCTGCCAGGCTGGCGTCTGTGGTAACTACCTTCCAGACAACAGGGCTGAAGGATTTTCCCTTTAGAAGATTCTGAGGGTTCAACCACCAGGCCAGGCTTTGTCGGACCCTTGATGATAGCGTCAAAGGGGACTCTAAGGCATGTGCCCTCTTGCCCCAGGCTGCTAGAATGGCTGCCTGTAGGACGCGAGTGTGGATCTGAGCGTATGGTACTGCCTCGAATGTGGCCACTAGCTTGCCTAGTAATCGCATACACAGGCGAATAGTTGTTTTTTTCTTGCTTAGAACCAACTGAACCAACCCCTTGATAGCCTCGATCTTTACAAGGGGCAGGAACACCCTTTGCTGTTCTGTGTCTAACCTCATGCCGAGGTATTCCAACTGCTTTGTAGGCTGGAACGCTGACTTTCCCCGGTTTAGGACCCAGCCGAATTCTTCGAGGTACCGAACCGTGAGGTTTACTGCCTGTTGCAGACCCGGCCGTGCCGTGAGATCTATGATTAAAAGGTCGTCCAAGTATGCTAGGACTGTGACCCCTTGGATCCTTAAATTGGCCAGAACTGGGGCTAGGATCTTCGTGAATACCCGGGGGGCCGTGGCCAGCCCGAAGGGGAGCGCCCTGAATTGGAAGTGTCGCTGCCCCACCGCGAAGCGTAAAAATCTTTGATGCGACTGAAAGATTGGTACATGAAGGTAAGCATCCTTTATGTCTATGGAGGCCAGAAAATCGTCCCTCTGAAGCGCGGCGGCTGCTGACCGGATGGATTCCATCCGGAAGGAACGAACCCTTAGGTAACCGTTTAACCTTTTTAGGTCCAAGATTGGCCTGACATCGCCGTTGGGCTTTGGTATGACAAAGAGATTGGAATAGAAACCTAGCCCTTGCTCTTGGGCTGGCACTTCTATAATTACGTCCTGGCAAAGCAGGTGATCCAAAGCTGCCAGCATTGAGGCCTTCCTTGCTGGATCTCTTGGTAGCCTTGATTCTTGAAAATGAGGCGGAGGACACTTTAGAAACTCCAGTCTGTAGCCTGTGGATACAGACGCCCGGACCCATTTGTCGGGGATCTTGGCTTCCCAAACTTCTGAGAAGAAACGAAGCCTTCCCCCCACCCGCGAGAGTGGGGGCGCCCCTTCATAAGGCAGACTTAGGGGCTGTCTTTGTCGGCTTGCGATACCATGGCCTCTTACCCCCAGGGGCCTGTCCCTGCGATCTACTGTTAACATTGGATCGTGCAGGCGGCCGTCGATACTGCCTGGAATTTGAGGGCCCCGAGACAGGAAAGAGCTGCCTTTTAAATGTAGGACCCCGGAATGTCTTTTTGACCGGTAAAAGGGTACTCTTGCCATTTGAAATAGTCTGAATATATTTATCCAGATCCTCTCCGAAGAGTCGTCCTCCATGGAAGGGAAACCCTGCCAGAAGCTTTTTGCATGGGGGCTCCGCCGCCCAGTTCTTCAACCATAAGAGCCTTCTCATGTGCACCAAAAATAGTGATAAACGAGAGGCCTGCTGGATGGAATCTTTTATAGCATCTACAGCAAAACACAGAGCTCTGGGAATGTCAGAAAACTCTTCTGCTTGTTGGGTAGGCATGTCCTTTAACATTTCTTTTGTCTGGTCCTTTAACGCCTGACAAACTCCAATTGCAGCCACAGCTGGCTGTACCACTGCTCCTGCCGTAGCAAAGGATGCTTTTAAAAGTGTCTCTAACCGTTTTATCAACCGGATCTTTAAACATATGTATGTTTTCCACCGGGCAAGTTAGTGATTTATTCACACATGAGATGGCTGCATCCACTACTGGGAGCCTCCACCTCTTGGAGAATTTTTCCTCCATGGGGTAAATGACCGCAAATCTTTTTGGTGGCAGAAAAATCCTGTCCGGCCGTACCCAATCCCGAAAGATCAATTCCTCCAAGAGAGGATGGACCGGAAAAACTGCGTTACTTAACGGAGCTTTCAAAGAGCCCAGAGAGGATACCGGAGGAACCTGAGGCTCTGGCAATGGTAAACTAAATGCCGAGCGGACCATGTCCGTCAAAGACTGTACCCACAGTCTTTCTGTCTGGGAGTCTGAAAATGGTTCCTCAGAGGCAGATCCCTCAATCCCCGAACCCTCTTGGTTCAGGTCTAGTTGATCCTCCTGTGATTCCAATTCCTCCGGAGAGAGAATCTCAGCATCTGAGGATACACCTCTTGGTGATGGGGATCTAACCCGTTTCTTACCAGGAATAGCTCTAGCGATCAATGCTGCTATTCTCTCTTCTAGCCCCCCTAGGGATACGGCTAGCATCTCCTCTGTGATAAACACAGGGCTGGGCTGATCTGGGCCAGCCTCCGCACCAGATCCCCCTAATGGCTCATCCAAGGCGCCCTTTATGGGAATAAGTTGCGGGGAAAGTATCGGCATATCATCAGAATCAGAGGGGGAACCCCTTTGTTTTTTGGTCTTTTTTGTACCCTTTGACCCCGAACCTTTGGAAGCCATAATACAAAATTCGAGGGACTCCGCCAATCACAACAAACTGTAGTGGCCAGGAGTAAAAAACTAGAGCTTAGGGGACAATTGATCACTAATGCCCAAAAACTGATGGGGCCCCGTATGTTTTTTTTTTTTTTTTTTTTTAAATATATATTATATATATATATATTTTTTTTAAACATACAGTGACCCCAAACTTAGTTTGCCAGCCTCCAACCTGCTGCAAAAAGGGGGATTTCTTGGCTTAACAAAAAAGGCATTGGAAACAAAGTCCAGCATGTACTACCCCTCTTCCGCCACCGGGAGTCACTGTTCTGCCGATCTGCGTCCTCTCCTTCTGAGATCAGCCTCAGACTGAGCACTGACAATGCCTGCTGATCTATAACAGCACAAGGCGCGCCCCTGTATGACGCTACAGGCACGCCCCCCCCCGCCCTCCCCTCTGAACGGCGCGTGCGCGTATGCCGGAACAGGAGGAACATGGAGGAGCCGCGCTGCTGGAGACCCAGGACTGCAGTATCAGGCGGCAGATTCAAACCCCCGGCCAGGTAGGACTCTCCAAAAGGCCCCATAGGGATCCTTACCAGTCCTAGGAAGAAAGCAGCAGGTTAGCTAGCAACACTATTTTTAGACAGGGGAACCTAGTGCTGGGGGAAAAAAGGGTCATCCTGTCTTTTTTAGACATAGTGAGCAAGGTTGCCAATGCAGAGCATACTTAGGCTACCCCCCTTTTAGGTTACCCCGGAGAGCCTGCTGTCGAACCAAGTCCCGCAGGCTCCCCCTTACCTGCTCCATGCTGCAGGATGTTTGTCCAGCAAAACGATCCAATCTTCTCCCATCTCCGTGGGTAGTGTAGTAGACCTTCAGGCCCTGGGGTCCTATGAAGGTACCCACTGTCCTGGACCTATATAGCACCCTGGCAAACAGGAACTTATGGTCTTTACAAACTCCAAGTCCTGGGCCCAGGGTCCAGCCCTCCAAAGAGGAGCATTATAGGCAAAACCCCACGGTTTGGGGCCCGGGTACTGTCCACTTTGGCACTGAGGCTCCTTGGACAGATCCGGTTAGCCCGCCCTTAATCCCAAGGATGTGGAGCAAAGCTATTCCGTGACCAACACCTAAGACACTGGCGAAAAAACTGAGGGACTCCCTCTAGGGGAGGGGGTTATATAGGGAGGGACTTCCTGTTTGAGATTGCCAGTGTCCACACCTGAAGGTACTCCATATAACCCATATAGTAATGAATATGCCGCTCTGTGTCCCGTGATGTACGAGAAAGAAATCTGAACACTGCTAGTATAGGACTATAGAAATCTCTCTGTAGATTAACCACTTCAGTACCAGGCACTTACGCACCTTCCTGCCCAGGCCAATTTTCAGCTTTTAGCGCTTTCGCAATTTGAATGACAATTGCGCGGTCATGCTACACTGTAGCCAAACGATTTTTTTTATCTTTTGTTCCCACAAATAGAACTTTCTTTTGGCGGTATTTGATCACCTCTGCGATATTTATTTTTTGCACAATATAAAAAAAGAAAAAAGAAAAGAAAAGAAAATCTTGGGGAAAAAAATAAAATAAAAAAACAAGTTTTTGTTTCTGTAAACATTTTTTGTAAATAAATAATTTTTCTTTTTCAATGACGGGCACTAATATAGCTGCAATGACGGGCACTGATAAGGCGGCACCGATGAGGTGGCACTGATAAGTACCGATAGGCGGCACTGGTATGCGGCACTGATGGGCACTCATAGGGGTCCCTCTGAGGAGTACATATGGATGGCACTGATACGTGGCACTGAGGGACACCGATGAGTGGCATCATTGTTTTTTTACTGTACCATTATGGTGCCAGTCAGTGCCCATTTGTGGGCACTGATTGGCATATGGCATATTTTGGCACATGTGGATGGCCAGGGGGTAAATACCTGGCCATTCACATGTTGTCCTCTTCTCCCTGGTGGTTCTAGCGGCTTCCCTGGTGGTCCAGTGTGGGCATCCGCGGGGAGGCTGCGTTGATAAATAAGGAGAGCCGCAGATCGGTACTCGTGTCTGTCAGACGTGAGTGAGGAAGAGCCGTTCAACGGCTTTTCCTGTTTACATCGTGATCAGCAGTGATTGGACACGGCTGATCACGTGGTAAAAAGCCTCTGTCGGCTCTTTACCGAGATTGGTGTAGCGGTGTGTCAGACTGACACGCCGCACCACCGATCGCCACGATGCGTGCCCCCACAGGCGCGCGGCGGCTGTTATCCTGCAGGAAGTCAATAGACGTCCAGTCAGGATAACAAAACCACTTCCCGGATGTCAATATGCTACTGACCAGGCGGGAAGTGGTTAAATAATAAAAGAGAACTTTTTTCTTTTTTTTCGTAATTCTACTGCAATATCCCAAGGTTAGTTGTTCCTTAATCCTTGTGTCCCTTTTTGTCTGTATCTGTTAGTCGCTGGCCAGGATGTACAAATTGAGGGTGGCTTCCTTCCCTTAAAAAGGGGTTTTAAACTCATCAGGTTTTTTCACCTGATTGCATTGTATGCATTCAGGTGAAAAACCTCCTGTGCTGCAGCTGCCCCCCAAAGCCCCCCTTTTACTTGCCTGTACCCGATCTTTCCAGCAACGCGGACAAGCACACCAGCTCAAGCCAGTGTCTCGGGTCCTCATTGGATAGATTAATAGCAGCAGGAGACATTGGCTCCCGCTGCCTTCAAACAAATTCAATGATGCGGGACCCGGTTCCCGATGTCTGTGTCAATGGACAGAGAAGGAGGACACGGGAGTGCACCCACACGAGCGCCCCCAAAGAAGGTGCTTCTCTGTCGGGGCACTCGAGAAGGAGGAGCCAGGAGCGCCACAGAGGATCCCCAGAAAAGGAGGGTCAGGACCCATCTGTGCAAAACAGACTTTACCATTCTTCTTCAGCTCAATCTATTGGACACAATGCAGTATTTTCCAAATCCGCTCTACTCTAATGAATGAAAAACATCCAACCTGGCAGAGAAAATAGCCTAGTACCTTTCCATTTTGATAACACAGAACTAATGTACATGCAGTTTTATAGGATCTGTAAATTGCTTTATACATACAATATGGGGGGGGGGGAGAGAGAGAAGAAAGAAGAAATACCAAACTGAATAAAAAAGGTAAAAAAATCCTACCCAAAAGCCACAGCCCCCGCGATCGCCAATCCTAGTGCTGCCGACTTGCCGCGACCTCTAGCGGCTGTCAGGGCCACTGTACTGCGGAGGGTCTTCTCCGATATCGCCTCTATAAACTTCAGAACTGCCTTGGCCTGCAGAAAAGGAGGAATGTGGAAGAAACGCCAAAATGTAAGAATAAAAAAAAGAGCACATATGAAAAATTGGAAACATGAAAAACTGTAGTATACATATTGGTGGCGTAAACAGCACAACATGGAGAGCACCTGTGTGGTCATAGAACACAACACTAAACAAGATGGAGTGCAGGTGATGAAGGCACCATTTTTGTTTTAATTCAGAAGTTTTGGGGAGTTTAAAAGTAAAATCCTTTAGGCCTCATTCACACGGGGAGCAGTAAAGACAGTCAGGATGATTTGTGTTTTTACCGCTGCTGACTGCCCATCTAACCTATACAATGGCGCCGGAGGGGATATCACTTTGCTTCACGTCACATGTGTGTAATGTTGCACTTAGCAGGTAGTACTGCAGCCAAACTTGACCCATTAGGCCTTCTAAAGGAAGAATGTCTTTTTCCTTAATGCATTCTTTAAGAGGAACTGCAGTCTTCTTATATAATTTGTAATAAAAACATCTTTGCCATTTTGAAGCTTCCCTCCAACCACTTTGCAAATTATTATTTTATTTATACTGAGGTTCTGGATTTGCGAAATATGCAGTAATACAAGGCTTTCTCCCTGGTGTGGAGTGTTGTGCTCGCCCCCTCCTTTCGACTACAGGAGAGTCGGGACGCTCTCTACGTTGCAGATAGAGAAAGGAGCTATGTGTTAGTGGGCGTTCTGACTCACCTGTAGTCCAAGGGAGGGGGCGCGCACGACACTCCACACCAAGGAGAAAGCCTTGCATTACTGTGTGGAGTTACAGACAGAAGAACAGGAAGTGAGGATTTCTCAGAAGAAATAAGTACATTTAAAAGCAAAATGGAAGGATGGGGTAAGTGAAGGAGGACTGCACTAAGGTAAAGGAAGCTATTTAGGGGGGGGGGGGGGGAATTGTACCTTTTACAACCCCTTTAAAAAAAAAAAAAAAAAAAACAGATACAAGGTCTACCAGCCTGGTCATCTTTTATACCCAAATAATGATTATCAAATAATAAAATGTTTTGTAAATTGAAACCTAGTGGAGTGCTCCATGTCAGATTTACCTGGTCGAGGGTCTTGCAGTTTTCGACCAGAACCCCAACTGGCTGTGTGTCCTGGAGACTGAGCTTCACCTCCTGCAGCTCCTGCTCCTCCGGGGTCAGGCTGCTCTCCTGAAAAATACATTGAGATACTGCTGAAGCACCATACATGGTCAGTATATTATGGAACAACCACCACCTTATGATCAAATACACAAAACAAACAAACAGATAAAAAGGAAATAAGAAAACCGCAGAACTTTCCGACTCTAAAATGGTAACCTGTAAGGGGTTTTAACCTAAGGACCGGCGCATGTACATTTACATCGGCAAAATGGCACATCAACGTATATATACGTTGCTGCCTAGACGTGGGTCCGATCGGAACCCCCCGGTACATGCGACGGTCCCCGTGGCTGTATGATCGATCCGTGCTGAGGGGGTGGCTGTTCGTTTTTGTCCGCCCCCTCCGGATCGCTCCCAGCCAATCCGCGCGCTCCCCCTGCAGTACACTTCCTCCTCCTGTGTAAACACAGGAAGAGGGAAGTGATGTGATCTCTGCGTTTTTTTTCAACCACCGCTGAGGAGAGATCACATCTCACAGTAAGTCTGCACAACACTACACTGACACACAGACACATTTATTTAAACTTGTAAAGAAACAGTGCCAGAAAAAGCCTGGTCGGCAAGTGGTTTTAATAGCACCCCAAACACAGGTAGCAGTCAAGCGTTTTGCTACACGTGCAATAAAAAACACAAAACTTCCAAAAAAATGTGCAACATAAAAAGCAATTGGCTTAATGTGGAAATTTGGTACAGTTTGGAGACCATTGATATAATAAATGGAAAAAAAGACCAAAACATTTAATATTTTCTACTTCGTTATAATAATAAAAATGTATAAAAAAATCATACATTTTGACATGTTGGGTATCAATTTACTTGGCGTAACATTCTCTTTCACAACATAAAAAAAACTTTACTGTTGCATTTTTTTTTTTTTTTTAAAGCGTATTTTTTCCTCAAAAAAAAAGTGCGCTTGTAAGACCGCTGTGCAAATACGGTGTGACAGAAAGTATTGCAACGACCGCCATTTTATTCTCTAGGGTGTTAGAATAAAAAAACATATGTTTGGGGGGCCCAATTAGAGGAAAGGAGATGGCAAGGAAAACTCAGGGGAAGCTTCATTAACCTTATCGTGCCAACAGCCACCACAAGATGGCGCCAGATCTCAGAAGGAAGCTTAGGCCTGCAGAAGGCCGCAAAGCTGCGGCCCGGCGGGGGAGGTGGGGGCGCACAGAGACAGTGGATGGATGGGGTCTCCATGCACCCGTACCTCCCCCGCCGCGCGCATCGTGTCGGGCCGTGCAGGCCGATAATTGAGGCCGCGGGCTTTGCAGCCTTCTACAGGCCTACGCTTCCTTCATCAGGCGCCAGGTCGCTAATTTTAGTCACAATTGCAACCTGGCGCCCGGATTTCGTTGAGCCCTGTATTAAAAGATCACAAAAGGAAAATTTTTTCTTAGCTAGCTTCCTTTACCTTACTGCAGTACTGGTTTCATGTCCTTATTGTTCGTTTTTGCTTTGAAGTTGCTGTAATCCTGCTCTGTTCTCCACACTTCCTGCTTGTCAGTTTCCTTATAACCACAGTGCTGGGAGTTTTCTCACTGTGGTCTGAGCTGTCATTACTGTGTGTCTAAAACTTCCCAGAACCAGATTCATTTTAAAAACAAAACACTGCCCTGGATTTGTTTGTTTTTGTTCTGTGTGTCTATTTATACTTCACAGAAACATGAAGCCAGTTCAAAAGTGAAACTAACCTGCAGGCACATTATATGATTGATTTTTATCTATTTTTAATCATTTTGAAAAGGAATCAGTTTACAGGGTATAGAGACATAAAAGTTAACAGTCATTTCAGCAAAAAAAAAAAAAATGGTTTTTCTTTAGTGACCCTTTAAGGTTACAGGTCAATAGTCCCTACATGTTTGGCCAAACATTGGCTTCATTTAGGGTAAATAGTGGCCATCAATACTGTATAAATGGCTCTAGAAAAACTGTTTCTGGGGGCACAAGTAACGTTTTGATTAAGATATTAATCTATACAGACGCTATACAAGTAATGGCAGTGATCAGTGACTTAAATTGTGACTGTTAGTGTGGCAGACAATCTGGCGCTAACCGACACTGGCTGAGAGGGACGCTGACAGACACGGATGTTGCTAGTGACACCAATACAGCGATCAGTGATAATACTGTACTAATTGCACAGGCTGGATGACAGGGGGGGTAATCAGGAGGGCAATCATGGGGTTAACAGTGTGCCTAACAAGTGTATGTGTGTGGATTTACTTACAGATCTGGCTGGGTTTCTCTACTTGCTTTAATTTCTGCCCAGCAGCGAGAAATCCAGCCAAAGCCTGTTTACAAAACACACAGATCTGTGGTGTGACTGGCCACAGGCAATCAGCAGGTACACAGCCAAAATAGTTGGCTTTAGCCTGCTGACAAACTCATGCCTTGTCCAATCACAGCACAGGTCAACAGAGGGCACATGCCTGCACGCCTCTAAAAGAAGTACACCGCAATGTACAGGTAAGTGGAGTTTCTTGGCTGTGGTTATGCAGATACAGCCCAAGAGCTATGAAGATGCCCCTTACCTGTGTCTTTGGTGGAATAGGCGTTATGTTGGCAATATGGCTGGAAGTAGGCAGGATATTCAGCTGATCATCAATCACCATACAGTTCTTACAGGAGGACAGAGATAATATAAACCTGTGGGGAATGGAAGTATATCAGTACACAAAATTCATCAAAAGCCAAATAGTCCAGATATATAAAACATGCTGCAGTAAGGCCAAGTATACATTTCTGCTTGGAGGGGAGTGGTAAAAACAGGTGCTTGGAGCACTATTCTTACAGTTTTATCACAGATAATGAGACCAGTTTTATCCTTTCCAACGACATCTGAATGTGTCCTGACGAAGCCTAACAGTGAAAAGTGTTGACGCACAGGGGCTTGCGCTTTAACATGTACTCTATGTGTTTTTTAATTCTTCTAAATATTTTCTATGTACCATGTATTCATTTAAATAAACATTGTAATATTTTTGTAACATTTTTTACTGTTACTCTAAAGTCCGATTTGTGGGATATCTTTTAGTATCCCCCCTGCCCCCCCTTTTCTCGTCTGTTTTTACCGTGCCCCCCCTTGAGCTGCAAAGGCAGCCAGATGGGGCTGTACACCTGTACACTTGCAGTGGAGGCGAAACTTTGCCTTGGGTCATGATTTGCATTCACCTGCTGCGTTCGGCCGAACGTGTCTCATTCAAGCGAACGGCGGGCTGCACTGAAACTCCATGCAAATCACACCGCGGTGGTACTTGCTTTTGGGCATAGGCGTGAGCACAGGGTGTGCCAGGTGTGCCCAGGCACACCCTAATCACCCTGTGCAGTACAGATTACCCTACTGCCCCCCCCCCTTTCCTCCCACAGCGCCTCCGGCTTCCCTTCTCTCCTTTCCCGCTGGCTGTTGCTGCAGAGATGTTTTAGGATGAGTGGGGGAAGGGGCCGGTAAATATGTAATTTACCGGCCCCATCTCTTTGTAAATGAACATTGTGAGTTATCGGTAATACGTCTTTGAGCTTTGGGGTGCACACCCTAATTCAGTAGGCTGCGCACACCTATGCTTTTGGGGGTTTAAAGCAGATGGTGAGGCAACATTCTGTCACACGCCCTCTGAAAAGTGATCCACCGCTGATTACTCTTCAGAGGGCAATGCACATCTCAGAAGCTTATATAGTAGGGAGCAAGATATAACATTGTCAAATCAAACAGATCATCTACCTTTCATTAAAACGCCCCACAACGTCCTGATGTGCTTCTGTTCTGTAGCGAGAATGAACATCCTAGAGAAAGAAGACAAGAAATTAGTCCCTGCAAATTTCCTCACTGACAACACTTTTACAACCGAGGAGCAGGAATGGTAAAATGTGTGGAACGACGGGGGCGGAATCACTCAGTACTAAAGAGTATATGTTGGGTTGTACCAAAGATACCATAAGGATGAGCACAAGAGGACTATTGGCCCTGCATTGTACACAATACAAATGCCAACCTTAGAGAAGAGGTACTGAGGGACCAGATGGAGGAATCCGGCCAGAATGAGGAATAAATTGAGTATTGCAGCTTATTTCTCCACCCATAGACTTAACGGGCATTCAACCCCTGCAGTGTGGGCAGAGGGCCCATCCCAAGACCACGCGTTCTTTCCTGCCCGGAGCTAAGCTTCACCAAAATTACCGATTCCTAAATCTTTAACTACTACGTTTACATTTTTCTCATACATGTAAAAAAAATCTGCATTTTTCTTTTTGCACTAGAAAAATTAATTATATACCCACATATATATTTTTAAGCAGAGGCCCTGGAGAATAAAGCGGCTGTTGACATTTTTTTATGTCGCACAATATTTAACCCCTTGCCTGCAGGAACTTTTACCCCCTTCCACCACAGGCCAATTTTCAGAGCCGTTGTACTTTGAATGACAATTACACTGTACTCATATGACATTTTTATCATACAAATAGAGCTTTCCTTTGGTGGTATTTAAAGTGGATGTAAACCCAAATTTATTTTTTTGCTGTCACAATGTACAGTATAAGATTTTCTATCATCTGTGCCCAGTCTTGCCACAGAGTTTATCCAGCTCTGAGCAATCCTCTTACTGTTCAGTGAAATAAAACAGACTTAAAGAGAAAAACCTTAGTCCGTTCTGCCCCCTTGCTGTGAGTGACAGGTTATTTACATATCTCATGCACTAGCCTGAGACAAGCATTATTTTTTTTAATTCCCACCCCCACTCCTTTTCTGAAGTCATGTGGTTAATTTTCTGGATTTTGACTGGATGTTAGTGATCATAGCAGAGGTGGGTGGGGAGTCTACTGACATCACAACTCCACCCACAGAGCTCCAGACAACAGACCCACCCACAGAATCTGCAGTTTTTCAGTTCTCATAACAGACAGAGGGGAGACATTTGACAGGTAAGGATCCATGCAGAAGGCATCTATATCCTTATAGATCAGCACTATGGCAGTAGTTTAGAAAGGATGAGAGTGGCTTTACATCCACTTTAATCACTGCTGTGTTTATTTTTTTGCTAATCAAATAAAAACTTACCCATGATAAATTCCTGAAGGTCTTGCAACCCTGGATTGATAACACTAAACCCACTAGATTTAAAACCACCCTTCTTCGGATCTGATGTGCTCTTGCCCCCCACCACAAGGTTTACAGATTGCAGAAATCCTGCGGTGACCCCAGCCCTGATATACTTACCATGGTCATGGTGTACAGCTGCTTCAGGGAGCTCATAGTGCGGAGAAGAAGCACCACAAGTCCACCACCTTCCACCGTCTCTATAGTACGAGCCAGCAAGTTGGGGGTCAGAGCCTCGAAATCCTAAAAAAAGAAAAAGGAAAACTAAAACAACTCTGTACAAATCTTGAGAGACACCCACAGATGACTGATGCATTCCTGTGACACCTGTGTTCAATAGGGATGAGCTGGGTTTGATCCAAACTCTGTTCTACAGAACCCATGGAAAGCTGTCACAGGATCCCATCCCTGCCAGCCCATTCAGCATCAGTCGCTTGCAGCTGCACAAAGACAATAGGCTGGGAAAATCGCTGACCTAAAGTGGCTGCACAGTCATATGGCCATATTAGGTCAAAGACATACCGTATATACTTGCGTATACGTTTTTCAGCACATTTTTTTTTGTGCTGAAAATGCCCCCCTCGGCTTATACTCGAGTCACCTTTTTGCACCTGATCTCCCTGACTTTGTGGACCCGGTACCAGTATACATATAGCCCCCTTCTTCCTCTACAAGTGTGCAAAGTCCGGGGACCACCGATTTTTCAAAGCCGGGCACCCCTTCCATAGACTTCCATGTTAAACGTCAGTCTAGTCATGGGCACAGCGAGGCATGGGCACATGGACACCCTAGGCTTATACTCGAGTCAAATTGTTTTTCCAATTTTTTTGTGATAAAATTAGGTGCCTCGGCTTATATTCGGGTCGTCTTAATCTCGAGTATATACAGTAATGAACATCCCTGCCCCGCAGCTCCACCTTCACCTCAGCCACAGCCGATTGGGTCGGGGGGGGGGGGAATGTGACAGATTCCGACTGGTTCAGCTGAATTGAGTTTGGAACAGACCCAACTCATCACCACTTATAGCTGGCTTTTTTTGTGATCAAACTATGAACAAGTAAAAACATTTTGCACACTTTCAAACCCAATTCTGTATATCTAGACCAGAAGGCACGTCCAGCAAATCCTGAGGAACTCTGTGCCTCCTGCCTCAGAGAACTGATAAGCTCACTGCTGTATGAAGACCTGGGAGGGACAAGAAGAATGATCTAGGTACGACATACCTGCAAGACGCACATGCCATAGGTGTTTCCCAGAATCTTATGGGTCTCGTTATAATAACAATAGCGGATGTTGGTGGCGGCAATAAACAGCTCAAATGGGTCGTCCTCCTTGATGTTAAGTGTGCCGCTCTTTATCCTCTTCTGTAGTTTTCTCATTTTCTTCTTCCGGTTACTGCAAAAGAAAGGTGTATGCGTCACAAACCAACTCCAGAGCTGGCACGTGCTGGATTCCAATCATCGGCCACATTCAGAACAACTCCAGAGACGGCACGTCCAAGGATTTAAACATCAGCCTCATTCAGAACTCCAGACAAGTCATAGACACAAACCACGAAACAGGACTACTGGGCTCAGAAATAACCAAAATGATTTTCCCGCTGGCTGAGAATGGTTTACAGGAGGCTTTTGGTGGGACTGCCACTCCAAGTATTAAGAACGAAGCTTAGGAGAAGAATTCAGAAATATTCATAACTAAGACAGACCATATAGAAATGTGCCATAGTGGCGCTCTATTGGTACTGTAATTTCTGTTTTCAGCCACTAGGTGGCATTGTATGCTTCACCCGATACCTGGGCAGTCGGGGTGATCGGTGTGGCGGGGGCACTGATCTGCCCCCTTTTCAGCTGCTTCAGTGAAAGTTATACAGCAGTGGTCGGAGCTTGCAACTCCCCCCAAAGCCGCACCGATCACCGCTGACTTTCCCTGAATCCTCCGCTGCGCTGTTCTCTACCTCCGGGATTGTGTCCCCCTCAATGCTGCTCTCCCCCTCGGTGTCCTTGTCCCCCTCCATGCTGCCGTCTGTGCTCCTTGTCCCCCGCCATGCTGTGTCCCCCTCCGGGTCCATGTCTCCCTCTGTGCTGCTCTCCACCTCCGTGTCCTTGTCCTCCTCCATGCTGCCATCTGTGCTCCGTGTCCCCCTCCGGGTCCGTGTCCCCCCTCCGTGCGGCTCTCCCCCTCCATGTCCTTGTCCCCCTCCATGCTGCTGTCCGAGGTGCTTGTCCACCTCCATGCTGTGTCTCCCTCTGGGTCCTGGTCCCCCTCCGTGCTGCTGTCCGAGCTCCGTGTCCCCCTTCGTGCTGCTCTCCCCCTCTGTGCTCCATGTCCCCCTCAAAGTCCTCCTCCACCCCTTCGATCTGTCAGGATGGAGAGCTAAACCCCGGCTCCTACCTTTTTCACATAACTGAGCATCATATAATGTGTTTACGCTGCTTCAGTTTATGAATGGAGCCGCTGTCCATTCATTTTAGCCGAGGCTGCTGAGAAAGGGACTGGGGAATCTATGTCCTTAGTCATCTCCCCTTTGAGACAGAGAAAGGGACGATCTCACCAAAGCGCCCCCAACAGTGCTGATAAAAAAAAGAAAATAAAAATGCAACAAATAAAAATGAATTGTAAAAAATAATAATTGTAATAAAAAACACACTGTGGGGTTGATTTACTAAAATTGGACGTGCAAAATCGGGTGCCGCTGTGCATGGTAGCCAATCAGCTTCTAATTTTAGCTTGTTCAATAAAACCTGGAAGCCGGTTGGTTTCTATGCAGAGCTGCACTGAATTGTGCACTTCATTTTAAGTAAAAAAAAACCTGTGTGCCTTGTGAACAAGCCCCAAAAAATACTGTTTTTTCTACCTTATCCTAGACCCAGTGAGGAGCTCACAGTGTGCAGTGAAAGCAGAATAAGCAATTTCAGTCTAGGAGAGCAGCCGGTACGACTGTGCAAGACTGAAGGGAAGGCTGGAGGTCAGATTTATTAAGTGCAAAAAAAAAAAAAAAAAGTGGAACCGGAGCACATACGGATCCATGGAAGCCGATTATTACCTGCTGAAGCCCAGCTCCTTCTTGTAACACCAGAGTACAGAGGGACGAGCTCTGACTGCAGCTTTGGAGAGCATGTGATGGAGAATGACCACCTGCCGAAAGGGACATGGTTACTTTACAATCACAGAAGGCAATCTGCATACAACATAAAATACACACACAAATGCATAGGGCGGTAATCCCCAGCATCCAATAGGAATTCATGCATCCGCTGCAGGCTAGTGTTACACATACCGATTACAGGGAACCACTCTGGCTACACAAACTTTCAAAATTCAGCAATGGTGACTACCACAGGTTCCTTCCTGTCCCATAGCCAAAACAGGAAGCGAGAGGAAATCCCCCCCCCCCCCCCCCAAGAACTAGTGTCCCCAATACAAGATTTCATCTTTATTCCCTATTCAGGTGAGAACAGTCACCAGGACAAATAGAGAAGTTAAATCCTCCTAACAGGGACACAGACAGCAATAAAAAACAAGACAGGTGTTATAATCCATCTACACTATTCAAAATGTAAAAATAAATAAATCTTAGTATGTAGACACGGGGAGGGGGGGGGGGGGGGTTTCGGGTGCCTTGTTGGTAATCTGTCACAATAGATACACTGATTTCTCTGATTAGCGTGGTACTAAAGCTTTTATTATTCCCCCCCACCCGCCCATACATCAGTATCCAATAGCTGGTTGGTTACAGTGCGGTGAATGACTCTCTTATAACCACTATGAAAACGCACACTTTTTTTTGCTTCCGACACCCAAACTTCCTGTTGGGGGCTGCGCACTAATACCATAATTTACAATCATTTGTATTACACATCTCTTCATGCATAGAGCCGGTGTAAATGTGTCCATTGTATTTCAAACAATTTTGCCGAAAGGGATAAGTTCACTTTTGTAAAAAAAAAAAAAAAATGTATACAATATATATATTTAATAACTGTGCATCATCTTCCAGGTAAAAAAATGTGTACCGTATTCATAGGCGTATAACACGTGCCCCAATTTAAGAGGGAAGTTTCAGGAAAAAATACTTTTCTTTCAAATAAACCACTTTCAAATAAACCACTTTAAAGCAAAATAATGGCCAGTGCCAATCAATGCAGCCTGATTAGTGCCCATCTGCAGCCTCTGTGCCCATCTGCAGCCTGATATGCTCCCACCCAATGCCGCCCGATGTTTATCTGCAGCCTGACCATCTCTCATGCAGTGCAGAAAATCAGGAGGGGCATGAGCGCCGTCGGAATCACAGAGCCGCCATCTTCTGTTTACAGTACTCGGCTCTCAGTCGGCAGTCACATACAGTCTCGCCTCCGCCATCGGACCAACTCCTGTAATTGACAGAACACTGGTCCAATGCCGATGGCGGAACATGTGTGTGATGTCAGAGCCGAGTAAACAGGACATGACGGCTCTGTGATTCCAGCAGCGCGCGCGTCCCCCTCTTTCTCCTCTGAGGTACGCTATCGACGTATAACACGCACCCGTGATTTTCCCCCTATTTTCAGGGGGGAAAAGTGCGTATTATACACCGATCAATATGGTAATCATTTTTTTTTTTTTATTTCTTTATTTATATCAGGACAGATACCCACATTGGCCGCAACAACACAAGGTGATAAACAATGAACAGAGTAGGGAAACATTGGCACATATACAGAGTCATGACATATAATAAATTCCCAGTACCTCGGGGAATTATTATTTTTATTACTAGAAGCCCGAAAAGCATTTCTTCAGTGATCAACAGATCGTGGGTGCAATGCACGACTCCTGCAGACTCTCTGTGTAAGCCATCTGCTCGTACCTCATACAGGCAGGTAGTTACACACTAGACAGGAAAAAAAAAAAACTATCTAGAATGCTCAAAAGCACCCTGGTAGTTCATTGAGAATTATAAACCGACAATTGCAAAAGCTGTGAGTACTTGTAGTGTTCACCCAACGTGTGTTTTTTTGTTTTGTTTTTTTTTAATTGTGACAGTGGGTGTGGGGAGAAGATCCCCGGCTCCCAGTCACTAAAAGTGGGAACTTGAGGAACGGCTGCAGCAGATGTCATTTCTCTGCTGCCCGCCACACCACTTACAGAGATTGCCAGAGACTGCAGGGACAGGTTAGAGGTCTGACTAATACAAGTACGTTTCTGACCGATACCAATAATTAGAAAAATCGCCCGCCTGATAATCGGACGACCGCTAGTGGAAAGGACCTTTGCATTTAATTTTTTACAATTTAGCACAGAGATCCTCAAACTACGGCCCTCCAGCTGTTGCGGAACTACACATCCCATGAGGCATTGTAAAACTCTGACATTCACAGACATGACTAAGCATGATGGGAATTGTAGTTCCTGAACAACTGGAGGGCCATAGATTGAAGACCCATGATTTAGCAGATCCAAAAGGAGATATAAATTCCGTTCATCTTGTTTTGCTGTGTATAATGAGCAGCAGACATATAACCCAAAACACCCCAGATCACATGACCGATAATAAAACTGAACGCAATTACCTGATCCTTCCCATGGTCCCCCACAATCACAAATAAACTTCTGTGCTTCTCAGCAACTCCATTCTCGATCTGGACCCGGATCCGGTTATCAATCTTCTTCCTCTGCATTGTGATTGGTTAATCTGGAGGGAGCCAATGTCTCACGTTAGTCTTGTAAAAGCAAACTATGTCACATCACTCCTACCCAAAGTATACTGATCATGGGGCCCATAGCATTAGATAACATTAAGCTCCCCAGTGGATGTCATTTATAAAAATATGCTGTGCAATACCTTATTTATATGCAGCGCTCTGCGTTCACGTGACTGCCCGCTGCTCTCTTCTCCCGATTTGATAGGTGCAGGGGGAGAGGTGCTGGGTATCCCCCACTGACGTCAGCCTGGACAAGGAGAGGAGGCGACCGGTGAGCAGTCACAAGAGTGCTGAGCGACCCTCATAAATAAGGTATTACAAAGCATATTTTTATATACGACATCCACTGGGAAGCTTAATGTTGTATAACAGAGGGAACAATAGAAAGTGCAAGCAGTTCTTTTTACAGCAGGAGGGGAGGATGGGGAGCCAACAGGCAGGGAGGGGAAGGGGGTGAGAGAAGGATAGAGCAGGGGTTCAGATGACAGAGGCACATAAATGGACCACGATGTCAGGGTTCAGCAGCCGTGATACACCGTGGTCAGTTTACATAGGGGAGGGTATAGCCAGGCAGGATCAGCCAGGTATTTCAGGTGTTACAGGGGGCCAAATGACATAGCACAAGCACTGTGCTATAAAACATGCTTTAAAGAACAGGATTTAATATACATACACAAATATATATTAGTATTTCGTCCCTTCCCTCTTCTCAGAAGTATAATCTGCCTTCTGTACACAGGAATCTACCTCGCTAACTATCAGGAGGTGCCAGATGACATCAGGTACCCTGCAACTGCCGAAGGCCTTTTGCTGTGTGCAATCACAGCAGAAGCAAGCCAGTGGCGCGCATGCGTGCCATCTACCGGGAAATGTTGGGTCACATTATATATATATATATATATATATATATATTTATACACACACACACACACACACACACACACATCTGGCACAAAAGGGGCGGCCCTGTAGCAGTAAGACTGCTATAGGGTGCACCTAAAGTGGCCAAATCCTTGCCTATGTTCCTGTCAAAGCTGGTACCATGACGGCTTCTTTCTCTTGCAGCATCCTATGGAGCCATCCTAGACTAAATTTTTTTGGTCCGTATACTGTGTTCATTAATAGAAGCACACAGCCCTGTAGCCTAGAGATGGCAAGAAATTCCCCTGCAACTCCCCCCTCCCTTCTCCAAGATAACGGACTGACTGGAGATTGTATTGTCCACTGTTAAAGGAAAGAATGGGAAAAAGCTTTTTTTTGGGGTCACAGAAAGATTTACTTATGTTCTTCTGTGACCCAGTCAGCTAAAAATGGGCTATGGCCTGCTAGCCGCTGACATGGCAAAGCAGTGCCAGGCTCAGGAAGGTTCCTGACAATATTGCTGGGATCTTCCCGAATGCCAGCCACTCCAGCGATCGCAAAGAAGCACAATGGGGGAGAGCGATGACCGACAGTCACTGCTCTCAGTTTAGAGCAGACTGAGAGCTGAGTAATCATCAGCCATGTGATCACTCTGGTCTCAGTCCTACAGCGGGCATGGGACAGATACTGCAACTTGAAGGGAGTACGTATTCTTGTGATAGAGATGTATATAAATAGAGATAGAGATGTATATAGATAGAGATAGATATATATAGGGCTTTTTTTCTGGGGGAACTTGGTGGAACTCAGTTCCACCACCTTTGGCTCAGACCCTTTGGTGCCTGCTTACCACAATCACTTGTAAACACAGAAGTCTGGCTTCTGTGTTTACAAGTGCCAGCTCTTCACTCTGTGTGTAACCCCCCTGAACTCTGCACTCTGTATTAGTGAAATTCTGGTATTTAATGCCCCTTTAAGACCCTTCTACTGTTTGTGAAATCTGAACTGGGTCGTGGTTGAGTTCCTGCACCTATTTTCTGAGAAAAAAAGCTCTGGATATATATAGCCAGCCCATACATCTAACTCTTTCCTGTGAGGCCAGAAGTTTAAGGAAGCAGCACCAAGAAAGCCGGAGCCAGCAGTATTGAAAGCGGTAACTGCAAGTGCTGGGGTAGGTGTTTTAATACTTTGTTTACTGGGAAATGTTAATACTATTGTGCTCAGTGTGTTGAATGAAAAACAAAAAAGCGTTAATATTACATTAAAGGTTTCAGGTTCGCTCCATAGCAATTGTATTGCTACAAGGCGGCTCTCCTGTAGAAACAGATTATATATACACACACACAGTAAAACCTTGGTTAGAGAGTAACTTGGTTTGAGAGCGTTTTGCAAGACAAGCAAAATGTTTTAATACATTTTGCCTTGATATACAAGCGATGTCTTGATACAAGAGTAGCGTCATGTCACAACTGAGTATAACAAAGAAGAGCGGAGCCTCTAAGTGTAGCAATATGTTTACATTTAGCAACTTATTGCCACACTTAGAAGCCCCTCTTTCTCTTTTATACCCTGTAAAAAAATGCTTTGATATACAAGTGCTTTGGATTACAAGCATGTTTCTGGAACAAATTATGCTCGCAAACAAAGGTTAGATAGATAGATATACACACACACACACACGTGTATGTATGTATGCATGCGATTCTGCACCTACACCTGCAGGGGGCGCCCAAGTCGCTTCTGCTGTGAATACTCACAGCAGAAACTGATCTGCGGGTGCCAGACACTTAATATCCTCCGGCACCCGCCGATCATACACACATAACAGAGATCTGCCTATGTAAACAAGGCAGCTCACCATTCTGACAGGGGGGGGGGGGTGGATTTTGTGTTTTGCAGGGACTAGAATCCATCTCTTCCTCTAGTAAAAGCACCTCCAACAGTACACATAAACACTGGTTAGGCACAACATGTAAGCCTTTGATCGCCTTAGACGTTTAACCTCTTCCCTGCCAGGGTCATTAGCACAGTGACAGTGCATATTTGTAGCACTGATCACTGTATTGGTGTCACTGGTTCTCTTAAAGTGTCAGTTAGTCTCCGATTTGTCCGCCGCAATATCGCAGTCCCATTTTAACCGCTATCTGACCAGCCGCCGCAGTTTTACGGTGGCAGGTCGGTTCGGCTGCGCGAAATCACGTAATAAAATTACATAATTTCACATTTCAGCCACTAGGAGCGCGCGCGGACCCTGCTCGCCCCTGGTGCCACGCGCGGGCGATCGCATGTTACAGAGCGTGAGCTGGATGTGTAAACACCCAGCTCACAGGCCTGTCAGGGTGTGAAATGACTGTTCATACAATGTATGAACAGCGATCAGTCATTTCCCCTAGTCCGTTCCAATCCCCCCCCCCCCCTTCAGTTAGAACACACACAGGGAACATACTTAACCCCTTCCCCACCCCCTAGTGTTCACTCCTTCCCTGCCAGTGACATTTTTACAGTAATCAATGCATTTTTATAGCACTGATCGCTATAAAAATGCCAATGGTCCCAAAAATGTGTCCAAAGTGTCCGATGTGTCCGCTGTAATGTCGCAGTACAGATAAAATCGCAGATCGCCGCCATTACCATTAAAAAAATATATATATTAATAAAAATGACAAATCGACCCCCTATTTTGTAGACGCTATAACTTTTGCGCAAACCAAACGCTTATTGCGATTTTTTTACGAAAAATATGTAGAATACGTATCGGCCTAAACTGAGAAAAAAAAAAAAAACGCTTATTGGGATTTTGTTTACCAAAAATATGCAGCAAAATACAGATTGGCCTAAATTTACGAAGAACCTATTTTTTTTTTGCATTGTTTATTGGATATGTTTTTTTAGGTTTTATTTTTTTTTTTTTACATTTTTTTTGTTGTTGTTGTTTATAGCAGCACAAAAAATAAAAACCGCATCAAGTGGCGATCAAATACCACCAAAAGAAAGCTCTATTTGTGGGAGAAAAATTGTGTGTACAGCATTGCATGACCGCGCAATTGTCAGTTAAAGTAGCGCAGTGCCGTATCGCAAAAAAAAATGGCCTGGTCATAAAGGGGGGTACATTTTCCAGGGCTGAAGTGGTTATAGTAACATTATTATAGTGGAAATGACCAGAACTAAAAATAAGGAAACATGATGAGGGATGCACATACATAGGACAGCTGACAGACACACTCTCTCTCTCTCTCTTCTATGGAAGGACACAGGCACCTTAAGGGGACATCTATGTAATATAACCGGCCATTCCCCACCACATAACCCGCCTGTGACCCCCGTACCGCCCATGCCCCGGATCACCCAGCTCACCCATTACATACCCTACAATCAGGCAGCCAGCTCCGATCACATGTACCATGTGCACAGTAAGGTAGGACCCCGGGCTGTCCTCGGCGCCTGAATGCTTTCGCAGGGGTCCTTCCAATCAGAGTCGGCTTCGTGACGTCCCACATCTGCATTCCGGAAGCCATTTTGTTGTAGTCTGGAACATGCGTCGCCTGGTAGGCTATTAAAAAATGGCCGACTCTGAGACACATTTTTTTTTCAATGCAAGTCACATGGTTGCAAATACATGGTGTAGTTTGTGTTCAGGCTTAGGCTTTACAAACAATCTATTTTGGTTGATGGAATTATAAGTATTAGATCAGTTTTTGGTGCAGCAGCTGCTGCTACATTCAGTACCTTACATTACCTCCTAAGTAGATTAATCTTAAAAATAACCTTTTATAAGACTATTTCAACAGAAATCTTACATTAAGAATGTTATATGCACATTAAACATTATGTGTGGGGAGGGGCTAGGGTGACCAGATTTTTTAAATGAAATCCGGTGACATATTTTTTTCTTTACTAGTAATGGCAACAATCAGCGACTCTCTGCCCGTCGCTGCCCGCCTCACAGCCTCTCAAGTCTTTCTTTTCGGGCCCCGGCTACTACTGGATGGGGAGTGGAGGAAGATCACTCCCCCAGGGAAGGCAAGGAGATAAGGCAGGTGGCTGGCCAGGATTTGAGCCAAGGCAGAAGAACATGCGAACGGAGCTAAATGGGCATGCACCCGAAACTGAAGAAATATTCCCTCCGCTCTGACCAGCACATGATCATCAGAAAGGGGCACAGATAATGGAAAAAATACAACCCCCCCTATGCTAGTAGGCTAGGGTGACCAGACATCCCCAGTTTCAGGGGACAGTCCCTTGATTGAGGACACTGTCCCCGGACCAAGTCTGTCCCTGGTTTTGTCCCCAGATTGGATTTGATAGGGGGCAGGGGCAATTTCGAAGACAATCAGTGCAGAATTAAAATAAAAAAAATTGAATTACACCCCCCCACCCCCCCCCCCCCCGCTGCGCTGTGCCAGAGGTCCCCGGTTTCTGAGGACAGTCCCCAAACTGAGGATACTGCCCCCTGAGCCCTGCATTCTTTATGTAGTGCACTCCTGAGGCCTGCATTCTTTATGTAGAGCACTCCCGAGCCCTGCATTCTTTATGCAGAACACTCCTGAGCCCTGCATTCTTTATGTAGCGCACTGCTGAGGCCTGCATTCTTTATGTAGCACACTGCTGAGCCCTACATTCTTTATGTAGCATACTGCTGAGCCCTACATTCTTTATGTAGCGCACTGCTGAGCCCTACATTCTTTATGTAGTGCACTCCTGAGGCCTGCATTCTTTATGTAGAGCACTCCCGAGCCCTGCATTCTTTATGCAGAACACTCCTGAGCCCTACATTCTTTATGTAGCATACTGCTGAGCCCTACATTCTTTATGTAGCGCACTGCTGAGCCCTACATTCTTTATGTAGCGCACTGCTGAGCCCTACATTCTTTATGTAGCGCACTGCTGAGCCCTGCATTCTTTATGTAGAGCACTCCCGAGCCCTGCATTCTTTATGTAGAGCACTCCCGAGCCCTGCATTCTTTATGTAGAGCACTCCCGAGCCCTGCATTCTTTATGCAGAACACACCTGAGCCCTACATTCTTTATGTAGCATACTGCTGAGCCCTACATTCTTTATGTAGCGCACTGCTGAGCCCTACATTCTTTATGTAGTGCACGCCTGAGCCCTACATTCTTTATGTAGCACACTGCTGAGCCCTACATTCTTTATGTAGCACACTCCTGAGCCCTACATTATTTATGTAGCACACTGCTGAGCCCTACATTTTCTTAATGTAGCGCACTCCTGAGGCCTGCATTCTTTATGTAGCGCACTCCTGAGCCCTGCATTCTTTATGTAGCACACTGCTGAGCCCTGCATTCTTAATGTAGAGCACTCCCGAGCCCTGCATTCTTTATGCAGAACACTCCTGAGCCCTGCATTCTTTATGTAGCACACTGCTGAGCCCTACATTCTTTATGTAGCACACTGCTGAGCCCTACATTCTTTATGTAGCACACTCCTGAGCCCTACATTCTTTATGTAGCACACTGCTGAGCCCTACATTCTTTATGTAGCGCACTCCTGAGGCCTGCATTCTTTATGTAGCGCACTCCTGAGCCCTGCATTCTTTATGTAGCACACTGCTGAGCCCTGCATTCTTAATGTAGAGCACTCCCGAGCCCTGCATTCTTTATGCAGAACACTCCTGAGCCCTGCATTCTTTATGTAGCACACTGCTGAGCCCTACATTCTTTATGTAGCGCACTGCTGAGCCCTACATTATTTATGTAGCGCACTCCTGATCCCTACATTCTTTATGTAGCGCACTGCTGAGCCCTACATTCTTTATGTAGCGCACTGCTGAGCCCTACATTCTTTATGTAGCGCACTCCTGATCCCTACATTCTTTATGTAGCGCACTGCTGAGCCCTGCATTCTTTATGCAGCGCACTGCTGAGCCCTACATTCTTTATGTAGCGTACTCCTGATCCCTACATTCTTTATGTAGCGCACTGCTGAGCCCTGCATTCTTTATGTAGTGCACTGCTGAGCCCTACATTCTTTATGTAGTGCACTCCTGATCCCTGCATTCTTTATGTAGCGCACTGCTGAGACCTACATTCTTTATGTAGCGCACTCCTGAGCCCTGCATTCTTTATGTAGCACACTCCTGAGCCCTGCATTCTTTATGTAGAGCACTCCTGAGCCCTGCATTCTTTATGTAGCGCACTCCTGAGCCCTGCATTCTTTATGTAGAGCACTCCTGAGCCCTGCATTCTTTATGTAGCACACTGCTGAGCCCTACATTCTTTATGTAGAGTTCTCCTGAGCCCTGCATTCTCTATGTAGAGCACTCCTGAGGCCTGCATACTTTATGTAGCACACTCCTGAGGCCTGCATTCTTTATGTAGCACACTGCTGAGCCCTACATTCTTTATGTAGCGCACTCCTGAGCACTGCATTCTTTATGTAGAGCACTCCTGAGGCCTGCATTCCTTATGTAGCACACTGCTGAGCCCTACATTCTTTATGTAGCGCACTCCTGAGCCCTGCATTCTTTATGTAGAGCACTCCTGAGCCCTGCATTCTTTATGCAGAGCACTCCTGAGCCTTGCATTCTTTATGTAGCACACTGCTGAGGCCTGCATTCTTTATGTAGCACACTGCTGAGCCCTGCATTCTTTATGTAGAGCACTCCTGAGCCCTGCATTCTTTATGTAGCACACTCCTGAGCCCTGCATTCTTTATGTAGAGCACTCCTGAGCCCTGCATTCTTTATGTAGCGCACTGCTTAGCCCTACATTTTTTATGTAGAGTTCTCCTGAGCCCTGCATTCTCTATGTAGAGCACTCCTGAGGCCTGCATACTTTATGTAGCACACTCCTGAGGCCTGTATTCTTTATGTAGCGCACTTCTGAGCCCTACATTCTTTATGTAGCGCACTCCTGAGCACTGCATTCTTTATGTAGAGCACTCCTGAGCCCTGCATTCTTTATGTAGTGCACTCCTGAGGCCTGCATTCTTTATGAAGCGCACTGCTGAGCCCTACATTCTTTATGTAGCACACTCCTGAGCCCTGCATTCTTTATGTAGCGCACTCCTGATCCTTGTATTCTTTATGCAGAGCACTCCTGAGCCTTGCATTCTTTATGTAGCACACTGCTGAGGCCTGCATTCTTTATGTAGCACACTGCTGAGCCCTACATTCTTTATGTAGCGAACTCCTGAGCCCTACATTCTTTATTTAGTGCACTGCTGAGCCCTACATTCTTTATGTAGCATACTGCTGAGCCCTACATTCTTTATGTAGCGCACTGCTGAGCCCTACATTCTTTATGTAGCGCAGTCCTGATCCCTACATTCTTTATGTAGCGCACTGCTGAGCCCTGCATTCTTTATGTAGCGGACTGCTGAGCCCTACATTCTTTATGTAGCGCACTCCTGATCCCTGCATTCTTTATGTAGCGCACTGCTGAGACCTAAATTCTTTATGTAGCGCACTCCTGAGCCCTGCATTCTTTATGTAGCACACTCCTGAGCCCTGCATTCTTTTTTTTTTTTTATTCTGTTTTTATTAAACATTTTTCAGTAACATACATATACAATACAAATCATACATAACAAAAACACTAACATACCTACATATACAACTATGTGGCCTCCTAAAATCCCCTATATCTATCCATCTATAAGGGTACCCAATGGTCCCCTAATCGTACCCAGGGCATTTCCCCTGGTTGATCTCGTTTAGTCTCTATGATAGCTCTCTGTCCGGAGGGCATGGGAAAGATAGGGGGGGGGGGGGGAATACGAAAAGGGAAGAGAATGAGAGAGAAGACGAGAGAGAGAGAGAGAGAGAGAGAAAGAGAGAAAAAACAAAAACAAAAAAAATAAAAATAAAGGGGGGGGGGGGGGACACCGTATTGTGTTCTAACTTTCTATCGTGACTTAGAAGGGAGAGGGAAGGAAAAGAAAAAAGAATAAGTGGCAAGACATAAGTGTAAGACATATTTAGGGTGGCTATTCGAGCCTCCCCAATAAGTATGGGTATTATTACCTAGTGAATTTAAGGGGACCAAGTTGTCCTTGATCTCATCCTCTTAATAAGGAGAGACAACAAAAAAAAAAAAAAAGTGGGGATACCCTATTGTGCTCGTGTATTTATTAGGTGACTCTACTTTCCCTTGAGAAAAAAAAGGGCAAGTGCAATGGTGCAAAATATATTTCAATAGCTAATCGTGCCTCCCCATTAAAATGGAGATTTAAAAACCTTGTGAGTTTTAGGGGGACTAAGTTGTCCCTATTCTCGTCCTCTTGATAAAGGAAGGGACGAGTTGAGAAAAAAAAAAAGAACTAAAAGAACGAGGGGTTTAAAGATTAAGATGGGGAGCCACCCACATCTCCACCTCCCCGATCCTCCCCCTCCCTCCTCCCACCCCCTGAACCTCCCCCATCTCCCCCAGATCCCCTCATGTCTCATCCTAGAGTTGTCGTGAAATGACCATAATTCCTCCATCATTTTAATTCTATCTATTTCTCTTATCCATTCCTCTACCGAAGGTGCTTCCTTTTTCTTCCAATTCCTAGGGATAAGTGCCTTAGCTCCATTTAATAAATGTGGGACCAGTGAGCCCCTATATTTTTTTCTAGACATCCCCGTATTATGAAATAAACATTTCCAGGGGTCCTGTTTCACCTCATACCCACTTATCCTCTCTATCTGGGTTAATATTTCTTTCCAGTATACTTGTATCCGGGGACATTGCCACCAGATATGGGCATGAGTTCCCTCCATCCCGCATTCTCTCCAGCACAGGGGCGAGGCCTCCCTGTCTATTTTGTGCATTTTCATTGGGACATAGTACCATTTGATGAGGAGCTTATAGTTCATCTCTTTAACCTTTGCGTCCATTGAGGTAGCATAGGCATATTCTAGTACTTTCCTTTTCTGTTCCGTACCTATAATTTGGTTCAGTTCTAATTCCCAACTTTCCAGAATTTTACCTGCCTCGACTTCCCCACTGGGTGTCAGTATCTTATATATGTTGGAGAGCCCCTGCCGTCCTGCTCCCCCCCGTACTACGCCTTTTTCCCATTGATTTAAGTCATTAGGGGCCCTCAACGGCTTTGGTAGGGTGTTTATAAAGTGTTGAACCTGTCTATAACCCCATACATCTCCTGGTAACACTCCATGGGGCTGATTTACTAATGAATCTGCGCTGCGCCGGTACATGCCTTAATTAGTGCGCTGGATGAATCCCTAATTAGGCGCATGAACCGGCGTTGCACAGCAGCGCGATGTGATTGATAACTAAAGCCGCCGCCGAACTCCCTGTATAAGTCTATGGGGGGAAATCTTAATAGTGAATTTTAAAGGCTAATCTGCAAGTTTTGTCCTAAAAAGTGTTTGGGGACCTCAGTCCTGCCCCAGGGGACATGTACCAATGCTTTTTTTATTTTTTAAAACGGCCGCCGTTTTTTTCGGGAGCAGTGATTTTAATAATGCTAAAAGTGCAATAATAAAAGTGTAATTTTCCTTTAAATTTCGTACTATGGGGGTCTCTAATGTCAGCATGTGAAAAAGCGCATGTTTCCCGTGGTTAGAAATGTCTCTGCACAAAATGTCATTTTTCAAAGGAAAAAAGCCATTTAAAACTGACTCGCGGCTATAATGAATTGTCGGCTCCCGGCAATTGCAGGAGAATTCATTCATTAAAAAAGGAAAAAAAAGCGTGGGGGTCCCCCCAAATTCAATAACCAGACCCTTTAGGTCTGGTATGGATATTAAGGGGAACCCCGCCGTCAATTTAAAAAAAAAATGACGTGGGGTTCCCCCCAAATATCCATAACCAGACCCTTCGGGTCTGGTGTGGAATTTAAGGGGAACTCCACTCCAAATTAAAAAAAAAATGGCGTGGAGTCCCCCCTAAAATCCACACCAGACCCCTTATCCGAGCACGTTGACCTGGCCGGCCGCAGAAAAGAGGGGGGGACAGAGCGCGGCCCCCCCCCTCTCCTGAACCGCACCAGGCCACATGCCCTCAACATTGGGAGGGTGTTTTGGGGTGCCCCCCAAAACACCTTGTCCCCATGTTGATGAGGACAAGGGTCTCTTCCCCACAACCCTTGCCCGGTGGTTGTGGGGGTCTGCGGGCAGGAGGCTTATCGAAATCTGGAAGACCCCTTTAACAAAGGGGCCCCCCAGATCCCGGCCCCCCCCCTGTGTGAAATGGTAATGGGGTACCTTGTACCTCTACCATTTCACGAGAAAAAAAATGTAAAGGGTTAAAAAAGACAAGAGCCGGTTTTTGACAAGTCCTTTATTATCTTCTTTCTTCTTTTCTTCGGGTTTCTTCTTCCTCCTCCTTCTTCTTCCTCTGCTTCTGTCTTGGGTCTTCTATTCCCGCATCTTGCCCGGCGTGTTCTTCCATCTTCTTCCGCTGTCCTTCTCGTCCGCATCTTCTTCTCCTTCTTCTTCTTCGCCGGAGGCGCCGCTTCCAATTGAAATCCCCGCTGTCTGCCGGACCACGCCCCCCCCTCTGACGCCACGGGCAAGCTCTTAGGAGTGTGCTGCAAGTGCGTCCGAGGGGGGCGTGGTCACATGTCAGAGGGCGGGCAATTCAATTTGAAGCTCGTGCGCGGCTTTTTCTTTGCCAGAGTCGCCGCTTCCAATTGAATTGCCCGCTTTCTGGAACATGTGACCACGCCCCCCTCTGACGCACTGGCACCACACGGGGACTTTCCTAAGAGCTTGCCCGTGGCGTCAGAGGGGGGGGCGTGGTCCGGCAGACAGCGGGGATTTCAATTGGAAGCGGCCGCTCCGGCGAAGAAGAAGAAGAAGGAGAAGATGCGGACGAGAAGGACAGCGGAAGAAGATGGAAGAACACGCCGGGCAAGATGCGGGAATAGAAGACCCAAGACAGAAGCAGAGGAAGAAGAAGGAGGAGGAAGAAGAAACCCGAAGGAAAGAAGAAAGAAGATAATAAAGGACTTGTCAAAAACCGGCTCTTGTCTTTTTTAACCCTTTACATTTTTTTTCTCGTGAAATGGTAGAGGTACAAGGTACCCCATTACCATTTCACACAGGGGGGGGGCCGGGATCTGGGGGGCCCCTTTGTTAAAGGGGTCTTCCAGATTTCGATAAGCCTTCCTGCCCGCAGACCCCCACAACCACCGGGCAAGGGTTGTGGGGAAGAGACCCTTGTCCTCATCAACATGGGGACAAGGTGTTTTGGGGGGCACCCCAAAACACCCTCCCAATGTTGAGGGCATGTGGCCTGGTGCGGTTCAGGAGAGGGGGGGGGCCGCGCTCTGTCCCCCCCTCTTTTCTGCGGCCGGCCAGGTCAACGTGCTCGGATAAGGGGTCTGGTGTGGATTTTAGGGGGGACTCCACGCCATTTATTTTTTACATTTGGGGTGGAGTTCCCCTTAAATTCCACACCAGACCCGAAGGGTCTGGTTATGGATATTTGGGGGGAACCCCACGTCATTTTTTTAATAAATTGACGGCGGGGTTCCCCTTAATATCCATACCAGACCTAAAGGGTCTGGTTATTGAATTTGGGGGGACCCCACGCTTTTTTTTCCCTTTTTTTAATGAATGAATTCTCCTGCAATTGCCGGGAGCCGACAATTCATTATAGCCGCGAGTCAGTTTTAAATGGCTTCTTTTTTTTTTTTTTTTTTTCAGAATGTCATTTTGTGCAAAGACATATTTCTAACCGCAGGAAAAGTGCGCTTTATTCACCTGCTGACATTCCCCCCCCCCCCATGGTACGAAATTTAAAATAATTATTCAAATGACGTGGGGGTCCCCCCAAATTCAATAACCAGACCCTTTAGGTCTGGTATGGATATTAAGGGGAACCCCGCCGTCAATTAAAAAAAAAAATGGCGTGGAGTCCCCCCTAAAATCCACACCAGACCCCTTATCCGAGCACGTTGACCTGGCCGGCCGCAGAAAAGAGGGGGGGACAGAGTGCGGCCCCCCCCCTCTCCTGAACCGCACCAGGCCACATGCCCTCAACATTGGGAGGGTGTTTTGGGGTGCCCCCCAAAACACCTTGTCCCCATGTTGATGAGGACAAGGGTCTCTTCCCCACAACCCTTGCCCGGTGGTTGTGGGGGTCTGCGGGCAGGAGGCTTATCGAAATCTGGAAGACCCCTTTAACAAAGGGGCCCCCCAGATCCCGGCCCCCCCCCTGTGTGAAATGGTAATGGGGTACCTTGTACCTCTACCATTTCACGAGAAAAAAAAATGTAAAGGGTTAAAAAAGACAAGAGCCGGTTTTTGACAAGTCCTTTATTATCTTCTTTCTTCTTTCCTTCGGGTTTCTTCTTCCTCCTCCTTCTTCTTCCTCTGCTTCTGTCTTGGGTCTTCTATTCCCGCATCTTGCCCGGCGTGTTCTTCCATCTTCTTCCGCTGTCCTTCTCGTCCGCATCTTCTCCTTCTTCTTCTTCGCCGGAGCGGCCGCTTCCAATTGAAATCCCCGCTGTCTGCCGGACCACGCCCCCCCTCTGACGCCACGGGCAAGCTCTTAGGAAAGTCCCCGTGTGGTGCCAGTGCGTCAGAGGGGGGCGTGGTCACATGTTCCAGAAAGCGGGCAATTCAATTGGAAGCGGCGACTCTGGCAAAGAAAAAGCCGCGCACGAGCTTCAAATTGAATTGGCCGCCCTCTGACATGTGACCACGCCCCCCTCTGACGCACTTGCAGCACACTCCTAAGAGCTTGCCCGAGGCGTCAGAGGGGGGGGGGCGTGGTCCGGCAGACAGCGGGGATTTCAATTGGAAGCGGCGCCTCCGGCGAAGAAGAAGGAGAAGATGCGGACGAGAAGGACAGCGGAAGAAGATGGAAGAACACGCCGGGCAAGATGCGGGAATAGAAGACCCAAGACAGAAGCAGAGGAAGAAGAAGGAGGAGGAAGAAGAAACCCGAAGGAAAGAAGAAAGAAGATAATAAAGGACTTGTCAAAAACCGGCTCTTGTCTTTTTTAACCCTTTACATTTTTTTTCTCGTGAAATGGTAGAGGTACAAGGTACCCCATTACCATTTCACACAGGGGGGGGGCCGGGATCTGGGGGGCCCCTTTGTTAAAGGGGTCTTCCAGATTTCGATAAGCCTCCTGCCCGCAGACCCCCACAACCACCGGGCAAGGGTTGTGGGGAAGAGACCCTTGTCCTCATCAACATGGGGACAAGGTGTTTTGGGGGGCACCCCAAAACACCCTCCCAATGTTGAGGGCATGTGGCCTGGTGCGGTTCAGGAGAGGGGGGGGGCCGCGCTCTGTCCCCCCCTCTTTTCTGCGGCCGGCCAGGTCAACGTGCTCGGATAAGGGGTCTGGTGTGGATTTTAGGGGGGACTCCACGCCATTTTTTTTTTTAGTTGGAGTGGAGTTCCCCTTAAATTCCACACCAGACCTGAAGGGTCTGGTTATGGATATTTGGGGGGAACCCCACGTCATTTTTTTTAAAAATTGATGGCGGGGTTCCCCTTAATATCCATACCAGACCTAAAGGGTCTGGTTATTGAATTTGGGGGGACCCCCACGCTTTTTTTTTGGTGTTTTTAATGAATGAATTCTCCTGCAAATTCCAAGAGCTGACAATTCATTATTGCCGCGAGTCAGTTTTAAATGGCTTTTTTCCTTCAGAATGTCATTTTTCACATGCTGACATTACACCCAGGGCCGCCATCAGGGGGGTACAGGCAGTACACCTGCAGGGCCGCCATTAGGGGGGTACAGGCATTACACCCGCCCGGGGGTCCCCAGGGGCCCCCAGGGGCCCGGATGGGAACCACCCTAAAACAAAAAAAAAACTATTTTTTTTTTTTTTTTTTGTTTAAGGGCTCCGAAGGTCCCCAGGGGCCCGGAGGCCACTAAGGGCCCCAGATGGCAAGCCCTTTTTTTTAAATAAAATATATATATTTAAAAAAAAATATATATTTTTTAAATATATTTGTTTATTTTTTTTTTAAGGAAAGGGCCCAGAGGTCCCCAGGGCCCTGGAAGGCTACCCCCTTGTTTTTTTAACTTTTTTTCGATAAATGTTATATTTAAAAAAATATATATATATGTATTTTCTCTCTTTTGTATTTTTATTTGATAAAGAGCACAGAGGTCCCCAGGGCCCCGGATGGCTACCCCCCTTTTTTATATATATTTTTCTTTATTTCTTATTTCTGTCAAAATTTTTGTAAAGGGCCCCCCCGCTCCTCAATTTGCGGCACCACCCCCCCCCCCTTCCCCCGCTTCTCAATTTCATACGGCAGCACCCCCCCCCCGGTTCTCTGCTCCAGGGGGCCCATGCCTGAAGCTGTGTAAGGGGCCCCAAAATTCATGATGGCGGCCCTGTACACCTGTAAGGGGCCCGGGGGTCCGGAGGTGCCCAGATGCCTGGAGGCCCCCCAGCGCCCCAGATGGTAACCCCCCTCTTTTTTTTTTTGTATATATATTTGTTAGTTGGTTTTTGTAGGATTTTTTATTAAAGGGCCAATTTTTGGAATTTAATATTTTTTTGCAGTCTGGAGGTCCCCAGGGCCCCGGGTGGCAACCCCCCAAATTTTTTGTTATTAAAGGGCCAATGTTTTGGTTTAGGGGTCTGGAGGTCCCCAGTGGCCTGGTCCCCAGTGGCCCGGAGATCCCAGGGCTCCAGATGACAACCCCCCACCTTTACAAAAAAAAAAAAAAAAAAAATATGATATATTTTTTGGTTATTTTTTAAACATATATATATATAATATAATTTTGAAAGCTCCCAGAGGGCCCCAGATGACAACCTTTTTGCTTCTAAAAATGTTATAAACATTTTCCCCAGGTTTGTTACTTTTTACTTTAATTTCTTTTTTAAAGTGTATTTTGTGCGTGAAGTCGAGAGAGAGAGAGCTGGACTTGCAATCGCCATCCTTCTCCATGCCCCGGTGGCAATGGTGGGTGTGAGGGGGGCCTCCCACTCACCCCACCTGCTACACTTGGGAGCCCGATGGGACAGAGGGACTCCCCCTATGAAGGAGTGTAGCCCACCCAGCCAGCCCTGTAGGTCCTTCGCCTCCCTTTATTTTAGGAGACCTCATGGCCAAAGTGTGTGCAAGTGTGGTGTTTTTTTTTTGGGGGGGGGGGGTGGGCATACTAAGCACAGGCGTACCTTGCATAGCACACCCACCGGGAGCCGGGCTGACACCACCAAACTCAATTCATATGTAGCCGAGACCGGGATCCGAACCCTTGGCTGCAGAGGTGAACGGCTTGTCAGCGCAGTGCCATTCACGTTGAGCCACCACAGCTCCCACCCAATGTTATTTTTTTTGTTAGATTTTTGGTAGTTATTTTTTATTAAAGGGCCCAGAGCTCCCAAGGCAACCCCCTTTTTTATTATTTTATATATGTAGATATTGTAATTTATTTTTCATTAAAGAGCCCAGAAGTTTCTTTTTATTAAAGGGCCCAGTGGTCCCCAGGGCCCCCGGATGGCTACCACCCTTTTTAATATATATTTTTCTATATGTATTTTTTAGTAAAGGAACCCCCCGCTTATCAAATTGCGGCAGCCCCCCCCCCTTCTTAATATCAGGCGGCACCCCCCCCCCCCTATTCTCTGCTCCAGGGGGCCCATGCCTGAAGCTGTGTAAGGGGCCCCATAATTCCTGATGGCGCCCCTAATTGCCTCCCCCCCCCCCATGGTACGAAATTTCAAGGAATTTTTCACTTTTATTGGTGCACTTTAACCACTTCCATACCGCGCCTATTCTGGCACTTCTCTCCTTCATGTAACAATTATATTTTCTTCCTTGAAACTTACTCAGGACCCCCAAACATTATATATATTTTATTAACAAACACCCTAGGGAATAAAGTGGCGGCCATTTTTTCGGACACATTTCCAACAGTATTTGTGCCAAAAATGTTCTAACGTTTTTTTTTTTTTTTGGCTTTCCAAAAAAAAACCTGTTTCATGAATGACAAAATAAGAAAGCAGTAAAGCTAGGCCAATTTTTAGGGATAAGGTAAAAGATGATGTTACACCGAGTAAATAGATACCTAACTTGTCACGCTTTCATATTGCGCACACTCATGGAATGGCGCTAAACTTCGTTATTAAAAATCTCCATAGGCAACGCTTGACTTTTTTTCTCAGGTTACCACTTTTGAGTTACAGAGGAGGTCTAGTGCTAACATTATTGCTCTCGCTCTAACGCACGCTATGATACCTCACATGTGGGGTTTGAAGGATGTTTACATATGTGGGTGGGACTTGCATGCGTGTTCGTGTTCTTCTGAGTGCGAGCTACTAGGGACAGGAGCATTTAAATTCCTTTGTTATTTTATTTTTTTACTTAATATTTTATTTTTTGCACTTGTTTGTCCCTTTGTTTGTATTATTTTTCACTTTTCTTCCTATTACAAGGAATGTAAACATCCCTTGTAATAGGACTAGTGTGTGACAGGTCCTCTTTATAGAGAAAGGCGGGGTCAATTAGACCCCACATCTGTCCTCCAGGCTGGAAATCATGGAATTGGTAAAAAAAAAAACATCTCATGCTTTCAGCTGCAATCATGTTCGTTCAGCACAGTAGCGTAGTGTGTAGCATGTTCACCTAGCAGCAAAAGGGTTGCTGGTTCGAATCCCACCCGTGACACTATCTGCCTGGAGTTTGCATGTTCTCCCTGTGCGGGTTTCCTCCCACAATCTAAAAACATGCTGTAAATTGGATCCTGTCTAAATAAGCCCTAATATGCAGTAGGATATTTAGGTTTTGTGCTTCCCTAGGCCTGACCAAATTTTGGCACCCCCCTAATAGAAAAATGACCCACCCTTCCTGTCAAGGCCACACCCTGTTTTTTTATGACCCACCCAGGAACATTTTCAGGGGACACACACAAGTTCTGTGGGGGGGGACTTGGGGGGGCCCTTAATTTGCCTACTTTTTCGATCACTTCCTGTTTGGCTATGGGGCAGGAAGTGAAGGCCAATCTCCCCAAACGGACAGGGATAATACAAAATAAACTGACAGAGCTTCTAACCCCCCCCCCCCCCCCCCACAACTCTATCCAAAATGAAAGAAATCCAAAAAATAAAAGTGATGATTATTGTTCCAGTTTAACCCCAAATTTCAGATCATTTTATTGAGAGGCTTAAGAAAATATAACCATGCCAATAGGCCACGATCCAGCGTTGCTAATATGTATGAATGTGTGTTAGGGACCCCCACAAACACCACCCAATGTTAAATCAACTATTTTCATGTTTGTTTTGGGGATGCCTGCACCCCTGATAGGGTAAAGACACCTCACAAATGTTGTCACTTTCTACTTAATTCATTCACTTCCTGCCACACAGCCAAACAGGAAGTGAGGGAAACACCTGAGTAATGTTTTGTTGGGGACACACAGATCAATATAAATAGTTTCCCATTTTGGAAATGGCATTTTGCTGTGTACACCCCAAATTAGTAGGAATCTTGGACTTTGGGGTCCATTTACTAAAGGCAAATCCACTTTGCACTACAAGTGGACAAGCAAGGAAGAAAACTCAAAACTTGGCGGGATTGGAAGTAAAAACCATCAGTGCTTCCCTTCTGATTTTCATTGCCTACGCTTCTACTGCAGAGCGGCTTTGCCTTTACTAAACCCCAAAGTAACTAATCATTTGGGGTGTACACTGCAGTGCAATTTGCTTAATGGTGACACTAGTTAGATTGACCTGTGCCCCGAAGAAAAGACCATTGGTAGGGTTTTAACCTCACTTCCTGTTCAGCTGTGTGACAGGAAGTGAAGCCAATTTTAGGAAAAGGGACACAAAGCCCAACCTAAAAACACTAGCAGGGGTTCTAACACTCAATTGGCTTCCCTCAAACAACCCACAATTAGAATAGGATTGTCTTGTGCTAGTTTCAAGCACAGCGCTGTAAATCAGCACTTCAAGCCTGTCCAAAAAAAACACACCACCCCCCCCCCCCCCTCCAACAGGCCCTGTTTGCAGCTTTTCCTACATCTTGCACATGTGCTTTAAAAAGTCAGTCTGGACATCAGTTCTAGGAAACAATACTTACCGCTTTGTCCTTCCTTTTCTGGTGACTAAACATTTCATGCATACACACCAGGAAAGATCTTAGAGACAAATCACACTTGATGGTTTAGGCCCAAACTAGTTCAGCTGCAGCGGTTGAAATCCATAGCATGAAAAAAATATCACAAAACAAACTTCAAAATTTGAAAGTAATTTTATTGGTCCACAAAACAAGGAAAGCAAAAAAAAAAATTACAAATAAACACACCAAAAAATATATACAAACACCTAAAAACAAAAAAGACCAACGTTTATTTCACAGTCATTGGAAAATAAATCATGCTTTTGAAATAACAGGATAGACCCACAGGATTAAAACATTAGTCATTAACATCTTGAGAAACATTTAGCAAAATTATGTAGCAGAGAAAACATCAAAAAATACAAAACTTGCTCCAAAACATCTCTGTTTCACTCCGCCATTACTTCCAGCCAGCAAATCTGCCCCCTCTGAGGGGCAGCTGACACGTGCAGTATCCACGCTTTTTATAACATGTGTGCTAATGAACCAATTGGAAACACATGAAGAAATGTCAGCCTCTAGTTTGTGTGCACTTGGAACTGCTTACACCTGTTAAGGATGTCCTTAAATTACTAAGCCAAAAAAAGAGCTTTCTGAGCATGCTCAGAAAGATGCAAGTCATTTTCAGGATGAAACTTCCAACTTCTTTTTCTAACTGTTCGAGCATGCCCAGTTCACTCGAAATGCAGTACCAGAATCAAATCTGCAATGGCGGATGAAAGCATTAGAGGTGTTAAATTTTTTTTTGGTCCCCATGAAGTGATGCTTTACAAGCTGAACGGGAGGTCTTATAGAATTTTTACGTAACAAACCTAAATAGTAATAATTTAAACGCCCCTGTCCCTAGTAGCTCGCAGTCAGAAGGGAACAAGCAGCATTTTTATTGTTTCCGGTTACCAGTTTAGATTTACAGATGAGGTCTAGTGCTATAAATATTCCTCTTGCTGTTACGCACGCTATGATACCTCACATGTGTGGTTTGAAGAATGTTTCCATATATGGGGGCGGGCCTTAAATGTGTAAGCCCCGCCCACATATTGAACCCCCGTTCAAACCCCACATGTGAGGTATCATAGCGTACGTTAGAGCGAGAGCAATACTTTTAGCACTAGACCTCCTCTGTAAATCTAAACTGGTAACCTGAAACACATAAAAAAGCGTTGCCTATGGGTATTTTCAAGTACTGAAGTTTGGCGCCATTCCATGAGTGTGTGCAATATTAAAGTGTAACATGTTGGGTATCTATTTACTCGGTGTAACATCATCTTTCACATTATGGCCATAAATTGGGCTAACTTTAGTGTATTCTTAATTTGTAACCACTTGAGCCCCAGAGCATATTACTGGTCACTGACGGGGCCATTTTTTGCATTTCAACACTGCGTCATTTTGACTGACAATTGCGTGGTTGTGCGACGTGGCCCCCAAAAAATTGGGCGTCCTCATCCTCCCCCCCCCCCCCTAAAAATTATTTTTTTTTTTTTTGTTGGTGGTATTTGATCACCTCTGCGTTTTTTCTTATTTTTGCTTGACCCAAAAATATAGCGACAATTTGGTAACTAAAAAAACATCTTTTTTACGGTTTGCTATAATAAATCTCCCCCAAAATATATTCAAAAAATGTTTGCCCTCAGTTTAGGCCGATAAGTATTCTTGGACATATTTTTGGTTGCAAAAAATCACAATAAGCGTTTGATTGGTTTGGGCAAAAGTTCTAAGTAGGGGTTGGTCTTATGGGTTTTTTTTGAATAATTTTTTGTTTTACTAGTAATGGTGGCTATCATTTGTTTTTTCTGTCTAATGCGACATTGTGGCGGACACATTTTTGTGAGATTTGGCATTTTTGTAGCGAGCAATGGTATATCAATGCATTGCTTACTATAAAAATGACACTGGCAGGGAAGGGGTTAACACTAGGGGCGCGGAAGGGGTTGATTATGTTACCTGGGTGTGTTCTAACTGTAAAGGGGGTGGGACTGTGTAGGGGAAATGACAGATCGCTGTTCATACATTGTAGGGACAGACGAGCAGGCATTCCCCCCCCCCCCCTGACAGGACCGGGATAAAGGGGAACTCCACCCCAAATTACAAAAAAAAAACGGCGTGGGGGTCCCCCTTCTGGTGCACAACAGGCTCTTAGATTTGATCTGGAACATAAGGGGTTAAACCCACGCCAAAAAACGGCGTGGGGTTCCCCCTCAGATCCAGACCAAACCCTTCTCCCAGGCACGCAGTCTGGCCGGACAGGAATGGGGGTGGGGACGAGCGAGCGCCCCCCCCCCTCCTGAGCCGTACCAGACCACATGCCCTCGACATGGGGGAGTGTGTGCTGTGGGGGAGGGGGGCACTGCCCCCCCACCCCAAAGCACTCTTGTCCCCATGTCGAAAGGGACAAGAGCCTCTTCCCGACAACCCTGGCCGTTGGTTGTCGGGGTATGCGGGCGGGGGGCTTATCAGAATCTGAGAGCCCCCTATATTAAGGGGGCCCCCAGATTCTGGCCCCCCACCCTATGTGAATGAGTATGGGGTACATCGTACCCCTACCCATTCACCGGGTGGAAAAGTGTAAACAAAAAAAAACACACAGAAAAAAATAATTTATTAGTCAGCTCCGGGGGTCTTCTGCCGGGACCCCCCACCACCAGCCCATTGGGCCCCGGGCTTCGCCGTCTTCTGCCGGGGGGGGGACACCCACCGATGATCTCCGCCATGTCCAGCCAGGCCCCCACCCCAAAATAAGCTCTTTCAGATCCGGGGGGGGCCGGCCGAAAGAAGCAGAGAACAACGGGGGCGGAGCCCCTCGGTCTTCCAGACGTTTTCTGCCGGGGGGGCTCCAGCCCCGCACCGGTCTTCGCCGCCGCCTTCCGCCGGGGGGGTACACCTACCCCCCCCCCGGTCTTCGCCGCCGCCTTCCGCCGGGGAGAGAGACCCCCACCGATGCTCTCCGCCATGGTCGGCCAGGCCCCCTACCCCAAACAAAGCTCTTTTACATCCGGGGGGGGGCGGCGGGAATGGCGGAGAACAACGGGGGCGTCGCCACTCCTCGGTCTTCTAGCCGTCTTCTGCCGGGGGGGGGAAACACCCACCCATGCTCTCCGCCATGCTCGACTGTGCCCCCACCCCAAAATGAAGCTCTTTTACATCCGGGGGGGGCCGGCCGAAAACAGCGGAGAACAACGGGGGTGTCGCCCCACCTCGGGCTCCTCCGCTTCTGCCTGGCTCCGCCGAGGCCAGGGCTTCTTTCGCCGTCTTCCGCCGGAGGGCGCCACTCTCCGGGCTTCTCGACGTTGTCTTCCGCCGCGGGGGTACACCTACCCCCCCCCCGGTCTTCGCCGCCGCCTTCCGCCGGGGAGAGAGACCCCCACCGATGCTCTCCGCCATGTTCGGCCAGGCCCCCTACCCCAAACAAAGCTCTTTTACATCCGGGGGGGGCCGGCGGGAATGGCGGAGAACAACGGGGGCGTCGCCACTCCTCGGTCTTCTAGCCGTCTTCTGCCGGGGGGGGGAAACACCCACCCATGCTCTCCGCCATGCTCGACTGTGCCCCCACCCCAAAATGAAGCTCTTTTACATCCGGGGGGGCCGGCCGAAAACAGCGGAGAACAACGGGGGTGTCGCCCCACCTCGGGCTCCTCCGCTTCTGCCTGGCTCCTCCCGAGGCCAGGGCTTCTTTTGCCGTCTTCCGCCGGAGGGCGCCACTCTCCGGGCTTCTCGACGTTGTCTTCCGCCGCGGGGGCCAGGCCTTCTTCTTTGCCGCCCCCTTCGATTTTTTCGGCCTGGACGGGGGTCGCACATCCCATCCAGGACTTGGACGTGGCGGGCTTCTCGTCGCCGTTTTCTGCCGCTGCCCCCTTCACCACGAAGCTCCGTGCTTGTTTGATGAGGGCAGCGGGCTTCCGTCGTCTTCTCCGGGGCGAGGGTCGTACATCCCACCCCGGATTTCCTCGCCGGCTTCTGCCTGGCTCCTACTGGGGGCCAGGCCTTCTTTTGCCGTCTTCCGCCGGAGGGCGCCACTCTCCGGGCTTCTCGACGTTGTCTTCCGCCGCGGGGGCCAGGCCTTCTTCTTTGCCGCCCCCTTCGATTTTTTCGGCCTGGACGGGGGTCGCACATCCCATCCAGGACTTGGACGTGGCGGGCTTCTCGTCGCCGTCTTCTGCCGCTGCCCCCTTCACCACGAAGCTCCGTGCTTGTTTGATGAGGGCAGCGGGCTTCCGTCGTCTTCTCCGGGGCGAGGGTCGTACATCCCACCCCGGATTTCGTCGCCGTCTTCTGCCGCTGCCCCCTTCACCACGAAGCTCCGTGCTTGTTTGATGAGGGCAGCGGGCTTCCGTCGCAGTCTTCCGCCGCGGGGTGACACTCGCGGGCTTCTTCTTCCATTCGATGTTGACACGGCGAGGTCCGGCGCTGAAATGCCTTCTGAGCGGCGGGCAAGGACTTATATTGGCATTGGGCGTGGGCGTGGTTATGCCAACATGTGACCTTAACCCATGTGACAGTGATGTGACGTGACATCACTGTCACATGGGTTAAGGTCACATGTTGGCATAACCACGCCCACGCCCAATGCCAATATAAGTCCTTGCCCGCCGCTCAGAAGGCATTTCAGCGCCGGACCTCGCCGTGTCAACATCGAATGGAAGAAGAAGCCCGCGAGTGTCACCCCGCGGCGGAAGACTGCGACGGAAGCCCGCTGCCCTCATCAAACAAGCACGGAGCTTCGTGGTGAAGGGGGCAGCGGCAGAAGACGGCGACGAAATCCGGGGTGGGATGTACGACCCTCGCCCCGGAGAAGACGACGGAAGCCCGCTGCCCTCATCAAACAAGCACGGAGCTTCGTGGTGAAGGGGGCAGCGGCAGAAGACGGCGACGAGAAGCCCGCCACGTCCAAGTCCTGGATGGGATGTGCGACCCCCGTCCAGGCCGAAAAAATCGAAGGGGGCGGCAAAGAAGAAGGCCTGGCCCCCGCGGCGGAAGACAACGTCGAGAAGCCCGGAGAGTGGCGCCCTCCGGCGGAAGACGGCAAAAGAAGGCCTGGCCCCCAGTAGGAGCCAGGCAGAAGCCGGCGAGGAAATCCGGGGTGGGATGTACGACCCTCGCCCCGGAGAAGACGACGGAAGCCCGCTGCCCTCATCAAACAAGCACGGAGCTTCGTGGTGAAGGGGGCAGCGGCAGAAGACAGCGACGAGAAGCCCGCCACGTCCAAGTCCTGGATGGGATGTGCGACCCCCGTCCAGGCCGAAAAATTCGAAGGGGGCGGCGGCAGAAGACCCTCAAAGTTCAAACCACCTTCACCAGGTGAATGGGTAGGGGTACGATGTACCCCATACTCATTCACATAGGGTGGGGGCCCGAAATCTGGGGGCCACATTATTAAACGGGGCTCCCAGATTCTGATTGGCTCCCGCCCGCATACCCCGACAACCAATGGCTAGGGTTGTCGGGAAGAGGCTCTTGTCCCGTTCGACATGGGGACAAGAGTGCTTTGGGGTGGGGGGGCAGCGCCCCCCTCCCCCAAAGCACACACTCCCCCATGTCGAGGGCATGTGGTCTGGTACGGCTCAGGAGGGGGGGGGCCGCTCGCTCGTCCCCACCCCCATTCCTGTCCGGCCAGACTGCATGCCTGGGATGAGGGCTTGGTACGGATCTGGGGGGGAACCCCACGCCGATTTTGGCGTGGGTTAACCCCTCACGTTCCGGACCAAGCCGGAGAGCCTATTGTACCCCTGGGGGGGAAGCCGCGCCGGTTTCACATTTGAAATTTGGCGCGGAGTTCCCCTTCAGTGTCAGCGCAGCCCGAGAACAGCTCGGAGCTTGCCGTACGCCGCTCCAGGCAGTGCAAACACTGCTACGCCGCCTGGTATTTACCAAGGATTTCCCGGCGTACTGAAGAGGCGCGCGGTGAGCTCCGATTTTTCCCTCTGCGCATGCCCAGTATGCAAGTGAACCTTCCGAGGTTCTAGCGTACTTTGCAAGCGCCCGGGGATCGGGTCCCAAAAGTCACTTTCCCTTTCAAATCGGCCCGCCACACAAGTTGAAACACATGTCACTACACTTCCCCTGCATCACCCCCCTCCCTCCCCTCATAAACTCCCGCCCGAATCCCCGATGTTTACATAACTAAATGCCGCACGCCAGCTCTGTACTGGCGTGCTGTGCGCCCTCTTCTGGGCGCATTAGGCACTTTAGTAAATGAGGAAACACGCTGCACTAGCAGCGTGTTTCTTTGGTAAATGTCAAAAACAGGTTTACTCCTGCTTGTGCACCATGAGTCTTGGCGCACAGGCTTGGTAAATCAGCCCCCATGTCTCTCTTGTAGCTCCTGCATAGAGCACAGAACATCACCCTTCATTAAATCTCTCAATGTTAATGTTTCTGAGGTTGACCATCTTCGAAATATGCCACCCTCTTTACCAGGTGGGAAATAATCTGTACCCGTAAGAGGCATTAACGGGCTATTATAGGGCCATTCTTTCTTTTTACATATTCTGTCCCAAATTTTATACGTTTCTTTAGTCATTATGGGGGTGTCCTGAGGGAGTCCTCTATATTGCCTCGGGACCCATATTCTGTTTCCCAGATCTTGAACACTTAGGGCCAGATTCAGGTAGATGAGAGCATCTTTGCTCTGGAGTAACGCATCTCATTTACGTTCCGCTGCAGAAATTTTAGGAGCAAGTGCTGTTATTCATGAAGCACTTGCTCCTAAAGTTGCGGCAGCGCATCGCAAATGAGACAGCGGAATTCAAATTGGGCGGGTACGGGGCGTGTAGTATTCAAACTACGCGCGATCCCGCAGCAAACGTACTGCGCATGCGTCGAGTGTCAATGCATCCCAGTGCGCATGCTCCAAGTTCTGTCAGTGAACGTCAATGACGTCACGTCCCCATTCATGAATGTTTTACGCAAACGACGCGATTTGTTTTTTTTCCGACGCGATGACGACGCCTATACCTAACATAGGATACTCCACTAGGGGGCTGCTTTATCTATACGCCGCGTATCGCTTCCGGAAACGTCGTAAAGTCACTGCGTCGCGCCCGAAAAAGATCGTGAATTGCCGATTCCCGCTCATTAACATATTTTTTGATCGTAAATCGTCGGGAACGCCCCCGGCGCCATTTTTAAGTTGAAGTAACAATGCGATGGCGAAATTCAATTACGCCGATCGCATCGGAACTTCAACCCGGCGTTTCTTGTTTTCTGGTTATAGAAAACAGAAACGCCAGCTTAAAGTGACAGTTAGGCTGGCGGATCACTGGATCCGCCAGCCTAACTCTTCATGAATCTGGCCCTTAAACTCTCTTCTACTTCTACCCACCTCTTTTTTCTTACCCCCCCTCCCTCCATCTGTAACCAGTCTAATATTCTCCTCAGAACTGATGCCTCATAGTACCTCTTAAAGTCAGGTAGTTGTAGTCCTCCCTCATGTCTAATCAGGGTTCCTACCGCTATGCGGGATTTCCTTTCCTTCCATATGAAACCTCTGATTATCTTACCCAGTATTGTAAAAAAGGCTTCTGGAATTTTAATCGGTAGTGCCTGGAAAATATATAGGGCTTTAGGTAATATCATCACCTTTATGATGTTTATCCTTCCTAGCCAGGATACTCTGTTTACGTTATATCCCTTTAGGTCTGCTTTTAATTTGTTTAATAGAAGTATATAATTATCTTCATATATAAATTTTTCTGTTGTAGAAAGAAAAACACCCAAATATCTCATCCCCCTCTGTTTCCACTTGAATGGATATAGGGCTTCAAGATCTCTGCGTTCGCTACGGCCGACCGAGATACTAAGGATCTCTGTTTTCTCTTGATTGATTTTTAAATTTGAGATCTCGCCATATTTCTCGTATTCCGCTATTATTCTCGGCAGTGTTTGTCTCGGGTTAGATACATACAACATCATGTCATCTGCGAACGCAGAGATCTTGTGCTCCCTCCCGCCCACCTTTATTCCTTCTTTTTCCTGGGTCATCCTAATAGTCTCCAGGAGTAGCTCTAGTGTCAAGACAAACAGGAGGGGGGAGAGCGGGCACCCTTGGCGAGTCCCGTTATAGAGTGGGAATCTATCTGACAAGGTGCCATTTACCCTCACCTGGGCCGAAGGATTAGAGTATAAGGCGCTTATCCACTTCAGCATATTTGGGCCAAATCCAACATGTGTTAAGGTTGCTAACATAAATTCCCAGTCCAGCCTGTCAAAGGCCTTTTCGGCATCTAGTGACAGGAACAGTACTGGCTCTTTACTCTTTTTGGCCTTTTGTATCAGAAACAGGGCTCTAAGGATATTCTCCCTAGTTTCTCTCCCCGGTATAAACCCTGCCTGGTCATTCTCAATCAATCCCGGCAAAAGAGGCCTTATTCTTTCTGCCAGGATTTTTGAGTAGATCTTTATATCAACATTGATCAGGGATATAGGTCTATAACTTGCGCATAGAGTAGGGCTGAGCCCTGCATTCTTTATGTAGAGCACTCCTGAGCCCTGCATTCTTTATGTAGCGCACTCCTGAGCCCTGCATTCTTTATGTAGAGCACTTCTGAGCCATGCATTCTTTATGTAGCACACTCCTGAGCCCTGCATTCTTTATGTAGAGCACTCCTGAGCCCTGCATTCTTTATGTAGAGCACTCCTGAGCCCTGCATTCTTTATGTAGCACACTGCTGAGCCCTACATTCTTTATGTAGAGTTCTCCTGAGCCCTGCATTCTCTATGTAGAGCACTCCTGAGGCCTGCATACTTTATGTAGCACACTCCTGAGGGCTGCATTCTTTATGTAGTGCACTGCTGAGCCCTACATTCTTTATGTAGTGCACTGCATTCTTTATGTAGAGCACTCCTGAGCCCTGCATTCTTTATGTAGTGCACTCCTGAGGCCTGCATTCTTTATGAAGCACACTGCTGAGCCCTACATTCTTTATCTAGCGCACTCCAGAACCCTGCATCCTTTATGTAGCGCACTACTGAGCCCTGCATTCTTTATGCAGAGCACTCCTGAGCCCTGCATTCTTTATGTAGCACACTGCTGAGCCCTGCATTCTTTATGTAGCACACTGCTGAGCCCTACATTCTTTATGTAGTGCACTCCTGAGCCCTACATTCTTTATGTAGTGCACTGCTGATCACTACATTCTTTATGTAGCGCACTGCTGAGCCCTGCATTCTTTATGTAGCACACTCCTGATCCCTGCATTCTTTATGTAGCGCACCCCTGAGCCCTACATTCTTTATGTAGCGCACTCCTGAGCCCTGCATTCTTTATGTAGAGCACCGCTGAGCCCTGCATTCTTTATGTAGAGCACTGCTGAGCCCTGCATTCTTTATGTAACACACTGCTGAGCCCTGCAAAAAAAACTTGGTGGTGATTAAACACCACCAAAATAAAGCTCTATTTGTGTGAAAAAATTATAAAAATGTTATATCGGTACAGTGCTGCCTGACCACGCAATTATCATTTAAAGTGCAACAGCTGAAAATTGGCCTGGGCAGGAAGGGGCTCAAAGTTTTTTTTTTGTTACCTTCATGCATTCAATGTATGAGCCTTGGTTCACACTGACTGTGGGAATGAAATCGAGCGTGTTTATTCCCGCATGTCAGTCCCGACTTCGGGGGCGATTTCAGAGACATCTGTGCAGGTTTATACACAGATGTCAGTGTGCGTGTGCGTGTGTGTCCTGCTTGAATGCTTCCATTGAAAGCTGCTTGCTCTGGGGGCACTCAGGAGTAGGGAGGGGCCTGGAGTGCAAGCAGAGGACCCAAGAAGAGGAAGATCAGGGCTGCTCTGTGCAAAACCATTACACAGAGCAGGTATGGACTTTTTTTTTCACAAGAAAGCCTTTAAAGGGGTTGTAAAGGAATTCCCCCCCCCCCCCCTAAATAGCTTCCTTTACCTTAGTGCAGTCCTCCTTCACTTATCTCATCCTTGCATTTTGCTTTTAAATCTCCTTATTTCTTCTGAGAAATCCTCACTTCCATTTATTGAAATCTGCTTGCTCAGACATATATTATGGCTCAGTATGTATCCATCTGCAAAACCGACAGACAGATATAGACTGAATGCCTGTGTAAGGGTCCTAAGTAAATTAACCCTAATCTGTACCATAAATGCCTTCCAGGTGGTAATCTATTTGTTCAGCCCCAATATATTTGATACATACATAATAGTGAGAATGAGAGCAGCTCGTTATAAATAGAAATAAGTGAAAAAATAAATCAATTAAAAAAAAAAATATTTGTTCCGCACGCTCTTTAAGATTTTTTTGTCAGCAAACAGAATCATACACATATGTGAAATATATATTAGTCCAAAGATTGTAACATCAATTTCGTGTCCAATATGAGTAAAATGCATATATAAATTGCACATATATACATCTTCCTGTTCCTGGTGAACAATGTGTGTGTGTATATGTATGTGTGTGTGTGTATATATATATATATATATATATATATACACACACACACACCAGGGTTGTCCTGATACCACTTTTTTAGGACTGAGTACAAGTACCAATACTTTTTTTCAAGTAGTCGCCGATACTGAATACCGATACTTTTTTTAAATGTGTCCCCAAATGCAGCCATGTCCCTCCACATATATTGCAGCCATGTCCCCCCACATATTGCAGCCATGTATGTCCCCCACATATTGCAGCCATGTCCCCCATACCTGTAGTAGTAGATATGATGCTGCCGCATACCGCCGCGTTACAGCGCGCATTACAAGCTTTTGTTTGAATACTTGTAATGACGGCGCGCCATGTATAGACCAATCCGTCCAATCCGAGCAAGGGGGAGTGTCTATACACGGATCCGCGCATAGACACTCCCCCTTGCTCGGGACTGGATGGATCCGTCCAATCCCGAGAAGGGGAGTGTCTATACATGGTGTGGCGGGCATTACAAGTATTCAAACGAAAGCTTGTAATGCGCGCTGTAATGCAGGCGGATTAACGCGGCGGCGGCAAGTATTCTATTTAGGTATCGGGGGTATTTGCGGGAGTACAAGTACTCCTGCAAATACTCGGTATCGGGACAACCCTAATATATATATATATATATATACACACACACAATTTTACTCATATTAGACACATAGATGTTGCAATCTTTGTTGGACTAATATATATATATATATATATATGCACATACATACACACACATACTGTATTTGCTGGCGTGTACCTTTTACACTTGGAAAAAAAACTGGCCAAAAAGCAGGGGTCATCTTATACGCCTGGTCAGCTGTTCGGATGCCTACTGGATGTGCAGTAATACTGTATGTAGCTTCCGCTACATACAGTATATACCGCTTACCCAATCCCCGTGAGCAATGTATTCAAATGAATACAGTGCCTGTTTGCATTGGAGTAACAACCTCTGCAAATCTGAGCAGGCTACATACAGTAGCCTGCTCGGATTGGCTTTGAGAATCAGAGAGGCATGGGCTGATGTTACAGCCTCTGCCAATCCAAGCAGGCTTTGTATTCATTAATAGACTACATTGCTTGCTGTGATTGGCTCCAGCTCCAGCAAGAAGGAAAAAGAATATGGCTCCAGAAGGAAGAAATATGAAGAATTTAAAGCTTCGGAAGGGGAGTTGTCTTATACAGTGAGTACAGGTAAAAAAAAATCTTTAAAAAATTATACAATTAGGGGGTCGCCTTATACACCGGCAAATACGGTACGTGTGTGTATATATATATATATATATATATATATATATAAATATACACATATATATGTATGTATTTCACATATGCATAGGATTGTTTTTGCCAACACTGTTTGTTGCACTTTTTGAGCATTTGCACTTTAAAAAAAATTAAAAATATCTTAAAAGAGAACGTGGTTCAAATTATTTAAAAAAAAAAATTTTCCCCCACCAGATAACTTTCCCTGGTGACTGGATCCCTTGTGTCATTCTGAAGGAGCTAAAAAAAAAAAAAAAAAAAAAAAAAAAAAAAAAGGAGCACTGAACCCACACATTGCACAACCAACTCAGCTAGGAATGTTCACAACAAAAATCAGCCAACTTTATATAAACAGGTTTTTATTTGCCTCTGTTCAAAATGATTGATCCTTTAATCACCAGATTACTGGTCTCCCTCTCTGGGGATATGAATCACAAATGGCAGTTTAAACGATCCCCAACCATTAACAAAAAAAAAAATGGGGCCCCTTGAAAATCTTGTAGCAGAAGATCTGTGACTTATCCAACATGGAACTACTAAGGGCAGGTAACTTGGAATCCATTTGAAACGTACACACAAACCAGACTAGCATGTCCTTCAAATGATCCTATAACGGATGATTACTTTTTCAAGCTGTGAAATGAATGATAGTCTGATCTCAAATGATAGTAGAGAGATGGAACACAATATCAGTGCAGGCCCAAGGCAAAGACAAGATCGCATTAGTAAACCTGTTGCCAGATGTATAGTTGGTTAGATAAATTGGCCTAGTAATGCCCAACATATACTGATCATTTAGGGATCCAGGGAGTCTCAAGTGGGTACATGTTCATTTCCAGCTCAAGCCTTAAGTGGTTACATAACAAAGGCAGAAATTTAACAGATAATCTGAAAACTTAATGAGAAAAACTGTCCTTCATGAACTTGACGCTGCCACGGGGTTCTTTACTGAAGTACAGAAGAATATGCAGCGTTGTGTTGGATGATTTTTGCATATCCAGTTAAGATTATTCTGACAACTGTAATCTCATCTTAAACCAGGCAACAATATAACAGCCCCCCTACAAGCAAAAAGATATCCTGGCAAGGGGGAGGGTAAAACAAAAAGTTAATGCTTTTAACACCAGCTGGTGGGCAAGCCTTCCTTCCAACGATTTAATTGACTGGTTGACTGTTCATTTGTGGGATTCCTCGGCTAGGTCTTGGGGGCCCTCCGCGACCTGAAAAAACGAAATAGCGGGCTTTAAAAACGAAAGCACGTAATATAGCTTCTTATATAGTTAACCGCCTTTGCCCGCTTGTTTAGAGGCCTATTATATAGCACCAACAGTTTATGCAGCGCTTTACAATGTATAGGGGGAAATGTAGAGGCCTAAATGATTTACCAGTGGCATAAGGAGTTCCTATAACAGAGATTAAGAGAAACATGGCCTGCTGCTCAATGCTGGCTTGGTGACACCCTAGATCTACTGGGCATTTAACTATAACCAAAGGTTCAGCAAGGACTGACCAAATTTGAATCTTGTATGGGCAGGCTGAACATACTAAAGTTAATCAACGTGGAACCAGCTTGTCAAATTTTACATATTGTGGTCATTAGCAGTAATCAATGTGTTCTTCCGGCAGTGACAGCTTCCTCCACCCTTCCCACCAGAACATCATTAACATGCACCCATGGTTGGAGGAAAGAAAATCGCTATATGGCTGGCCTAAGGGTGGACCTAGAACCACCCTATTAAATGCCCAGTTACCAGAAAAGGAATCAAAGTTCCCAGAGAACACCCTTAAGACCCCTTTCACACTGGTGTTTTTCAAGCACTTTACCGCTACAAAAAGCACCTGAAAGAAGCTGCATCTGCAATCCCAATGTGAAAACCCGAGTACTTTCACACTGGAGGCACTGCACTGGCAGGGACTAAAAAAATAAAAAGTCCTGGAAGCAGCTTCATTGCAGCGATTTAGGAGCATTGAATACACCGCTCCTAAATCCCATTGAGGGAGTTTTTTTTTTTAGTGCCAAAGCACCTGAAACCACCCAGTGTAAAAGGGGTCTTAACGGCACTTTACCAGCATTTTTCAGGTGCTGGCAGCATGAAAGGGCTCTGAAAGCACTCAGGCTCTCACATTGGGACTGCAGATGAGACTTTTATGCCAAAGCATTTGAAAAACCACCCAGTGTGAAAGGGGGTCTTAGAGGAAAGGACACGACTTCTCATGTGAGAATTAGCTTGTGGCAGGAGCATGATCTTCTTTCATTATAAAGCTAATGTAATAAGACTTTATAAAACAAGCATATGGCAAACAAAATATGGATAAAGTAGCAGAAAAGTTAACTTTCACAGTTCTCACACTTGAAATTGTGAAGTGTTTTTATTAAGGGGGGGGGGGTGCCACAACCTTGGCTGTATAAGGCAAACCAGGTTTGTATAGGCCTAGAAATACACATAATGGCTATATATAAAAAAATTATATTTAATATCTACTATAGCAAGAAATTAAGCAGGAAGGGAAAGTTTCGGTCAACTTTTGCATTCAACAGAGCTCCTTCGCCACACCCCCCCCCCATATACATTTTTATTATTTTAAAACACATTACAAGGCTCAGTTAGTCTTGACAATTCTATATAATTTTAAGGTTCGCGTAAAATTGTATCAAGAAGTTTAACTGAGGTGGGAAGCAGAAAGCTGAAGACTGGGACATGAATGCGCAAAAAAAAAAAAACTCTAACTCTGGAACACAACAAACATTTACTCATTCAGGCACACATACTAAGAGGGGGGGGGGGTGATGTCAGAAACTAGCCTATTCTGTAAAAAAATAAAAAAAACTAGCAGCGAGTTGTCAGTTACTAAACCTAGAACTGATGGGAAAGTGTGCAACGTAAACCTAAAACACTTGGTATACAGCTCAGGAGTCTGACTGTTTTCTATCAGATCAGTAGTGATGGGTTCAGGTGTGTTGGGATCGTATTGAACCCACCAGGAAGTCAACACTGCACACCGCCAATCAGAAACAGCAAGCCATTTCTTGGTTTGCAGCTCCCTATAACTGGCAGTGGCTGCCAGGACTACGGAGGGGAGAGGGAAATAAGCCATATGCTGGCAGCAGTAAAGTAGCTGAGGCAGGGCTATAAAGCACATCTAAAACCAAAAAAAAAAAAGTTTAGTATAACCCCCAGCTCATCAGTCCTTTCCTACAGAAGCTGCAATACATTTAAATGCCACACACTATTTGCACCTGGCAACCCTGCAAATTAAATCTGTCCTAGGGTACCCATGTTCACTTCATTGTATTTAGAATGTCATGGTTCTCACCAGGCTGCTCTTATTCAAGACTGCCACCAATTCTCATTTTCATAAGTGGGCATTCACAAAAGGCAAAAAGATAGACCTGTTTATCAGTTCGGGGCACAGGAAGACACAAGGACACTTTGATTCTGGAAAGAATCCTCTGTACCCACAGAAAAACAAGTGCAGCCAACTCAAGGAACTGGCTAACTGCACAATATTACTTTTTTGTTTAGATAAAGTTAAACAAAAATGGCTGAATGGGATACCCTAGTACAGTAGACAATGCCCTCAATTCACTACATGGTACAACCCCCTGGGGGGGGGGGGGGTCAAAGTCATCAGTGTGTTATATATATATATAATATACACACACAGGACTTCTACAGACCACATTCCTTCAGATATCACCCTAGAGCAGTGGTTTGCAAGATAACTGAAATGCATCACAGGTTCTCATTTGCTGCTCATCAATTGCAGTATTCTAGTCTGCAACTCCCCAAAGGTAATACTCAAGGTCATTAGACTTTCTTCAGGATTTACCAAAACCATGTAGTACAAGGGCCTGTTAGATTGCATACAAATTGAAACTCAAGGGTTGACCTCATATGGTTTTAGTAAATGCGAAGACATATCCACAGAAAAACTGAATCGTTTTTATTGGGGGGGGGGGGGGGGGGGGGGCTTTAGAGATTGCATAACATTTGATGACAAACAGTGTTGTCAACCTCCTCAAAGTTTAGGTCTCAACCTACATATGACGCTCTAGTTTTGCCATAAAGTGTAAGCAGACTCAAACCTTCTGGCCATAAAAAACAGACTTCCATGTTTCCTGTAGCTGGATTAAATGATTTGTTTGTTAAGAGCTTCACTGGCTCCAAGAACTTTATAAACTGCATGCAACTTAAGCTACATCAAGTACTGGGTTCCACAGCTGCAAGACGGAATTCCTGCCTTACACCCGAAACACAGAGTTGGTCTGAGCGGCGCTCGGCCATTCATAGGCAGCTTTGTATTCTGAAAATACAAAGCTTCCTTTGAGTGGGAGGGCTGACATCACTCAGCTAATCAGTGAAAGCTTTGGATTCATAAAAAAAGTTGCCTATGAGTAGCCGAGCACTGCTCCGGCCGACCGTGTATTCTGATGCGACACATGAAGCACTGTATATAGCGGAAGCTAAACAGGGCTTAGAGCCAGTGCAGCACTTTACAAAACAAACCACTTCTAGTAACAGGAAACCTGGATTTCAGCTTTAAAATATACTGTATACACACAAAGTATAAGCCAAGTTTTTCAGCCTTTTTTAGGGCTGAAAACACACCCCTTGGCTTGTACTTGAGTCAGTACCTGGGCTGCGAGTGTCCATTGTTTAAAAGTCTGGGCTTCCCCCTGGTCCCTACCGTGATAGGAGTTTCCCAGCAGACACTGTCCAGTGTTCTGCCTATCACGGACGTCCTCTTGTTCGAGGATGAAAAGACGTCCGTGATAGGCAGAACACTGAACACAGTGTCTGCTGGGAAACGAGTCTGAGGATGAGAAGACGTCTGTGATAAGCATTTCCCAGCAGCCTATCACAGAACGAGGACCAGAAGGAGACTGATTTTTAAACAATAGACGCCCACAGCCTGTCAAGAATTTTGGCCACAGCAAGGTGTGCAAATGGGCATGGTTGATCCACTTACAGTAGGCTGCTGCATTCTCACCCTAGGCTTATACTAGAGTCAAAAAGTCTTCCCAGTTTGTGGTAAAATTAGGTACCTCGGCTTATATGTGAGTGTTTAGGGTAAGAGCATAAGATTAGAGGAAGATAAAAATGCTGTTTCACCCCTTCTCCCCCCCCACCATGAAGTTGTGATGTCTTGTACCCTTTGCCTCTGGTCCTCATCATGGTTTGCCCCCTAGTTCTGGACTACACAACCCCACTTACGGAAGAGAGGAAGGTTGCAAGTTGTTTCAACTACCAGCTGACACTAAGACAGTAAGGTGGTTATGGCAGAACTACCAGGTTATAATACAGAGTTAGGGAGGGAGTAGAATGAAGGCAACCACCCCAGCAAAAAAAAAAAAAAACAGTTAGTTGCAAACTATACATTTTTGTTTAGTTGAGGAGCTTTGACCTTTATGAAACTGAAGTTTACATATCAACACCCATACCAGTTTGAAGGTTGAAGGTTGAAGGTTGAAGCAGCGGCTACAGAAATTTCAATCACACCCCCCCCCCACATTTCAAATGTATTCCATTTTACAATGCCAAGCTAGATGCAAGTGGACTGTGTACAACCTGGGTTCATGATTGTTGCCAATGACAAGCTGGAATGTCCCCGCACACTAGCAGAGTCCAATAAACCAGACCACAAAATACTCTGCAACCAGCTGCAGTTGACTGAACACAACTTTATTGAAACTCAAGCAACGATTCACAAATTCAGAGTTTTGGGAAGTATAATAGCAATGGGTAAGACAATTTTATTATAATTTGCTTGCAAAAAGTTTAAAAAAAATTATTGTTTTTTTACACTCCATGTGGGTGGGGAAAGAAAAAGAAAAAAAAAAAAAAAAAAAAAGGCAGCAACAAGTAGTAAAGCTTAAGAAAAAAAATAAATTAAAACTTCAAGTTTTCAGGAGAATTCTGTGGTTAAAAAAAAGGCGAGTCATTCTAGCGAAAGCAATTTTTTTTCCCCATTGAGCGTTAAAAACTGCTATTCTGGTGCCTCTACAGATCATGTACAAGAACTGAACCTCACTCAGCACCCAAGTGAGACGAGTTACTATTCCCAAACTGGTGCTGTGGGGAGATTTAGTGTGGCCGATGAAATCTAGGCATGTTACTGAGGGAAGGGGGAAGGGGCGAGAATTTTCCTTCTATTCCTCAGGCCTGCGCCCTTGAAGTTTGTTGAAGCTGAGTTAGGAGTGCATCGCTTGAGCATTACCTCGAGGTGCGCCCCGAGGACCTCCTTGCCCGGTGCCTCGCTTAAAATTTTGCTGATATCCATCCTTAAAGGAAAACAAAAAAAAGAGTTGTTAAATTACGGTTTTTAAATTTGATTAGAAATACAAACACCCTTTTACAGACTTCAATAGCGAGTGACCCATTCCTGAGGGATTTTGGAGGCATGAGACTTTCCACTTTAGGCAAGGAGCCCAAATTTACAAAGCAAACGTGTATGTATGTATTTTTTAGTTAAAGAAACCTGAAAATTAGTCACATGGCTGAAAGCCTTAGGTTGGTGTCAAATCTTGTCAATGGAGTCCAAGGTATGCTACCCCCCAGACTTTGTGCCTATCAGAGCACAGATCAAGGAAAGAGGCAGGGTGAATTACCGGTTTGCAAAATTGCGTAACAAAAACTATGAATATTTTTTACCCCCAAAATTGCACACAATTAACAAAATTGGCTTGGGCAGGAATGAGGTAAAAGTGCCCTGAAGGCAAGTGGTTAAAGCACTAGTAAATGCTTTGAGGATAATATAAAAAAATATATAAATCCGGTCCCCTGTAAGTTGATGTGGGCTGAAGGGACAGCACACTTTGTATGCTGTTCCTTCAGAATGCAGTGTGCATGCGCTGTGATGTCACTGCACTTTTGAGGAGATACTCCTTGTAAGATAAGCGGACCTGTAAATCAGCAAGGAGCGTTTACTACCCATTTAACTTCCCTTGGTGTTCAAGTATTTTTACACTGAAGTGCTAAGCACACATACCACTGCCACTAACGAGGCCCCACTGTCATATCAAAAATCTGCCCTAGTTACACTTTAAAATGGATAGGTTATACTGCAACAAGAAGCCTCCAGAAAGAATGTGCATCTCACCCGTTGGTAGTTGTTGGTATAATCTCGAGGTGTGCTAAACTGAGCCTGTGAGTAACCGCTGTTTGGAGTGTTTGAGAAGGCAGGGCGGTAGCCATCATATCCTCCTACAGAATATTAAAAGCAGAGAAAGTAAAAATAAAATCAAGCCAACAACTTCATATCTTTAAAAACATGCATCTATAAAAGAATTGCTCAGCCTTAAGACATGCCTCTGAAACCATTGGATGGCCCCCTGTAGCCATTAATCATGCCCCTGCCACCACGCTGCCCTCCTCGGGCCATCCCTCTGTTGTTGTAGAAGGGCTGGTTGCTGCGGGAGAAGCCAGTGTTCTGTTGTGTCTGCTGTTGGTGGCCAGTGGAAGCTTGGTGGGACTGGTCCGATGCTGCATGGTAAGTGTTTACCACTGAAACAGAAGAGTCACAGTGAGACACTGCACAGAGCCTACAATGCAAGCACTTCAGACGCAAAAGCCCAACTCCAGGTTTTCACAGGAACAAATCTCCAATTAGGTGGAAGTAAAAAAGCTGATAAGAAAATCTTACTTTTCAAATTTAATGTTTTTGGTGGAGTGACACTAAGGTACCAATGTTAAATGTGACCTGCACACGTATGAAGGCCGCAACTGCCAATTCCTCTCCTGGAAAAAGGCAGTCATGCCAAGTCAATAGCTTCAGTACTACAAGGTCACTGAAGCAGAACAATCAGAATTTCTGACTTCACTCCAACATTGCCGATGTGCATGCCTACCCCTGGTCATTAACGCAAAGTACTCAACTCATACAGTCAGGCAACTAGCCTTTTACAGGAGGTAGGTTGGTCTCTGGAAGCTTCAAAGGAAGCCCCTCCCAGACATAGAAAAACAGCATGTGATGTCAGCAGGTACGGTTTGTACAGTTATAACTAAGCAATGAAAAAGGCACCTCAAAAAAAAAAAAGTTATTTCATGGCTGCCTGGTTGCATAAAAAAAACACTGCATTCAATTTTGACTTTAGTCTCTGTTCACACTGGTGCGATGCGAGAACAAGCAAGATTCCTGCATTGCATTCAACTCGCAAGCAGTTCACACTGTTCTCTGCAAACTGAGAGTTAAAGTGGATGTAAACCCGATTCATGAAATTTAACCTAGACACATATATCTGTATTGTTTATACATCTCTCTGTAAAGCTCTAAGTGCCGCTGTCACAGTGCAAGCCCAGGCAACACTCTTACTGCAGAAGTAAAAATTCTGAATATAGCAACCTGAAGACAGCAGATATGCATGTAGGGTGATGGGTTTCATCACTGTATCATCTGAGACTGTTCACTTCACTGGGTATAGAAGAGCGTTTACATCCACTTGATACCCACAAACCAGTTTGCAGCGCAAACTGTGGAATCATTTTGCACCCATGCAATTCAATTCCAGAGCAGACCAAAAAAAAGGGTACTGCATCATTTTGGTGCCAATGCAATTTCAGCCAAAATGAAAAGAAATTAGTCGGCCAGTAACATAATGGGGTTAAAAAATACAGCCCATTATAGTACAAATAGCACAAATCTTTACTTTAAGTATCACTGTCCCACAGTAAAAAAAATGAACCCCTTACAGTAGCAATTTGCTCTTTTTGTACCAATTTGTTTTTTTTAACCCCCATTATGATACTGAACATCTCAGACTGGGTCACACCTCTTTTCTGTTTGCAGAAACACACTTCAGTTCATTTACATGGTTTCACATCCATGAGTTTCCGCTGCTGCGTATTTGGAAAGGGCAAGAGCTTTATTTTTTTTAACGCAAAACGATGCCATTTGGTTTTATTGATTTATTATACTTCAATGGAAAAGCTGCAGAAAAGCATTTTTGTGGCAGATTGTGTTTTTAATCTGCCCAACAAATTGGGAAAAAATAAAATAAAAATCGCAGCAAAATTTAAGGTTAATAACCGATTAATCCCCTAACCGATTATGGAAATCGTTAGTTGCAGCTCTAATGTGCACAGCAATGCGGTGCGAATCACATGCAGTGTCTGGCATTACTGTGAACCAAGCCTTAGACTGGATACGGTTTATGAAAAAATAAATATAAATGATATATGTTTCTGCTAGACATTTAGTCCAATCTTTAAGTCCCGGTGAAAACTTGTGCACTCTGCAAGATAGCATGCGATTGACACTGCAAATCACATGCAATGTTCATGCGATTTCAGCCATACAGATATGGCCGATATCGTATTTAAACCAAACTCACACAGGACCTTTGGTTTACACCAGAAACAGATCACATGAGTTTTCACATCCATGCGATCCAATTCATGTCCAAACTATCAGTTTGCAGTGCAATATGTGAGGTGAAATATGGGGGGGGAGGTGTCATTAACATTGTAGTGACAATCCCAGCAGTTCATATATAGCAGTAAGAACTTCCATGCGAACCGAGCCTGAGATTATAAGTGAACAGGATTTTATTATTATTACCCGACTGTAGCTGCTCTTGTTGAAGTTCATTTTGTTCCACTTGGTGTGGTTGGCCTGGGAAAGTTTGACTGTAACTGGCCTGGTACTGGTTCTGTTTCAGTGTGTCTGCCTCGTTCACAGGAGGGACAGGTGCATTCATATTAAAAACCTAAGACGGAAAAGTAAACAAAAAAATAAAAATTTTTAAAAGCAAACCTGCACATTAACAAAATTTAGCCAAGTTGTACAATCAAAGCAAAAAACCTCCAGGCAATTTTTGGGGGAAGAAAGCATGGCCCAGATTTGAAATGCAGATCCAACTTCTTACCATTCCGAATATGCGAAATTGCAAACTGGTGAGCGCGACTTTCTAACAATCTAGCAAAAAAGAGGTTACATGCTGTGTATGGCAAACATTTAAGTGATTGTGTATTTTGCTAGTTTGATATAAAAGGGAAGGCTTCATCACTGAACTGTCAAACACTGTATAGGACCTTTTCTGCAGTTGCGCAGCACATAATGGGCTAGTAAGAAATGCATAATAGCCTATTATGCTTTTACTTTGCAGGGAACAAAAGACATAAAACCCATCAGGTAATACTTCCTCTAATGAACAGGCAAGTACATCCGCAGAATATTTCATGATCCCAAAGGCCAGATGTATATCGAGAGGAATGATGCAATGCATGAAAGTTTGAAATGAAGCTTGATATGCTTACGGTCTGCATGGACTGGAATGGAGCAGCATTCACATTGATACCACTGCTGTGCAGCGGTTTGTTGGACCCAGTCTGGAACACCTGAGGTTGGGAAGCAGCAGGAAGCGATGAGGACGTTTGCGTTGGATCTGAACTTAGAGACAGAGAGGCCTGGAAAGAAGATGGGTTTGGTATAAATTAAGAGCAATGAACACAAGATTGGTCCACCCAAAACAAAAAAATATTCACGCCAGGAAAAAAACTCCACCTTTAGGCCTCATGCACACTGGACGTTAGTGTTATAAAAAGGGCAATGGCTTTGCAGTACGTTTTTCAAAGTAAAAATTTTGCAATAGTGTTTTTCCAATGGATCAAAAACAAAAACGCTGGTGAGCGACGTTTGAGCATTTTTACAGCAGAAAAAAAGTCTCAGAACACACTAGTTTTGTTTTACTGCTCAAAAACGCCACTGCCCAAAACTGCCAACAGCCCTTGTGTGCATGGACACCTAGGATAACATGGAACGTTTAAAGCAACACCAAAGTCAGAATTATTTTTTCTTCAAACATGTTCTACTTACCTCTGCTGTGCAGCTCGTTTTGCACAGAGTGTCCTCTAAGCATGTCTTCTGGGGTCCCTCGGCGGCTGTGTCAGGTGCTGCTCACAAAAGCATTCCACCTTAATGCGAGGGAGCTCGCACGGTGAAAAGATTTTGCGAGCGCACTCCCGTGATACAGCGGCGGCCATAGCGGGGGCCGGTGCTGCCAGATAATTTTTTTTACCTTTACAACCCCTTTAATGACTCTAGAAAAAAAGTCTAGTGGCAAAAACCCCAAACCTGCTCGAACCCTGGAAAGGAAGGAAACAAAACCGTATTAATTTCTTACCTGAAGCAAATCCGGTCTCCGGTGGTGGCTGCAGAGTACAGAGCGAAAGCAGACAATGGTTGCGATGTCACCCATAAAGCCACTATGGGGTTTTCATTGTCCGCTAACCCTCTTGCACTCCCACACACTTAAGCCACCGCTGACATTTCAGTGTGGACCAGGCTCAGAATAGGCAAGTATAGCGACCCATTTATAGGGCTAGATCAATGAGGTTTAGAATGTATCCAAGTTTAGCATTCAATAGGTTTTGTCTGAACTTCCCAGCAAGTTTTCCATGTTACCAACCTGGATCTGCTCCAAGGCTTCTTTCTGAGACCTCTGTTCTGTGGGGTGGGAAGGTTGGTACAGTTGTGGCGAGCCAGCAAAGCCTTCACTAGTGGAAGATACCATGGGAACCTTAAGAGCAGAAAAAACATTCTGATTAGAAAGGGAGAGAATAAAAAAAGAGAAAGGGGGTATAAATCTAAACTTTGAATCATACTGCCATTTACAGGATTGGACACATGAGAAAAGGCCACCTACAGTCAGGTACCAAAAACGTATCCCAATTGCAAGGAATACATTAGTGTAAAAAGGTTTAGGCTTTATAATCACTTTAACCATCTGACAAACAACTTAAATTACTTCATCAATGCCAACTCACCCCTACAACTGTCTTGAACATTTTTTTTTTTTCAACAAAACACTTTGAGGAGCCTGTAAAGCATTGCAAACCATCAACTGATCACTAATGCCATGCAGATTTCCTCCAGAGCTATTTGTGTATCTGCTCATACCTCATGAGCAAGCCAATACATTTTGGTAAAAAAAAAAAACCACCAACAACTATCACAGCACCATGCAATTCATAGAGCACTACAATCCGACAGCCGCCAAGGCTGTTGGGATTAATAATTTTGCATTCACAGAACACTGAATGAGTGAAGACACTGCTCGGTCGTTTTTTATTGCGACAGCGAGCAGAGGAGAAGATCCCTTCTAGCTGTCAAAACTCATGGAGTGGGGGGGCGCGGTTCTGTCATAACATTTTACACTCCGATAATGCGTGCAACATGTTATGAAAGGTGAACTTCTGGAGAAACAAAAATAGGATGGCCGCACTCCCAAAGTAGATGCAATAGAGGGAAAAAATAAAATAAAAAGCAATTTCATTGGAGGTTTTTACTCTTCACATTTTAGTTTGTCTGCAGCAGTGACAGAGCATGCACCCCGATGAGTGTTCATTTGCAGCCTAGCAGTCTCCCCGTGAAGCAGTTTCATTTTTTGTTCAAGCGCAGTTAGCTTTTAACATTGTAGAAATCAAGATGCAGGTGCCGATCCCCCAGAACCTGCACTTTGACAGCCATGCCAATAAAGTCAGAAATAAACACACACAGCCATCAGGACAGAAGATCCCAATAATCTAGTAAAGACCATAAAGTGTCTGCTGAACCACATCCACCTGGACATATGCAGATCACCAGAATGCCCTCATCTCAATCCTGGAAAGCCGAGAAGAGGTTTTAGGGGAGAGAAGGTATAGATCAGGAGTGTACTATCTCATGGGTTAACCAGAACATCCACTACTTACAGTAAAGAATTCTTATACCCAGAGACAAACCTGTCTCGTTTGATGCTAAACCTGGAGGCCAGGAGATCAACGCAGGTTCCTACCTGCAACAGGTCATGACCGCCACCAAAATTTAGTGACCAATCTGCCAAGTCCAGGCAAAGCCAGGTGGTGTTTACTGGTCCAAATTCATATTTAGTTTTGGGACGTTTTTTTAGCCTGTCAGCCTCCAAAGAGGCAAGCATGAATAATATTTTGCAGGTTTTTTTTCATGGGAACTAGCCATTTTAAAAATGAAGCGCCAATTGTAGATTCAAGGCATACTCACTTGTGTGCTATCTGGAACTTGGCTGGGCTGAGATAGCCGGGGCTCAGAATGTACTGAAATAAAAATAAAATGTATAAAGTTATTGAAGAGCCAAAGTTAAAGTGGCATCCCAGACAACCCCCAACTAAGTCTAAATTTACCCCTGCGGCACAAAGCAGCAAAATAACATGCAATTGCTTATTTATAATTTGGGGTTCAATAATGTGTGTTTACTACATCTTTAAGTTGGGGTATGACTGGATTTCCACTTATACCTTTATTTTTAATCGGCTTTCAAATATTAATGTCCTTTTACCAACATCCTAAAGAATGGCACTGACTGGGAGTACAAATGCAATGTTTAATGATGTCCAATATAGGGAAGAAAAAGATACATACCTGGAGGGCAGACCATCTGAGGCAGCTCCATGCTTTGAGCTGGATTCATAGGTTGGGCAGACACAATTGCAGGGTCTATTGGTTGGTTTTCAAAATCCAACATAGAGTCCTGCAAAAGCAAGTAGCAAGATATAAAAACAGAAGGCCATCTGTCAGGGTACATTTAAATAGCACAAAAATTAAAAGGTTTATACCGACCTGCATGAAATTATATGGACCTTGCATCTGGGCCATCAGATCCTGAACCTTTTGTCTTCGTACAATGGGATCAGGCTGGACTTGGGAAATGGGATTTAGCGATAGGGGCTCGGAGACAGCCGGGGATGTTGGTTGCTGCTGCTGGAGTGAGTTTACGACCTTTGGGGGAGAGGGAGGGAAGAAAAAAAAAATGTTTTAATCACCTCATTGAAAGTATGGGTGGGGGGTGTTGCCTATGAGTAGTGTTACCCTTGAAGCCAGACTACATTTGTTTGTTGAGACCCCTCTGGACTAGGGCAGGACAAAATTAAGTTATTCCATAAAGTCTGGGACCCGTGGCTTGGATATCTTACTAATGACCCGGGGATGCTGGCGATGTAGTTATGGTCCTACATGATGGGTCTTGAGGCGCTGGACGGTTGCTCTCCTATTCCTCTCCCCCCCCCCCCCTCTATATTTCTCTCAAAAGTTCTTAAACACTGGTCTTCATGTTGAGATAATAGCAGAATGATAATACACTAGAGTGCAGAAAGTTCACCACAGCACCCATTATTCATAGTATTTCAATGCACAAAGCAGCAATGAACTGAGTCAGCGCCATCAGTGTAAAATGCACAAGCCAGAAGAGCAAAGAGGAAGAAAACTCTGTAGCATCACAAGACTAGTCTAAAGACTTGGGTGGGTATAAAAAACACTAAGCATAGGATACAGCCAGTTGTGGGCTCCCTGGTGATCATACCAGTTAACACATTTCTTACCTTACATAGTGGTTACAACCACTCCCTGACTAAACTTGATAGGCTGGTAATGCTGCTCTTTTATAGTGTCAGATGTACTAAAACACTTGGATGGACATAAAGATGACTAACAAAATTAAGCTCAAATCCAACACCCAGGTTACCCCCCAAAAACACAAACCACACACTTACTTCAACGGTTTCTACTGCCCATTCTTGCACTTGTTCCTTCTCTCCGCTGCTGAATGTGTTCTCCGCCATAAACTGTCTGTTTACAAACTGCAGAATGAAGGGTCTGTTAATTGCCATCCTAGTATAAAATGTTCCATGCCAAACCATGGCAGGAGCAACATTCTGTAGCCGCACACACATATACATAAATATAGAAGGATCTAGGCTAGGTTCACAACCATGCGTTTGCTGCAGCTCACATTTGTGCCAGCACAGCACCCTATTCATTTAAATAGGCTGCCGTACCTGCGGTAAGAGCAAGAAAGTGGGTCCCTGTACCATTTTAAATTGTAGCCGCAGGGAAATTGCATTTTCAGATGCATAGGGGTGCCATTAGAATTTGAAGAGAAGCACATATTGGCTGAGAGAATTGTTAACACATTATTCCAACATTAGCCCGGGCATAAACCAGCGATTATCAAACTTATTTCATTCAAGGCACCCTTAAATTTACGTACAATTTAAGCCACCCTATTCAAAAATTTAAAAACAAAAATAGTTTCTCATAACGCAGCAACATCCACACAGGGACACCAATGTTGGAGGAAATTTATTAAAGGGGTTGTAAAGGAAAAAACTTTTCCCTAAATGGCTTCCTTTACCTTAGTGCAGTCCTCCTTCACTTACCTCATCCTTCCATTTTGCTTTTAAATGTCCTGATTTCTTCCGAGAAATCCTCACTTGCTCTTCTGTTTAACTTCACACAGTAATGTGAGGCTCTCCCTGGTGTGGAGAAAGCCTCTTGAGGGGTTAGAAGGCAAGTCAGGACACTACTTTGCAGATAGAGAAAAGGAGCTGTGTCTTAGAGGGCGTCCTAACACTCCTGCTCACCCACTCAAGAGGCTTTCTCCACATTAGGGAGAAAGCCTTGCATTACTGTGTGGAGTTACAGACAGAACAGGAAGTGAGGATTTCACAGAAGAAAGGACATATAAAAGCAAACATCGAAGGATGAAGTAAAGGAGGACTGCACTAAGGTAAAGGAAGCTAGTTAGGGAAAATAAAAAAAGTCTTTACAATCCCTTTAAGCAAAAACAGACTGGAATAATTCAGTGTTTCACTTCTCTCCCACTCAGCTTATGTGTCCTCAGTGCTGGAGAGCGACAACAGACCGCCACACAAAAATACACGACGCATGTGCCTGATGTCCAACTGAAGATGTTAGTTGTTGAAACACCAGCAGTTAGAATGTTGCACAATGAAAACCTGGGACTTTTGTAAAAAGGCCGGCTTGATTGACCCAATGGCTTGTATGCCATTTAGGCATTTTGCCAAGGCACCCCTGAAGAAACCTAAAGGCACCTAGTTGAAATAAAAAAAACTGACATAAACCACCCATATAAAGAATTTTTCAAATATGCAGTACATGGTACTAGAGGCTTGGCTTGCTCCCCCTCATTACCATCATGCCAAAAGGCTGCACAGCTTGGATGTAGACAAGTAGGGGAGGCGCGATTCCATTACAAGAGCAGAGCTCCATCCTTTTATCAAACCCGCTATGCTAGAACATGCCGCAGAGTAGCAGCGCCACCTAGGTTATAAATAATGTTGCCGACTGAATGTCGGAACTTAAAGCACCTAACCAACAGCATTTCCCATGTTCTACTGAGTTTGTTATATGGACAGCTAAGCCAGTACCTGTATTTATCAGACATTTTACTAAAAACTTGCATTACATTGCAAAATACAAAATGTTCCAGAAAGGAATGCAAAGCAAACCCATAAATTTCAGAAATCTATATTTTATAGACCAGATCTTAAAGCAGCTGCACAAAGCATTAATCTCTCAGAGTGCTGGTCACACCGGATGCAGTGCAATGATCTACATCAGCAGAAGTGGGAAGTGGGCCACTCCAGAAACCAGCAAGATCCTGAGCTTTAAGGCCTTACCTCGGTGGACTCCACTTCACTGGGCTCAGCATATTCTTCCACAGCTTCGGGTTCTAAAAATGAGACAGACATACAATTACATAACTAACCAAAAGTAGTCTGCACACAAGTGCAATTTTAAACAAGTTTCAGATACGGTCCAAAGTAAATACAAGCAGACAATCTTCATCAGGGTACTTACAGATTTTGACCCCAGGTGGCAATCTTGCTCTAAAAATTGGCACTTCTAGTGTGCGCCTTCTGGAGCATCTCCACCAATGACTGCTACCTGCAAAGTGAATGCCCCCCCATTGTTGCTATATTGTGTGGATGGAGAACTGCCAGCTCTTATTCAGCAGCCACAACACCAGCAGGAATACTGTCACACTGACAAACCGCAATTACATGTCACAGGAGGCAGTAACTGTTTGGCCGATTGAAAGTTTTCCAAATGGTTCAGGTGTTACCACTTAAAGTGGTGGTTGTAAACCCACTTTTGTATAAGCAAACACCACCTGCAAGACAAAAGACAAAGGCATAATGAGCTACTATGCATGGCATAGTAGCTTATTATGCAATACTCACCAGATCCAAGTAGCCATCCTCGTACACCACTAGGGCGGCCGATATCTCTCCCGGGAGTTGCTTCCGGGTACCGTGGCGCCAGCACCAATTGGCCGGAGCCGTGATGACGTCATTCCCACACATGGGGGCCGCCAGTCACAGCACCATCACTGTTGCTAAAGTGCACCTGAACCGTAAACATTGGCGCCCATAATTTTTGTAAATATCTTCTAAACCAGTAGAGGTTTAGGATATATTTTGAGCACCTACTGGCAAGCCTTACCTCTAGGTAAAAGGTTGTAAAGAATTTAAGTTACTTTACAGGACCACCCCACATACGTTTACTGCAGCAGGATACTCCCCCACACAGCAAGAAGAAAGTAATGATCATTGTATTAGTGACATTTTTTTGGGGACCAGTGACAAAGATTTGTCTGCCCCAGTACACACGCACCATGTCCCATTGTTATAGTGTCTACAAACACTTCGCACAAATCGATAAGATTTTTTTACTAAATTTATGTAGCAGATTACAAACTAACCTAAATTTGGAGGGAGAGGGAGATTTTTTTTAATTTTCTTTAATGAGCGTTTTAGCAGAGAGAATACAAGTTTTCAAAATAGGTTGGTCTTGTTTATAGCACAAATAAAACTGCAGAAGTGATCAAATGCCACCAAAAGAAAGCTATTTGAGGGGGAATTTTTTAATATGGGTACAGTGTTACATGACCGCACAATTGTCAGTTAAAGCAACACAGCGCTGTATCACAAAAAAAGGCCTGGTCATTAAGGGGGTAAAATCTTCCAGAGCTAAAGTGGATAAAGTACTTATTGAGATGAGTGCTTATGTCACCCACACCTTAAGTTTCAGCAGTAATAAAAATTCTAGCAGTCTATGGCTAGCTTAGAACAGTAGGCTTAGCAAGCAGCAGTTTAGTGCAGAGAGAGTTTCACCAAAAAGGAAAAGCAGCCAAACATCTTCAAAAATTTATTTTTTTAAACAATACAGAAGAAAATAAACACTCCTGCAGACTTTTAATGAAACTAAATGCACCAGAAAAATCTGACATAACATCTCCAGGTTCTTATGACCACCAATGCGTGTACCTGGCTTTATATAAACCATAGCTCGCCGTACAGAGAAACAAACCAACAATTGAGACTTGGCAGCAAAGGTTGGAACTTATGGTAAGGCAACATCACAATTACCAAGCTCGGGTGCTTGTTCTTCTGCAGGCGGCGCTGCAAGGGGTTCCTCCTCCTCCTCACACAGTCCATTCTGATGATTCTTTGCGTTGTCAAAATACCCACTCTGGAGGATGCGATCCAGTATTTCCCGCAAAGCTTTATCTACAAACAACCAAAACAGAACAGTTTAAGGCACACTAACCACCAGTACATTATGACCTTGCTTGTCAAGTACAGGATGAGGCACACATTTTTTTAACCCATCTAGTAGGGCATGTTTAGACTCCGACTAGTTACCACAAGAGTAGAAATTGCCAAGGGCATCAAGTACTATAACAGTCACATCAGTTCTCAAGCAGAGGCCAACGAGATGACAGTTACAGGGTAAAGATCCAGAGGGCCCTTTCACACGTGGACAGTATGTCTGTATTTCATCCATCCGTTTTCAAATGAAATACATGTATCCCTATGGGATAGCGGGTGTCAGCAGATGAACATCCAATGACACCCGATCATCGTCCCCACTATGGTCCGATTTTGTAGACGGAGGAGAAACCTATTCTCCTCCCCCCCCATACATCTGCGGATCGGGTGAACATGGACAGATGGTTCGTGTTAATCCGATCCCCCCATATGGGAGAGCGGAGATCTGACAGGCTGGTCCCTGCACCAAGTTATTTTTACAGTAATCAGTGCATTTTTATAGCACCGATTGCTGCATCGACAATGGTGCCAAAATGGCATAAAAAAAAGTGTCCGCCATAATGTTGGTCAACACACACATCCCCCATTTTGTAGACGCTTTAACTTTTGCCCAAACCAAGAATACATTACACACACACACACACTATGTGCTTTTTATTTTAGCAAAAATATGTAGAAGAATATGTATTGGACTAAACTGAGGAAAACTTTACATTTTGGAAATTAAAGCAAAAAAATTAAAGCCTTTTCTTCAAAATTGTCACTCTATTTTGGTTTATAACGCAAATAAAAACTGCAGAGGTGATCAAATACCACCAAAATGAAGCTCTATTTGTGGAGAAAACACACAATGTCAAGTTTGGAAGCTACGTCGCACGCCCGTGCACTTGTCAAAGCGACACAGTGCCGAACCGCAAAAAGTGCTCTGGTCCTTGGCCAGCCAAATGGTCTAGGGTTTGTTGTCAATGAAAGATTGACAGCGATCCTTGACGACAAGTATGACAAATGCCAACAGACTTGGCAAACCTGGACAGATCATTTCCCACCTTATCAAATGACCTCCCGATTGCTAGAATTTTGAGGTTCTAAGAGGTCCAGCTCCAAACCCCTGGGGTCCCCCCTGTTCAGCCAAGTCTAACTGAGGCTCAACAAGATGGGAAGCAAGCACATGGACATGAGAAACAAAGTGGCGCCCCTTCCCACTTTTTCTCATATCCATGTGCTTGCTTCCCATCTTGTTGAGCCTCAGTTAGACTTGGCTGAACAGGGGGGACCCCAGGGGTTTGGAGCTGGACCTCTTAGAACCTCAAAATTCTAGCAATCGGGAGGTCATTTGATGTTCTAAGAGGTCCAGCTCCAAACCCCTGGGGTCCCCCCTGTTCAGCCAAGTCTAACTGAGGCTCAACAAGATGGGAAGCAAGCACATGGATATGAGAAAAAGTGGGAAGGGGCGCCACTTTGTTTCTCATGTCCATGTGCTTGCTTCCCCATCTTGTTGAGCTCCAGTAAGCCTTGGCTTAACAGTGAAGGCTGTGGCTGTTTTACACCAGGTATCCTACTCATATCTGCCAGATAGATCACAGAGGTATTAGGACATCATGTCCATGTGCTTGCTTCCCATCTTGTTGAGCTCCAGTAAGCCTTGGCTTAACAGTGAAGGCTGTGGCTGTTTTACACCAGGTATCCTACTCATATCTGCCAGATAGATCACAGAGGTATTAGGACACCAGGAGGTATGGATTGTACAATATTGTTTTGATTGCTTAAAGGTTCTCTTTTTGCCAACAATGGACCTCTATGTCTTAGATGATCAACTTGCTCTTATAAAATTGATGCTTTATAAAGTTTTGCTGTATTCATAGTAAAAGGCTGTTGTCCCTCTGACTTTGGGGAGCATTATTTGAACAAAATGTTTTGATAACCAATTTTGAAAAAAAAAAACCCACACCAACTTTTAATAGCAACTTGTTTTCCTAAATATCTGTGTGACATTTGGCCACATGGAAAAGGGAAAAAATAAAAATAAACCACTGTTCTCTAGAATTGCAACAAGTCAGGTTTTAATATTCCATTGGATTTCTAGAAAGAGGGGACACTGCATCAGCAACAATACTGCTGAGGGAGCAGAGGCTGGCATAGATCCCAGGTCACTGCTGACTAAGGTGGTGCCAGAAAAGGCAGAGCTACCCAACTGCAGACAGCTGGCACACAACTATTCTATGGATAGCACTTTAATGATTAAAGCTGCACCGAGGCAAATGCACAAGCCAGCTCAGCAACAAAGGTAATTTTAGGGGGAAGTAAACCAGACACACAGCAAAAAGTTTCATTGGCAAAAGGCTTACATGTGGTTCCGCACACGGACTTGTCTCTTCCTTCCAAGACATCAAAGAGGTGAATGGAGGCCTGTTCATATTGCTCATTCAACCTGCAAGAACAATGAACAATCTAAATGTGACACTGCTGATGGACTCCACTTACTCATAATTATATTAAAGCGGAATTAGGACACAACAGTCACGTTGTCCCACAATTGTCTAAAGTGTGCGTGTTACAGCAGCCAACGCCAAGTTGTTTAAAAGGACGAGAAAAAAAAAAAAATATATATAAAAAACGCACATGGGGTTTGGAAAGTCTTGCACCAGCCATCAGCTGATGCCAAAACAGACCAAGTGTAAGCCATCTGCCCATACATCGTACGGCCAGGCAGTTTTACACTGACAGGAAGATTAAGACTACTGCAGCGCTCAACAGCACTGTGGTAGTTGAGAACTACAAGCCAACATCTGTAAAGGATGTAAATACATTAGTCAATTTGTTCAGATCTGTGTGAATGTATTATGCTGTTGTGTGGGCAGAGCTAGTGAGAGCTAGTATGGGGAACATCTCCCCATACTGCCGTCACAGCGAGAGAGGGCAGCAGGAAGCAGCTGCAACAGTGGAAACATGTTACACCCTCAAGACAAATTGAATATGCGACATGTACCCGAAGGTGAACTTAACTGGCAAAAAACACAATTTTAAGAATAGCAAGTGTGAGGCCAATCACACACTCCAAAAGGGTAACCATGTGGAATAAGTTTCCAACACCCATTCCTGTTTAGACAGCGTCTGACCTTTAAAGTCCTCATGTCTGTGGAGGTAGAATGCAAAATTAAGATGAATCCCTCAACAATGCAATTTTCTGAGTGTGTGAGAATACACATTTAAAAAAAAAAAAAAAAAATTATATATATAATAATTGTGAATGCTGGCTCTAATTTAATCCATACCCTCACCAATTCTAATAAAGAGACACACCATATACCTTACAGATGGATCTCTTTCTGGCTCCACCAGTTTATAAAACTCATCCATTAAAGCAAGCTCTTCTTCCGATACCACAGGAACCCCATTTAAGCCTTGTTTCAAGTCATTGCGTACTTCTTCATCACCAAGTTTATCCAAGACAAACTGTAGCTCTAGTGCCGTTTTTAAACGTTTCTGTTCAGCTTCTTCACGCATGAGCTGTTCTCGACGAGCTGCCTTTTTCATGCTCTTTTGGATCTGAAAAATGTAGAAGTTCACATTGAAACATTCAGTCTTTTAAAGCTTGTACAAGCCATTCTGAAACACCATCTAACTGAAAACAATGCCACAAGAGGACGTGTGGCGAGCTGTGGTCCAACACGACTCCGGCATTGCTGAACTGTACAGAAGAAAAGATGGACACATGTCCCAAGCAGTACACTGCACCCAGAATGTAAAAACACAGCTGCCTCACTAGAAGAAGAGCATGTGCACAGAAAACAATGCTGCACACGCTCAAAAAATGCAAAAGGTTGCTGCTTATAAGATCCTAATAATTAGCGATGTTTGAGCTGTGACCTCCACACTGCAGCCCTTTGAGTGCCTTTATCTGGGCCTTGGGACACCATTCCTCTCACCGACAATGGCCATTTTCTAGCATTGATACCAAATGGTTGCAGGCTTTGTTTTGGAAAACACACACACATTAACAAGAGGGTACTGGATACATTTAAGAAATAAAATAAACACATCTTACATCTTGGCCCAACGCCATGAAACTTTTCTGCAGTTCTCGAGCAAACTCCATGCTGGCTGAAACCTCCACATGTTTTGACACCGCATCCTAAAAATCAAAGAAAGCAGAAAATGTACATCTTGTCTTTTTTTTTCGGAATGTCACAAGTAGAGGAAACCGACAGTCCCTTACACAAAAAAATTCAGATTAAACAAGCACTATTTAGAGAAATCCGTCTGCTGCATTCATAACATGTTAATGGGAAACATGAGAACATATCCTTGAAGAATGAACTAAACTCAATCAGTACTGCCTATTTTTAAAGTAATAAACTTATACCCACTTGCATTGTTTAAGAGATACAGTATTAAGAGTGCATGCAGGCAGTGATGTCACTGGTGCATGCGCTCTGAAGGTCCAGCATACAATGGTGGACCTTAAGAGCTTGTGCCATAAACAGCAGCTCCTATGCAGGAGTAAGGTCATTGCACCGCCCACCAACTCATGCAGCCGGAGGCTGAGAAACCAGGAGGAAGTCCAGGGAAGATTGAAGCCCTTTCAGCAGTGACAGTGCAGCGCTGTAAGGCTTTAATTTGAGAGAAGTCTCATAATGCACTAGTATGTGATGCATACTAGCACATGCTGACATTGCCTTGCAAGGGATTTACCCAACCCCCTTCAACTGCTGTTTACTACTGCTTTAACCCTTATGCTGCTAGCATAAGTAATTAGATTAACGTAAATATGATCTACTTGCCCTAAACTGTAGCCAACATTTCTTCAGTTGTCTCCTTTTCCTGGCCTAGGCAAAATATACATCCGAGGAGTCTCCAGGAGGGGCTTACCTAGCCAAGCACAACTCCCCCATGCATGCAGACCTGTCCTAAGGGCTACATGAATAATCTGCCCTTACTCAAGATGGCAATTAGTTAGAAATGCTAGGGGGAGTTATTCAAAGTGATGCATGGGCGAGTTTAGTTTGAATATGAAAGACTTGAACAGCATTTTTAGTTGTGTTCAGTTCTGTTTTATGCACACCAACACATGGCAGAAAAAAATAAAAAATAATTGAATATATATATATATATATATATATATATATATATATATATATCTCAGACTGACCATATCAAGCCTCAAAAAGCTTTAATTAACCTGTACACAGCAGACCCAACTATGACCACCCTTTAACACATTTCATCCAATGTGGGCTTCATTTAGGAGCTCCTAGTCAGCACCTGGAGTTGTAGAGGTGGTGTGGATTATTGTGGGCTTGGAGCAGTGACAAACCAACACTTAATCAAGTACACCAATCAGGATCAAAGAAAATTACCAGTTGGTCCTGATTCAGTCGCTCTCCTTTGTTCATTCTGTCCTGGTAGTCGTCCAACTTGCCCTGCAAAAAGAATGAGTGACAAGAAAGTCATAAGCAATGCAATTACTAGAGTTATGATCCTGACCTACCTTCAAAAGATAATATATGGGGCACAGGAATTATAAAAAATGAATTAGCCATCACCCAACCCCATCAAATCATTCTCTGCAGCCATTACCTTTTGTACCACCAGTCCCTCCCTTTAGAATGTAAGCTCTACGAGCCAGACCATGTATGGAACTGTGCAGTCTCCCCCCCCCCCCACATTGTAACACACTGTGTAAACTGTTGACACACACAGTTGGCACAATACTTCTTAAAAAAAAAAAAAAAACATTTCCAAGTAGTACATCTTAATACACACCACACACTTTTTGCAAGCAAAGACATCCACATGTAAAAAAAGGCTCTCAAAAACCTATCCTGCATGAGGGAGAAACCCCCCCCCCCCCCCCTTTAAACTGGTCGAGTCATGCTATTCAGCACCTCCAGCCCTCATTTATTTTTCCTTTTTTAATGAGTAGTTTTTCTTTAATTAGTGGATGATCGCTACTGATCCCCACTGAGCAGGTAGACAGGTCTGTCTGCTCTTATGCAGAGCAAACAGCACTCTCAATGGACCAGCGATGTAAATGGACTGCATGTCTGTTTCCATCTAATCAGCTGGACGGATGGCCAATGTAATCGCCATATCTGTTAGCATATTTTGGCGGATCGGATGTCCAGTGAGTGTCAGCACATATGTCTGCTGACATTTGCTGCCCCATTTGACGACAATGGGTGGTCCAATCAGGGCCACCAAAAAGTCAACACTGCGGTAGTAGTTAAAGGAGCCAAAGAGGCTGAATCACATGACCAAAACAAAAATGCATCTCACACAGGGAAATAAAGCTACATTTCCCATAAGGCAAAGGGAAATAAAGGAATTTGAGGAAGCCTAGAGCCAGCGACAGTCCAAGTGTCCCCTGGCTGTCAAACATAATAACAGTGACAATTCAAACCAGGCTGCCAAGTCTGCCCATGCCAGGGGGTACCATAAATATGCCCCCACCACTAAATAGACTACAGCAGGGGAAGCCACAAGACTAGCAGCTGAAGGTACGGGCAGCCAAAAAGCCACTGGTCCTGACACAGGCTGGAGGGGACATGCATACCGTATGAATACCTTTGCCTTTAGGGCCGGTTCACACTAAACATGCATCTGGGAACGTGCCGTTTTGAATGGGCTAAGATTTTACAATCAAGATTACATATCAAAAGAACACACGATTGTAGGGTACAAAAGTACTATGCCAATCGGGGTGTGCTAGTGCACTGCATTTGGGCTGTCAAATGTTGATACCCAATGTAGATGCAAAAGTAGAGCATTTTGCATGCAGTTTTTGCACAGGAACACAGCTCCTTCCTGTGCGATTCAGATTTGGGCATGGTGTGAAATTTTAACAAAAAATAAAAAAATTGTGTCCAGAGTTCAGCTTTAAGCAACATTTATCAACCTGTTGACAGTTTTTCCCGCACATTCTTGGCAACAACAGCACTTCCTGTTTAAGGCTGACCGCACTAAGCTACGGCCTCACAACTAGCAGCATTGTCAGCCTGCTATGCGCTTCCCTTGTTAACTTGTTAACCCACCAGACAGCCCATCATAGCTAGACCATAAGTAACCATGTGCAAAAGCTTGCGCTCCTTGAAAGATTTTGGGGGGGGGGGGGGGTTTACAAAAACTGGAGTGCACAATCTGGTGCAGCTGTGCATGGCAACCAGCTTCTAACTTCAGCTTTTTCAATTAATCACTTGCTTACTGGGCACATATACCCCCCTCCTGCCCAGGTGAATTTTCAGCTTCCGGCACTGCATCACTTTAACTGACAATTGCGCAACGTGGCTTCCAAACAAAATTGACGTCCCTTTTCCCCCACAAATAGAGCTTTTTGGTGGCATTTGATCACCTCTGCGGTTATTTTTTGCGCTATAAAACAAAAAAGCAACAATTTTGAAAAATATTATAATATATATATACACATACATACACACACACACACACACACACACACACATTTTTGGCACCACATTTATACCCTTGGCACCCCCTTGGGACACAGATCAGTCTCTCTCCCTGTAACCGCTGATTGCGGGTGCCTGGCGGACATAGCACCTGCCGGCGCACACCCCCCAGTGGCCCGAAGGATGTAAAAAGGCGGCGACCTAGAGATTTAGAACCACACTGCGGCCGTATATAGTTTTACGGCCGGCAGGAAGTGGTTATGTTTTGTTTTTTTTTAGCAAAAAAAAAACCAACACACTAGAAGCCGATTGGTTTCTATGCAGAGCTGCACCAGATTTTGCACTCCCAGTTTTAGCAAATCTCACCCACTGCACAATTTCCTGCCAATAAGGGGAAAATAAATCACCCAAGATAGACCATCACAAGTGTCCCCACTGGAAGATCCCCCTCACCTGTTCTACCGACAATGGTCACCCTAGCAAGGACAGCCATAAAACTTGACAGGGGTTCCAATCATGTTCTGGTGACAACACAAAAGGAGCCTGTCCAATTACTGTTCAGGCCACGCCTGTATTTTTTGATCTTTTGAATGGGCAGAAAGATGCACTGAGCATGCGCGTTTTCATGCCCTGTGCTAAAGCAAACAAAACACACGAGCAGGTTCCGTGCGTCAAAATCAGAGGTCATGTTGGTAAATTTAGGCAAAAAGGAAAGTGCGCATTAATTGTTGTTGGGCCCTACTATGTATACAACCATCTGATCAGGTGAATTTATTTTGAGTTGCAAGTTAGATACATACATAGCCTCCTCTTCAGAGGTCTATTCTGCCCACACCTAACTGTACTTTTACTTTATCCATCAGCTCCTCACCCACAGCGATTATTTTTTGTTTTACTTGACCCGCCCTCTAAAGCCCCATAATCATGTCAGGAGACATTTGTAGGTACAAAAAAAAAAAAAAAAAACTGGCCGACATTCTGCCTGTCGGTATGTCGGGTCTTTGTTGGATGTGAAAAAAACACAATCGGCACTCTCCCCTTCAGAACACACCAGCTCATCAGGGGAGATTGTTGGATTAGCCTCACATATTCAATACAGCAGCTCCTGACTGGAGCAGTCAGTTTTTGGTGCAACTTCAAAAAAATATATAGGTAGTAGATTGTAAGCTCCAATGAGCAGGGCCCTATGACTGCTCCTGTATTGAAGTGTATTTTAACTGTACTGTTTGCCCTCATGTTGTAAAGCGCTGTGAAAACTGTTGGCACTATATAAATCCTGTAAAATAAAGAAACTTTTTTAAAAGAAAAGGGGGATTATTCAACCTGATACACCATGTAGTAATGATATGTACAGTTTTACCAACAAAGGCCAATGATGCAAAATAGTTTCAGCCGTGTCATGAAGGTTGGCATATAGTCGTGAACAGAATGTTGTGGAAAGACGAGGGGAACCCCCCTCCAGTCAGGGTTTATTGGCATCTTGTTACCACTTCAATACCAGCCCATTGTCATAACGGCCACAGATGGGATCTCCATGTAAGGTATCTATGTACTTGGTGTAACAATCTTTCATATTTTACAAAAAATTTGGGCTAACTTTACTGCTTTGTTTTTTTAATTCATGAAACAAAAAAAACAAACAAAAAAAGCGTTTGAAAAATTATTGCGCAAATACTGTGCAAGATAAAACGTTGCAATGATAGTCATTTTATTCCCAGTATTTGCGCAATAATTTTTCAAACGCTTTTTTTTTTTTTTCATGAATTAAAAACAAAGCAGTAAAGTTAGCCCAATTTTTTTTGTAAAGTATGAAAGATTGTTACACCAAGTACGGTTGTCTGCTAAAAAAAAAAAATGTATATGTTTGGGGGTTCTGCATAATTTTCTAGCAAATGTAGGAGAGAAGTGCCAGAATAGGCCCATATTGAGGAGTGTATAAAAGCCCCGTATTGAAGTGGTTAACCCCATTGGGGAGATTCACACTTTCCCTGTATTGGTTATCACTCAGATAACACAGACGGGAGATCCAGAATGACATCACGGAAGATTTCCTGTTTTAGGGGCCCCTCAGAGGGTAATCTCCTTCATTGGTCATGTGTGGAGCCCAAAATGTTTTAATTGTTGTGGCCACATCCCAAAAATGTAGAACAAAGAGACGAGAAAGGGGACTAGGAATGGCACCAAAACAAGAATATATTGAAACGATTACTACACAGAACCCTTCATAGTCACACACTGGATAGGGAACATTAATGTCACTTCCTTATTGTAGCCAGAGAAAGGTTTGTGTACATTTCTAACTGTACATCTCTCCTCCCCCCTCACTCCCGGAGATATGTAGCCGGTAGATAAGCCCGGTCCGGTTCACGGGATCCTCCTCCCCACTGTCCCATCAGCTATCTGCCCCCCGACACCGGGACCCGCTCCTCTTCCGGTACTGGGAGCCGCCATGTTGGATGCGGCCTAGTCCATGTGCGACATCCCGGAGCTCGCCTGAGACAAAGAGCCGAGAAAGGAGGAGACAAGCGCGGCGTGACCGCGGCCGATCACAGACCACCCGATCACCTCCCCACACCCCGCTGCCCGGGATCCCGAATGTCATAGCCAAGAGCCCGCATGTGTCAGAACCGCCGCACCCCCCCCCCCCCCTTACAGCAAGCAAACGTCACCGAGATTTCTGTACAACCCCCCCCCCCCCCAACCACAGATGTCAGCCATCAAATCAACGATGAATCAAAATCACAAGGGTATGCCTTCAACTCACCCCCCCATTGAGGGCTCACATGGATCAAACCCCCCACAATGCTGAACCACAAGTGTCATTCTGTCACCCACCCCTTCCCCCCATATATTGATGACCCAGAAGGATCAACCCCCCCCACTATGCTGAACCACAAGTCATTCAGGGTCCCCCATATTGAGGACCTACAAGGATCAAAACCCCCGCACAATGCTGAACCACAAGCGTCGTCGTCCCCATATTGAGGAACCACACGTCTCCCCCCCCCCCCCCCCATATTGATGACCCACAAGGATCAACCCTCCCACAGTGCTAAATCAAAAGCGTCACCCCCCCCCCCCCCATATTGAGTACCCACAAGGATCAAACCCCCCTCCACAATGCTGAACCACAAGTGTCATTCAGGGTCCCCCCATATTGAGGACCTACAAGGTCAACACCCCCGCCCCCACACACAATGCTAAACCACAAGTGTCGTCCCCCATATTGAGGACCTACAAGGATCAACCCACATGCGCTAAACCACAAGTGTCCCCTCCCCCCCATATTGAGCACCCACAAGGGTCAAACCCCCTCCCCCCCCCCCCCACAGCTAAACCACAAGTGTCCCCTCCCCCCCCATATTGAGCACCCACAAGGGTCAAACCCACAGCTAGATCACAAGTGTCCCCCCCCCCCCCCCCTCATATTGAGGACCCACAAGGATCATCCCTACCCCACCACCTCACTGGAGCGCTGGGCTGTGGAGGGGTGGCTGGCTCAGGTTATCAGTGGTTTGCAGAAAGTGAGCCAGGTGCTGGTCCAGGGTTTTAGGTGGATCACGACCATATGATCCCAGATCTTTCCCTGAGCCTGGACTTCAGCCTGCTGTCAACTGAAACAGGGCACAGGAGTCCAGAAGAAACTGCACTCCTGTGAGCCACATAAGTACAGCCAAACAAGCTCAGACTGAACTTCATATATTCTGCTTGTCACTGTGTGGAGGGATATCTAAAGTCCCAGTTGTATTATGTCCATATAGTATGTGTTGCGAGGACCTTCCTTACACCTTGTACGGTCTGACACTAGACACCTCATTCCCATGTATAACCGACTTCAAACTACCAAGTTTTAGATACACTAGCAAATTAAAGCTTCATCAAAAAGTTACAGCAGTTGCTCTCCCTTATTTAGTTTACAGGTTTTGCATAAATAAATGCCAATCATTTTAATCTTCCCTGCCAGTGTTTAGTGGTTTGTCTTATTCATGCAAGCTGATGCATTCTGCTGGAGAGTTTGTGCTGCGAAAAACTCACTTGCTCACTGATTAACCAGATGAAAAACAAAAAAAGGAAAATTTAGCCATTACATCTAACTGTCAAGCTACAATATATTAAACAAATTTGTTTTTGGGTTCGATACCGCTTTAGAAAGGGGTTGTGAAAGGTAAAAAAAATAAAAAAAAAATTCCCTAAATAGCTTCAGCTTCCTTTACCTTAGTGCAGTCCTCCTTTACTTAACTCAGCCTTCCATTTTGCTTTTAAATGTCCTCCTTTCTTCTGAGAAATCCTCACTTCCTGTTCTGTCTAACTCCACACCAGGTAGAAAGCCTTGCATTACTGTGTGGAGTGTCATGCTCTGCCCCTCCCTTGGACTACAGGAGTCAGGACGCTCTCCACATTGCAGATTGAGAAAGGAGCTGTATGTTAGTGGATGTCCTGACTCTCCTGTAGTCCAAGGGAGGGGGTGAGCACGACACTCAACAAGGAGAAAGCCTCGCATTACTGTGTGGAGTTACAGACAGAAGAACAGGAAGTGAGGATTTCTCAGAAGAAATAAGGACATTTAAAAGCAAAATGGAAGGACAAGGTAAGTGAAGGAGAACTGCACCAAGTAGGGTTGTCCCAATACAGATACTAGTATCGGGACCGATACTGAGCATTTGCGCGAGTACTTGTACTGGCGCAAATGCTCCCGATGCTTCACCCGATTTTTTTTTTTTTTTGAGAGAGCGGGCGGCGAGGGGGCAGAGAAGAGCAGTCCTCAAAGAGAAAGCCAAGCCCTGCCCCCCCTCCCCGCCACCTAGTTGAATAGCTGCGTGTTCCCCCGTCGCGCCATATACAGCCCCTCCCCATTGTCCAGCATATGAAAAAAAAAAAAAAAGTATTGTACTCTGTCCTAAAAAAGTGGTATCGGGACAACCCTAGCACTAAGGTAAAGGAGGCCATTTAGGGGGAAATAACTAAATAAAATTTGTACCTTTACAACCCTTTAAGCTACAATATGATAAACAATTAGTTTTTGGGTCCGATACTGCTTTAAATTACAACATACTGATAAGGACACCAGAAACTAAGGTTTGAAGCCAAGTCCATGTACAACAGAAAAAGCTTCAATCCCCACCTTTGTGTTCCTAACAAAGTTCAAGTCTAACCAGTCTTTAATTAAATGGCACAGATCATTTCCTGAGCCACGTGTTTAAAAGTTGACTACCAAAACCTCGTTTTCTTTTCATATCTGCTGGAGCTCCAACAGACACTCATACGAGATCTATTGACCTGTAAAAACACAGCAGAGATATAATTGCTCATTTCTCTCCTCAATGCAGGAAGGGCCTGTTGGATCATGCAGGACTAAGTAGGTGCACAACAGCAAACACGCATTTTGTAAACATGGCAGTTTAGCCAAGCCACCCCCCCCCCCCCCCCCCCAAGCAAAAAGTTTTCAATTTGTAAACATTTTACATAGAATGGGATACAGCAAAGAGAACAAAGTATGCTCCTTTTATTTCAAGCAGCAGAAAAATCACAGGGCGACAGTTATTACCCGAGGCAATGCTATAACCTGAGAAAACACAAGGCGTGGAGGAGGAGGACAGCAGTGACAAGCGTTCTACCCGACAGGTTTAAAGAGCAAACATGTACACAACCAACACGGAAATGCAGAGCCACCACACAGCAGGTACGTTTCAGAGCCTCATGACAGGATCATGTTACTTGGCCTGCATGATGATTAGTGTGCCAACAGACCCAGAAACTACCAGGGAAAGTGATCACTCTGCCGTCAGTTCAGCCGGTGGGGAGACAAGCACACAGAGCAACAACAAAACCTTCTTACATTCCAGATTAAAGGGGTTGTAAAGGTACAATTTTATCCCCTAAATAGCTTCCTTTACCTTAGTGCAGTCCTCCATCACTTACCTCATCCTTCCATGTTGCTTTAAATGTCCTTATTTCTTCTGAGAAATCCTTACTTCCGGTTCTTCTGTCTGTAACTCCACACAATAATGAAAGGCTTTCTCCCTGGTGTGGAGCGTCCTGCTCGCCCCTTCCCTTGGACTACAGGAGAGACAGGACGCTCCCTGCATTGCAGATAGAGTAAGGAGCTGTGTGTTGACTACTGGAGAGTCAGGACATCCACTAACACACAGCTCCTTTATCTAAAACGCAGAGAGCGTCCTGACTCTCCTGTAGTCCAAAGAAGGGGGAGCGCACGACACTCCACACCATGTAGAAAGCCTTGCATTACTGTGTGGAGTTACAGACAGAACAGAAGTGAGTATTTCTCAGAAGAAATAAGGACATTTTAAAGTATAATGGAAGGATGAGGTAAGTGGAGGAGGACTGCACTGAGGTAAAGGAAGGCATTTAGGAAAAATAAAGTTGTACCATTACAACCTCTTGAAGTTATTTTTTTTCTTGCCTGTAAATTTGTAATGCAACTTTATCCTTCCTCTCATTTTAACAGCCAAATGTTTATCATTCCTCAGTTTCAAAACGGAAGTACAAACCTTTTTCTTTTCAAGGTTTCGCAGCTTCTTATCAAGGACCCCTAGGATCTGTTTCATGGCCTCACTCTGTACCATCCCAGCACCGCTTGGTGCCTCGCCGGAGCCCGGCACAGCCTTGCTGCTTGTGGCTGAGGGCATCTAAAAAGGTAGGGGGAAGAGAAAAAAAAACACAAAATTAGTAACAAAACTCTAAAAAGTTCACACTAGAGATCACAGCGGCTAACAGCAGGGGTCCGGCTCCATTCACTGTTTCAGGTCTGAATGCGGACCTGGAATGGACCAAAAGATGCACAGGACTCCTGTGCAATTCGCACCAAAGCCGATGCGAACCGGTCAACCTCCGGACATGCAAAAGTAATGCAAGGGAAATCCACAATACTGTGAACCCAACACTATGTTCAGTCAACGGACTTCCCTCAAGCCCTTACTATCTGCTCTGGTGTCCTCTTAAAAGTCATCAACACCCGTCATGATCACATGACCACCAATTGGCAGTTACAGCCATCTACTGATCAGAAGCCAGTCCCACCATCTGAGGTCTTACAACCAAAAGCCATTTGTCAGCTCAGTCTGTGCTGAGTGCACACAAGGAGTGCGCTCTGAGCGAACACTGCCTGTCCAGAGATGCATGTGTGTCACCAAGATCCAGCTTTTTGCCACTGTATATATGGGTTACCATAGGAGAACACTTAAAACAGGCCTAGGGAGCCCCCTACCAATTACTATAGCCCACAGCGAATAACCCTCATTGGGAAGAATCCACCCCCCTTATACCTTTTTCACACTGAGCAGCCCATAGCATCGGCGGTAAAACGCCACTATTTTTAGCGCCGATGCTATGGACGGATTTGTGGCGCATTTCAGCTGCTAGCGAGGCAGTTTTACCCCCTGCTAGTGGCAGAGAAAGAAAGTTAAAACCGCCCATAATGCACTGTCCCATTGATTTCAATGGACAGCAGTGATGGAGGAGCGGTAAACACGCCGCTCCAAAGATGTGGCTAGCAGGACTTTCACTGTCCTGCTAGCGCAACGCTCTAGTGTGAAAGCCCTGTTTAGGGGAGACTGCAGGTGCTATTTTTAACGCTATACCACCTGCAATACGCCCTCAGTGTGAAAGGGGTCTTATAGTGGTTCCAAAACCTTCAGGTGTTTTTATTTATCAACTGTCTATCTGTAGGATCTTTTTTGCTTTGAACAAACTAGCCATTAACAATGGTCTCAAACTTTGTGGCAGAAGCTGCTCATGGAACTCCTAGCAACCTCTGGAGGAATGCAAAGGTTCCACAGAAACCTGGTTGAGAAAGGCTGCTCTCATGTATACTGCAGAGCTTTATAAAAAAAATAAACATCCAGATGCACTGAGCTAATAACAAAATTAAGAAAGTGGCACCAAACCCAAAAAGAACCCCAAAAATAGATGGTCACTGGCAGCCTGGAGAGAATGTGCCATCGCTTATATCTTTAGCAGTGTAAGAAAGTAGACAGATAGGAGGATGTGCAGGACAAAAAAATCACATCTGGATGGTAATCAACTCTGGGAACCAGATGGATGAGGGAGTGCATGACAGACCTTGGTATGATGGGGCACAGAGTAGTGCACGGGTATTCTACCCAATGCAGATGGTTTATTGCATAAGTGAGCCCAGTATCATAGGCCACAGTGCAATACAAATACACATTAGGAAATTAAAGAAATCCTATTGCTTGTTGTACAAGATCCAGCCTGAAAATAGACAAGGAATATAGGCATATCTGACACGAGTGCCAGGACTTCACCCTATGAGGACAACAGTTCTTGCACTGAACCTGGCCCTTCCTCCCCATAGGAGATTATCAATTTCCTTCAATAATTTTTTTTAGCCAATTGAAGAAATCTACCATTGACATGTTACTGCAGTGGAAGCATAAAGTCAGATCATCAACAGTAGCTGGTCACCTTCTGCAATGATGTTTTGAAATTCAGCCAAAAAGCTTCTTTACTTCTAAACTTGGCCATTTGACTGAGTGGATTTTTTCCCACACTCATACTTACCTGGGTGGATGTGCCACAGTCACTGCTGTCCGCTCAACAACCCCCTCTCTTACTGGAGTGCCTCGCTGAGAGGCTGAGCCGGGTGCTGGTCCAGGGTTGTGTGCGGATCCCGATCACATTGTCAATCTTTCCACACCCTGGCCTGGCTCCGATGTCAGCCGACAGTAGGCTTCAGTCCACCGCTTGCTGAACACTGGGCACAGGAGCGCAGAATGAACTGCACTCCCGTGGGCCATAGGAATAGTACAGCCAAACAAGCTTTGTCTGTACTTATCCCTTAATGTCTGCCAATTTAACAGGAAAGCAGCAGAAAGTCAATTGTACTTTAGGAGAGAGAAAGTTGTCGCCCTCTCCATATCTTAGATAGATTTCCCTTTACTTCCCATCCTAAAGAAGGAACAGGAAGGGTATAGTTGCCATACAAGGGAAGTCCCCCCAGACAGAGGTCTTTGTGTCCCCATGAAGCTCTCCTTCCCATTTCCATTCGATTGGTCCTGTGCGGCTCCAAAACATTGTGATGCGATCACCCTTCAATAAATCCTCAAATATTTCAGGGGATAATAGATCTGGGGTGTGCTGGCAGATATATGCATTGATCTGACACGCAACCCTCAAGGTAAAGGGTAGATAATGCCAAAAGTGACCCTACCCTATACCGACTGACTGATGTCAGAGAGGTGTTGGGGGAAGCCTTCTGAAACAGGTGTATTGCTCAAACACATAACCCCCTTCAAGTTATAGAACAGAGAACCTACACCCCCCCCCCCCTCATATTCTACCAGAGCTGATAATCTGATGGATATACATACTGTGCATAGGAGGATACAATGTATAGGACACGTGTATGATGTACTGTATATAGGAAGGCAACGATGTCTATGAAAGGATACAATGTATACAGGAGGACATGATATCCTGTATCTAGGATATATAGCAAGGATACACTGTATGAAATAGATCTATAGGAGGTTGACACTCTACAGGGGGTGGGGGTACAATGTTCTGTGTATAGGAGGACACTGTCCTGTATAAAAGGAGGACACTGTCTATAGGATGATGCAATGTTAATAGGGGAGGTATAGTGTAATGGCTATAGAAGGATACAGTGTACCATATATAGGACAGTATGACTATAGAAGGATACAATGTAACATCTATAGAAGGATACAGTGTACTGTATATATGATTGTACATTCACATACTAGGGCCAATTTTAGACAGAAACCATTGGAGTGTGGGAGGAAACTGGAGTACCCAAAGGAAACTCGCACAGGGAGAACATGCAAACTCCAGGCAGGTGGTGTCATGGTCAGGATTCAAACCTTTTAACTGCTAGGTGAGGGTGCTAACCACTACACCACTGTGTCACCCTATAGGAGGATACAATGTAAGGTCTATAGAAGGATATAATAAAAAAAAAGACTTCCCCTTGGGGCAGACCTTTTATTTTTGTTTCCATAGGAGTATACAATGTAATGTGTATAGGATGTAATGTCTATAGAAAGATGCAATGTAATGTCTATAGAAGGATGTAATGTGTATAGGATGTAATGTCTATAGAAAGATGCAATGTAATGTCTATAGAAGGATGTAATGTGTATAGGATGTAATGTCTAGAAGGATATAATGGACATCCTATGAGGGTTAACCCTTTGTCTCCCGATGATGGAGGGTCCCCGTGATAATTTCTCCCATTTCTCCTGAACTCTTCCCCCTAGGCCCCCCTCCTCCTCCTCCTCCCCATAAAGCGCTCGATCCACACCGGGACCGGAAATGTGCCCGCTCCCCACCGGGACCGGAAACGTGCCCCCTCCCCCCATCACGGACCACTTCCCTCTCCCCCTCCCCGCACCTTCCAGGGTCTCCGCAGTGGTCGGTCACGGGGCCTGAGCGCTGCTCGCGGTGTGAGGTTATCAAGAGAGGAGTCGCCGCCCCGCCACTGCCGCCTCACCGAGCTAATGAGGCCGAGGTACAGGAAGCGGAGGGATTTACACGGCCGGGGGCCTGAACGGGGCGGCCCTGGCGGCTGCCTGCCCAGACTACAATGGCGGGGGGGGCACATGACGGACGGGTCCTGCCCTCGGTTGGGGGTGTTTGGTGTTTCCCGGGGCGCCTACCTTTCGTTGCTGGGATTCGGGATGAGAGGGGAAGGGAAAGGTCTCTTCAGGCTTTGGGAGGGCAGCCTAAGTGAACAATGCAGGGCTATGAGGAGAAGGGGAGGGCCTCCCACAAGGGGGCGGGGTAAGCAGTCAGCCTGGTAGGCTGTCCTGGATAATGCCTGATCCTGCGCTGTGCTGAGTTCCTGGAAAGGAGGAAGTGTGATGTAATGAGAGTGTAAACATAACACACGAGGCCTGAAATGCAAAAAAAAACGTAAAAAGTGTAAAAATAAATGAAACCTTTATTTGTCATGTGTTCAATTGGGGAGATTGCCTTCACTTCCTGTCCCATAGCCAACACAGGAAGTGAGAGAAAATATGTCCAAAGCAAGGAAATTCCTTGTTGTCACCAGAGCTAGTGTCTCCATTGGAAGATTTTCCCTCTTACTGTCCTGGGGACATCCCAAAATGTGGCATCTTTCATTTTCACTGATAACAGTAAACCAGACAAAAAGAGGGTAAATCTCCCTATTGGGGACACAGACAGCAATAAAAACCTGACAGGGGTTCTAATGCCTCTCCACTCTATCTAGAACTACGGAAAAAGTTTTGACTTTGACTGCTTCCTGCCCATCATACAGTGAAATGACAGAAACACTTGTTCTGGGAGGACGTCACACTCTTGCTGCTCATGAGTGTCGGGGGGGGGGGGGGCACACAGTGTGGCGATCAGTGGTGCCCTGTGTCCTTTGGACACGCCGCATCACTGATCACTGTAAAGAGCTTATGATGAGGCTCTTTACCATGTGATCAGTTGTGTCCAATCACGGTGTAAACAGCAAAAGCCAGTAAGTGGCATTTCTGAGTGGGGACATCTGCCTCCCTTAATTTGCAGGGATTTCCCTTCACTTCCTGTCCCATAGCCAAGCAGGCAGTGACAGGAAATCTCTGCAAATTAAGAAAATTCCTTGGGGACCCCCAGGCCACCAGAATTCGTGTCCCCATTGGAAGATTTCCCCTCTTTTACCTTTCTGGGGACAACCCAAAGTTTGAGAGTTTCTTTTACTTTTACTTTCAGTGATAATCGTAAACAGGACAAATAGAGAGGATGAATCTTCCTAACAAGGGAACAGAGAGCAATAAAAACTGATAGGGGTTGTAATCCCGCAACACTGTATCCAAAACGGAAAAAAAAAGTTTTGCATTTAGTTAAAATTACTCAAATCCCCTAAACATTCTAATTATATACACACACACACATATATATATATATATATATATTTAGCATAGACCCTAGGGAATAAAATGGCAGTCATTGCAATATTTTATGCCACACTGTATTTGCTCAGCAATTTTTCAAATGCAATTTTTTGGGGGAATTTTTTTTTTTTGATGAATTAAAAAAAAAAACACAATATTTCCCCATTTTTTGTATAATGTGAAAAGATGATGTTCCTTCCAGTAAATAGATACCCAAAATGTCAAGCTTTAAAATTGCGCACACTCGTGGAATGGCGCCAAACTTCGGTACCTAAAAATCTCCATAGGCTACGCTTTAAAAAGTTTTACATGTTACCAGTTTAGAGCTACAGAGGAAGTCTTGTGCTAGAATTATTGCTCTCGCTTTAATGATCGCATCGTTACCTCACATGTGTGGTTTGAACTCCGTTTACAAATGTGAGCACGACCTATGCATTCGCTTCTGCATGTGAGCACAAGGGGATGAGGGCGCGTTCAATTTAAAAAATGTTTTATTGTTTATTTTTATTTTTTACACTGTCCCTTTAAAGCGGATGGTTCACCAAAAAAAATTATTAAAAGCCAGCAGCAACAAATACTGCAGCTGCTGACTTTTAATATTAGGACACTTACCTGTCCTGGAGTCCAGCGACGTCCGCAGCAGAGGACGAGCGATCGCTCGTCTCCCCGCTGCTCCCCCCTCCATCCACGGTGAGGGAACCAGGAAGTGAAGCGCTCCGGCTTCACTGCCCGGTTCCCTACGGCGCATGCGCGAGTCGCGCTGCGCCTGGCGATTGGCTCCCGCTGTGTGCTGGGAGCCGAGAGTTCCCAGCACACAACGGGAAAAGCCCGTCTTTTGCCCGAGACTGCGGGCCGGAAGTGGGTGCAGATACCTGTCTTTAGACAGGTATCTGCACCCCCCTCCCCCTGAAAGGTGTCAAATGTGACACCGGAGGGGGGGAGGGTTCCGATCAGCGGATCTTCACTTTAGGGTGGAGATCCGCTTTAATTATCTTTTTTCATCACTTTTATTCTTATTACAACAAATGTAAACATCCCTTGTAATAGAAATAGGGCATGACAGGTCCTCTTTATGGAGAGATCTGGGGTCTACAAGTCCCCACATCTTGCCTCTATGCTGGAAAGCATGAGATAAAAAAAAAAAAAACGATCTACACACGATCGGAAATTCCTATCGTCTGTGTGCAACTCAGACGGAGAAGAAACCCACGCATGCTCAGAATCAAGTCGACGTATGCTCGGAGGCATTGAACTTAATTCTTCTCAGGTCGTCGTAGTGTTTTACGTCACCGTGTTTTGGCCGGTCGGAATTTGGTCTGACAGTGTGTATGCAAGACAGCTTGAACGGAATTCTGTCGAAAAATTCCATTGGATTTTAGGCCATTGGAAATTCCGATCGTGTGTAGGGGGCATTAGGCTTTCCAGTAAAAAAAAATCCAGCAGTGTTTACATGACGTCGCTTCTGGTCTCCGAGAGTCATAGAGATGGCTAGGGGATCATCTGGTCCACGGCCACCTCTATGGTAAACCGCTGCTGCCAGTGGATTCATTCTCTGACTCCCCGATCCCACGGGCGCTATGATGGCTTTTACATGTGAGGGAATAACCTGCTGGGAAAAAAAAGATATCCGAACGATGCCTGCAGCTACACCCATCATTTAGATATCTCCAATCAAAATCCAGGACAACATATGACATCCTTGGTTGGGAAGTGGTTAAAGCAGAACTTAAAGGGGTTATAAACCTTTGTGTTTTTTCACCTTAAAGGGGTTGTAAAGGTAAAAAAAAAATACCCAAATAGCTTCCTTTACCTTGGTGCAGTCCTCCTTCACTTACCTCATCCTTCCATTTTGCTTTTAAATGTCCTTATTTCTTCTGAGAAATCCTCACTTCCTGTTCTTCTGTCTGTAACTCCACACAGTAATGCAAGGCTTTCTCGCTGGTGTGGAGAAAGCCTCTTGAGGGGGCGAGCAGGAGGGTCAGGGTGCCCACTAACACACAGCTCCTTTCTCTATCTGCAAAGTAGAGAGCGTCCTGACACTCCTGCTCACCCCCTCCCTCTTCAAGAGGCTTTCTCCACACCAGGGAGAAAGCTTTGCATTACTGTGTGGAGTTACAGACAGAAGAACAGGGAGTGAGGATTTCTCAGAAGAAATAAGGACATTTAAAAGCAAAATGGAAGGATGAGGTAAGTGAAGGAGGACTGCACTAAGGTAAAGGAAGCTATTTAGGGATCTTTTTTTTTACCTTTACAACCCCTTTAATGCATCCTATGCATTAATGAAAAAAAAAAAAAACCCTTGCAGTGTCCGCCCCCGCCCTCTCCCCCCTCGTTTTACTTACCTGAGCCCAGAATTTCCGTGGGCGCGATCCCGCTGTCGCTCTCTCCACGGGTTCTCGGCTCTTCATTGGATAGAATGATAGCAGCTCAGCCATTGTCTCCTGCTGCTGTCAATTAAATCCAATGAAGCAGGCGCCTGGGAGCGGGGCCGAATCATACATTCGGCAGCTATGGACACCGAATGCTGGACACTGGAGCACGCAAGGTAACCCCCTCGGGAGAGAGCTTCCCAAAGGGGGTTATCTGATGTGGGGAGGAGACGAGGGAGCCGCCGTGGGACCCCGGAAGAGAATGTTCGGGGCCAGTGGAGGTAAGTAAGACTTTTTTTTTTTAATCAAACTTATAGTATCACTTTAACCAAGCAGTAATGGCATCAATCTGCCCCTCTCTTGCTCCATTTTTTTTAAATGATAACGCAGAAGAGGGGTGGAGAAGGGCATTTATGTGAGGTGTGCTGTTCCACCCATATAAAAGTCAGCAGCTACAAAAAGTGTGGCTGTTGACTTTTAATAATCAGACACTCACCTGTCTCACGGTCCAGCAATGCAGGCGAACTAAGCCCCACTTCTCCTCCCCCCAGATCCCCTGAGCAGTAGTAAATCATAAAGTAGAACTAAACCTATCGATTTAAAAATAAACAGTTAGATTCCTGGAATTGCTAACTGTCACATTTGCTTGTCTCCTCAATCAAATTGTCAAACCATCAAATGTCTGGAGTCATAACTGATCACATGCACAGCACCATAGCAGTTGCAGTTTAAAAAGAAGCAGCTTCCTTGGCTGTAAAGGATAGAAGGGTTTAATTCCACTTTAGGGGTCAGTTCAAACCTCATGCAGTCCAGTGCATTTTCCTCTGCATCAAAAACGCATGGATAGTAGGTTATATAGTTTTCAATGCATAGTTCACACCAGTGCTTTCCAGTTCCAGAAAAAAGTAGAACATGCTTCATTTTTTCTGCACTGAACTATACCCCCAAACTCTGCACTATGTACGTAGGGCACCCCAAACTCTGCACTATGTATGTAGCACACCACCGAACTCTGCACTATGTATGTAGCACACCCCCGAACTCTGCACTATGTATGTAGCACACCCCCGAACTCTGCACTATGTATGTAGCACACCCCCGAACGCTGCACTATGTATGTTCTTCACACCCCTGAATTCTGCACTCTCTATGTAGCCCACCCCTAAACTCTTCAATCTGTACATAGTGCACCCCAGAACTCTGTACTCTGTATGTAACGCACCCCAGAACTCTGCATGTAGTGCAACTATGAACTTTCTTCACTGTGCATAGCGCATCCCCGAACTCTGCACTCTGTATGTAGCGCACCCCAAAAACTCTGCACTATGTATATAGCGCACCCCCAGACTCTGCACTCTGTATGTAGCACACCCCCAAACTCTACACTATGTACGTAGCGCACCCCTGAACTCTGCACTATGTACGTAGCGCACCCCTAAACTCTTCACTCTGTATGTAGCGCACCCCAGAACTCTGCACTCTGTTTATAGCTCACCCCCGAACTCTGCACTCTGTTTGTAGCGCACCCCCAAACTCTGCACTCTGTATGTAGCCCACCCCTAAACTCTGCAATCTGTACGTAGCGCACCCCTGAACTCTGCACTATGTATGTAGCGCACCCCTAAACTCTTCACTCTGTATGTAGCGCACCCCCGAACTCTGCACTCTGTTTATAGCGCACCCCCGAACTCTGCACTCTGTTTGTAGTGCACCCCTGAACTCTGCACTCTGTATGTAGCCCACCCCTAAACTCTGCAATCTGTATGTAGCCCACCCCTAAACTCTGCAATCTGTATGTAGCCCACACCTACACTCTGCAATCTGTATGTAGTGCACCCCTGAACTCTGCATGTAGCGCACCCCAGAACTCCGCACGTAGTGCAACTATGAACTTTGAACTTTGTGTGTGACCCCCCCCCCCCCCCCCCCCTGAAACTCTGCACTCTGTACTTACCATGTACTGTACTATGCACTCTTGGTATTTAATGCCCCTTTAAAACCCTCCAACTGTTAGTGAAAAGTGACCACACCCGCTATTTGGAGGGAGTGTGTGTAGGTGGGTTTTTGGGGGCTCGTGATTGAGTTTCTGCACCTATTTTAAGAGAAACAAAAGCCCCGCCTTCAACTAATGTAGTGCACAGGACTGCATACAAATAGAAAGTGTTGTTTAGTTTTGACCTCATATTATATGTTTTTTGGTCAATCTAAAGGAAAATTGTACAATGTATGGCCAGCTTTAGTGATTTCCAGGTTCCAGAGATGTCCCACAGCTATGGCATATACATACTTACATTGACCCTAGATGTATAAGAATGATAAAGTTACTAACATTTCTTTTTTCTCTCTCTTTAGCTCTGAAGCTGACTCGCTGTCATATTTATAAAATTCTGCTTCTCAGCATGCATGTAAATGTTGCAGACATTGACTCCAAATCTGTTCTGTACACAACGAGGTTGATGCACTAAGGCCACATGCCCAACGGGTATAAGAAATGCGTTGCTGTGTTACAGTTCATCACACCGTGTTTTTTTTTTTTAATTCAATCTTATTTTATTAGAGAAGAGAAAAAAAGAAGAGCAGAAAGACAAGTATCATTTTAAACATTACAAACAGTACAATCGAATATATCAACAATAGGTACCGTGCATGCCAGAACATAAACATGTCTATGTTAAATATAAATGAGAGAAAAAGCATGAGTATGAGGACCACCATAAGGCTATCAGTGTTAGCAAAAAAAAAAAAAAAAAAAGGGGGGGGGGGGAGATCTGGTTGTTGTAGCTCTCGACTACACCACAGGTAGCGGAGTAGTGGTGCCACATATACAGTATAGTATACGGGAGTGCATATTAAGTTGTATGGGGGAGAGAAAATAGAAAAATAAAATTTAAAGAATAACATATGGGGTCAGAAAGTGAATCAGTAACATTTGGCAAGATAAAGACATGTATGTGGACTAATGGATTCCTAAGAATGTACTCAGACAATGAGAAAAAGAAAAGAAGCAGAGGTAGAAAAAAGGGGGAGAGATAATGGGGTAAGAATTGGGGGTCAAGTATCAAGCATCACTCCATCATGGCACCAGGGCGACATCATCCAGGCCACCTCCAGCCCAGGAAATAAACTCAGAAGAATATCGGAACATAGACCATGAAGTCCAGGTGAGAGAGAATTGTTCGCTTTTATCGCACTCCTCCGCCAACAGACGTTCAAGGTCCCTTATGCGGTCCACCTCAACAGCCCAGTCCCCAAGGGAAGGCGTAGCCGCCGATCTCCAGTGACGGGGGATCACCACCCTGGCTGCCGCCAGAAAGTGTCGTAACACATCATTTTTAACGGACTTGAACGAGCCAGGGAGTATAGATAAGAGAGCCACCTCAGGGGAGGGGTGGATTGTGGTCGCCCATCAGTTTGCAGTATAGCTCGAAAATCCGTTGCCAAAATGCCTGGATAGGAGGACAGTCCCACCAGATGTGGAGCATTGTTCCCCGGGATCTCAGACACCCGCCAGCATGCATCTGACATTGTCGGGTTGAAGTGTTTGATAGTCGTTGGGCATCTGTACCATCTCGTTAGTAGCTTAAACCCCTTCTCTTGGGTCCTAGTGGCCAAGGATAGTTTGTGTGTCAGGGCAAAACACTTCCGCCAGTCAAGTGGGGATATAGGGTGGTGTAGGTCCGCCTCCCAGGTGGCCGTATACGGCGGGGGATCAGGGGAAAAAATGTCGAGCAGTAGGGAGTAGAGTTGGGATATCACATGTGTTGGGGGTTCTGCCTGTAGAAGCAGTGCCTCAAATCCCGTCGGTTCAGCCAGGATATCTGGGATGGATGGCAGGGTTCGGATATAGGAAGTGGTCTGTTGCCTGTGAAGCCACTGCATAGGGTGTCGGGAAGTCGGGTCGGCAGGGGTATCAGCTCTTAGAGTGGGGTCTGATCTAAGGACCTGGGCGATTCTCCTATGATCCTCCTTACGCCACGGTCCAAATCTTGTTACCGACAGAGCAGGTAGAAAGGCCGGGGTCCCAAAGAAGGGAGTCAAAGGCCCCATGTGGTTCGACAGACCCCCTCTGGATCGCAAACGATCCCAGATCCGAATCGTCTGTAGAGTAAGGTCGCTGAGAGGGCCCAAACTCCCTCGATCCGTGGGTAAGGTCCATGGGAGAGCAGGGAGTTCAATTGGGTTCATGTGGCTTTCCAACTGGACCCAGAGCTTGGTTGAAGAGTGATGGAACCAATCCAATATACGAGTGAGCACCGCTGCCTTATGGTATAAGGAGGCGTCCGGGGCTCCAGCTCCCCCTCTAGCCTTTGGAAGGGATAATGTTCCGTATCGTATTCTGGGACGGGCAGCATTCCAAATAAACTTGGAGAACATCAGGCGTAGTTTCTTGAAGTACAAAGTAGGTATACGAATAGGTATAGTTTGAAACAAATACAGGAACCTAGGAAGAACATCCATTTTTAGAGCATTCACTCTACCTAGCCATGAGAGCCGTTTAGACGCATAGGTGGCTAAATCAGCTTGGGTCTTAAGAAGGAGGGGGGTAAAGTTTAGGGAGAAGAGTTGGGACGCATCCGCCGGAATCTGAATTCCAAGATACCTGACGGAGGCAGAGTCGGTTTTGAAGGGGAAAGTGGTCGCTATTCTGCGTAGAACCGAGTTGGACAAAGATACGTTAAGGATTTCCGATTTATCGTAATTCACTTTGAAGTTGCTAACTACTCCTCCGAATTTCTGAAACTCCTGCAACACGGAGGGCAGTGTTGTATGTGGGTGTGTCACGAACAGGAGCAAATCATCCGCAAAAAGGGCGAGTTTGGTGTGGGTGGGTCCGATTGTTACACCTTGGATTGAGGGGTTATTACGTAAAGCCATGGCCAGGTGTTCCATGGTAAGAATATAGAGGAGGGGGGACAGTGGGCAGCCCTGTCGTGTCCCGTTCGAAATAGAGAAGGCCGGGGATAGCGAACCATTCAATCTAACCCTAGCAGACGGAGAGGTATAAAGGGACATTATTCTAGCCATCATATTAGGTCCCAAGCCAATTTGTTGCAGGCATATTCGAAGGAATTGCCAGTCTACTCGGTCGAATGCCTTTTCCGCATCGACTGTTAAGAGGCATAATGGGATATCGTGAGATCGGGCATAATCAGTTAAAAGAAGAGTCTTCAGGGTATTATCTCTAGCCTCTCGGCCACTTACAAAGCCTACCTGATCCAAGTGTATTATCCCCGGCAACAGTGGTTGTAATCTATTCGCCAGTATTTTAGCAAAAACTTTCAGATCGACACCAATTAGAGATATCGGCCTGTAGTTGGAGCAAAGAGCAGGGTCCTTGCCCGGCTTTGGGATGAGAGATATGTGGGCCTCAAGTGCTTGTGGAGGGAATAGCGAGCCTCCTGTCAAAGAGTTGAACACCTTGGTGAGAAAGGGTGTGAGAAGGGCAGCGAAAAGTTTATAAAACTTGGGCGTGAAGCCATCCGGGCCCGGGCTCTTTCCACTCGGCGTACCCGCTATGGCTTTGGCAACTTCATCTTCTGTGATAGGAGTCTCTAAATCAGCAATGGCTTCAGCATCTAGTGTGGGAAGTGCGGTTTCCGAGACATAAGACACTTGGTCCTCTATCCCGGTACAATGGGAGCCCGTTGGTTGAGTCGCAGGGATATTATATAGGGCTTGGTAGAAGTCCCTGAATTCCTCGGCCATCTTGGTCGGTGAGGAGATCAATTCTCCCCGCGCCCCCCGGATGTGGGGCACAAAAGTGGAAGACACTTTAGGGTGTAGAGAGCGAGCCAACGATCGACCACATTTATCTTGAAACTTATATTGATGGAAAGCGAGCTTACCTGCATACGAGCGTGCAGAGGTCTCATAGAGTTCTCTGAGTCGTGATCGCGCCATAGAAACATCCGACAGTGTTGACACTGTCGGGGATCGTTTGTGTTCAACTTCCAGTTCTCTCAGTGTACGAATTGCTGTCTCTATGGCGGCCGAGCGCTCCTTTTTCAGGCGAGCACCCATTTGGATAAAGGTTCCACGCAGAACTGCCTTGAGCGCCTCCCATTGAAAGGGCATCGCAGTCGTATCCGAAGCGTGGTCAACAAGAAAGTTAGAGATTGTGTCAGAAACCGTCTGTGTACAATCCGAATCCGCAAGCAGTGAATCATTCAAGCGCCACGTCCACTCCTTAATAGGGGTGGAAGGTATCGAAAATGTCAGGTGGATAGGGGAGTGGTCAGACCAGACCATCGGGTCTATGTGGCATTCAGGAGACCAGTCCAGGCAACTATGGTCACTCAATAAGTAGTCTATGCGACTATAAGTGTGATGTACGTGAGAGAAGTGGGTGTAGTCACGGGACTTGGGGTGCAACACCCTCCATACGTCTACAAGACGCAGTTCATAGAATGCTCGCTTCAGTGCTCTCAGTTTAGGGAATGAGACACAAGATCGCGAGGTGGAGGAATCCAAAAGCGGCTCCAGAGGGGTGTTAAAATCACCGCCCAGTATGAGTTTACCCTCCATGAATCCCGATAGAACCTTCAAGTATGCCAGCGCAGACGGTACTTGATTGGTGTTGGGAAGATAGATGTTTGCTACTGTGAATTTGGTACCCCATAACAGGAATTTCACAAAGATATACCGCCCACGAGGGTCAGAGAGCTGATCCAGCACTTCTACAGGGAGTGTTTTATGAAAGGCAACAGACACTCCCCTGGTCTTCTGGGCTGGGTTAGTGCTATGGAACCACCTATTGAAATATCTGTTGGAACAGGAAGGAGTGGAGGAGGAGCGAAAATGCGTCTCTTGAAGAAGAAGCACATTTACCTGGCGTTTGTGCATGTGATACAGGATTTGACCTCTCTTGGAGGCAACATTAAGGCCATTGACATTATACGAACAGAGTTGTAGCCTGGGGTGAGAGATCACTGTTTGGGCCATGATGGAGTGATAAGGAAGAGGAGGAGGGGGAGGGAAGGGGAGGGCAGGAGTGGGGTAACAGGGGTCAGAAAATAGCAGGGGAGGGAGAATGAAGAGGGGAGAAGTGTGGAGGAGATTGATCAGAAAGAGCACCTTGTGAAGGCAGCTCAAAAAAAAACTATTGGTGTCCGTGAAAACGAAGCACCTCGTGAAATATCACGCGCTAGGCACGAATCGTGCCAAACCTATTTGGAAAAAGAGAACAAGGTAAGAACAGCTGAGTTGTGATCCCGACAACTCAGCAGGCATATATAAGGTAAGTGTAAAACACCCAATAATCATGGCATCCAATGCATAACTTTCAAGTAGCGAACGAGCATAACATGAGGCTAACATCATAGGTACTTTTAGACATCTTTAAGTAATATACTAGAACGTGTAAGTGGGAAGAGGAAAAAAAAAAAAAAACCCCGCTGCGGACAGAATAAAGGCAAAAACATTTCCATATGGTCCCATAGGGACCAGACAAACCAGACGTTATAGTTATGGCAGCATTATCTTTAGTCGTTGTCCCAGCTCGGCTCAGACAACATAATAAACGCACAGCAGCTGCTACTAACAGGGCACACGACACCTGAGCTACAGGGATACAGGAGATTGGCACCGAAGGAAGCCCCGGGAGCCCCAGGACAAGCCAAAAGACCGCGTCCAGGGACCCCCAAGCCAACCCGCGGACCCAAGGCCCCGAGAAAACACAGCAACAACATGAGCAGTTCCCCGGAAAGCACCCAATGGCCCCGCCCAGCCCAGACCGCCCCCCCTCCCAATAAAGAGAGGGGAAGAAAAAAGGAACATGCACAGGCATCAAGGGACAAATCTATAGAGGGCATCACAGCAAAACCCGAAGGGCAGCCGCGACGCCGGTGCAGTCAGGGCAGTGCGGGACCACGGCGAGGGTTAAGGCAGCCCAGACCTGAACGGGACCATCACCAACCATCAGGCAACATCAACATCCCCAACCGCCCCACCAGAGCCCCGGCAAGCACAGCCGTACCCACCGGGGACACAGAGAGAGCCCCTGAACCAAACAAGACAGTCAAGTCAATAGTGGCATTCAAAGGATGGGATAAGCAGCAGTTCATGGGAGTAGGCCACGAGTTTAAAACACAACAAAACACATTCAGGGCAAACCTGGTCGAAGTCTTGGAGAAGAGCCGCACCCTCTTGGTAAAGAGAAAAAAAAAAAAAAAAAAAAAAAGGGGGGGGGGGGGGGCAAGAAAACCGGTGTAAGTCTCACGTAATGATTCGGATCAGTCTTCAGGTGATGTGGCTCGTCGCTCTCTGGTATCGGAAGGCGCCGATCTAGACTGCGGGTACCTTCGCCGCTGTAGAGGAGGGCCCGGTAGCCGCTGGCGGTCATCTGGAGGGTCCAACCAGTTCGGGACGGTGACAGGGTCCTGGTCCAGGAAGAGGAAGAAAGCAGGAAGCTGGTCCGGGTCTGACAGGACAAATTTGTGGTTATCAGCCCGGGTCACTTTGATACTGAAGGGGTGGCCCCAAGTGTACGATGCACCAACTTGACGGATCACTTCCAGTAGTGGGCGAACCACCCGTCGCATGTATAACGTGTTGCAGGAGAGATCCGGGTATAGGTGGATGGGGGAACCATGGAAGTCCAAAGGGCCTAAGCGCCAGGCCTTGCGTAAGATCTCTTCCTTCAGGGTGTAATAGTGTACCCGGCAGAGGACGTCTCGAGGGCGGTCTCTGCGTTCGCCCCCCATGCCCCCCACTCTATGCACTCTGTCCAACTCGATAGAGGACGTAACTTCCCTGCCCAGGACCTGATTGAGGATAGCGATGATAGTGGGTTTGAGATCAGCACCCGAGGTCGCTTCCGGGACCCCCTGCAACCGGATGTTGTTCCTGCGGCTTCGGTTTTCACTGTCCTCTATGCGGAGCTGGTGTTGTCGCAAACGGGAGAGGTGAGCTGTAGACGCGTTTTCAAGCGCCGTTATTCGGGTTGAGTGGTCTTCCTGGGTGGTAGCTATTGCAGAGACCGTGACTTCCGATGCCGAGACCCGTTGTTTGAGGGCAGCCAGTTCAACGTGGAGAGAAGCTTCCAACTTAGAGGCCCAGGAGTCAAAATCCGCCCGAAAGGCAGAGAGCAGGGCAGAGGTCGAGGGACCCGGGGCACCCCCTGAGGCTGGGAAAGGCATCTCTTCCAGAGCAGTGTTTACGTCTGTGTTAGGGGACAGCGTGAGGTCGGTCAGCGGATCCGGAGAGTCCATCAGGGGATTCAGGTGTGAACCCGATCCGTCCTCAACGGGCAGGGAAGTCACTGCAGGTGGGGGCGGAAGTTTAGTTTTGCCCGGAGTTCGGCCCGTCGGGAGTTTGTCTTTACCTGTACGAGATTCCTGTGATGATGTGCGCAGCAGGTACCGTTGGATAGTGCCTTGGTGTAGATCAGTATGGTCAGCAGAGGAGGAGCTGGAAGCAGCCATCAGCAGATCGGGTGCGAGGTAACAGAAGCACAGCCTGCGGTTGTCGGGAGAGCACAAAGCTCAGCAGTACATGTTGTCAGCCATCCATCCTCAGCCACACGCCTCCACAGATGACATGGTAGAGCGGCAGGTGCGATCCACGCTGCAGGTAGAGGTGGCGATTCGCCGCAAGTCTATGCAGGTGGAGCAATATGGCCACCACCCCCCAGGCCCGGAGCTGGTTTCTCACTGTCCTGGCACTTCAACACACAGTTCCTTTATAAGCGTGGCAGATCAGGCAGAGCAAGCGGCCAAAAAAATAGATAAAATAAAATAAAATAGAATGGAGGGGGGGTGCAATGAGGCCAGAGGTGGATGTCAGCCAGGCTTCAGGACAGGAAGAAGGATGCTGTACCCTGTGATGGGGCCAAGGCCATGACCCGTCCGTCAGGTGGTCTTAGGGGCAGAGAGTGCCGCTGTGTTTTGGTCAGATGGCGTGCCGAGTGCCCGGGGGGGGGTCCGGAGGGATGAGGAAGGAAGATGGCCGCGTTCCTCCAGGAGTAGGCCTAAGCCGCGGTCTTTCCTGAGACGATCGCCGGACGGGCGAATTTCACCCCGCCGGGGCTAGGGTAACCTCCCCAGGTAAGAAGGCAGGACGGACAGCCACCTCAGGAGACAGGTAGGGGTATGAGGAGCAGCTCACCTTGTCCCCGAAGGTCCGTGACCGGGTCCGTAGGCCGCGGGATGCAGGGGAGCAGCCGCAGGGGTCCCCAGTGAAGTCGCCCGGATGGAGATTCGCCCCGATGGCCCCAGCGGAGAGAGGGCAGATCCACAGGGAACCTGGGGGGCTACGCTTCCCCACGAGTCGTGGCGTGGATTGCAGGGAAGAGCCCGAGAGCAGTAGGCCCCAAGATGGCGGACGGCTTCCAAGGTGCAGAGTCAGTTACAGGCCAGGAGCGGGACCAGCTCCACAATGTGTTTTTTTTTTTTATACTTTATTAACCACTTAAGGACCCCCTTCACGCCAATATATGTCGGCAGAAGGGCACGGCTGGGCACAGGCACATACGTGTACGTTGCCCATTAAGAACCCAGCCGCGGGGTTTCGTGCACACCGCCGGCGGCTTACTCACGACCCGGTCCGAAGCTCCGTGACCGCGCCCACAGGACCCGATCGCCACAGGTGTTCCGCGATAGGTCACAGGAGCTGAAGAACGGAGAGAGGTGTGTGTAACGACGATCAGTGACGTCACACCTACAGTAAGAATCACTCCCTTAGGGCACACTTAACCCCTTAGCGCCCCATAGTGGTTAACCCCTTCACTGCCATTGTCATTTTCACAGTAGCAGTGCATTTTTATAGCACTTTTCGCTGTGAAAATGACAATGGGCCCAAAAATGCGTCAAAAGTGTCCGATCTGTCCGCCATAATGTCACAGTCAGGAAAAAATAGTAAAAAAAAAAATATTAATAAAAATGCCATAAACTATCCCCTATTTTGTAAACGCTATACATTTTACGCAAACGAATCAATAAACGCTTATTGCAATTTTTTTTTTTTACCAAAAATAGGTAGAAGAATACATATGGGCCTAAACTGAGAAAAAAAAAATATATATTTTTTGGGGATATTTATTATAGCAAAAAGTTAAAAATATTGATTTTTTTTCATAATTGTCGCTCTTTTTTTTGTTTATAGCGCAAAAAATAAAAAACACAGAGGTAATCAAATACCACCAAAAAAATCTTGTGGTAAAAAAGGACACCAATTTTGTTTGGGAGCCACGTCGCAATTGTCAGTTAAAGCGACGCAGTGCCGAATCGCAATAAGGGACAAGGTCCTTAACCTGCATATTGGTCCGGATCTTAACCACTTCCCGCCCGGTCAATGTACAATTGACGTCCGGGAAGTGGTTGTGAAAGGATTTCATGCCGGCGCGCGCCTGTGGGGGCGCGCAGTGCGGCGATCAGTGATGCGGGGTGTCAGTCTAACACCCTGCATCTCCGATCTCGGTAAAGAGCCTCCGGTGGAGGCTCTTTACCACGTGATCAGTCGTGTCCAATCACGGCTGATCACGATGTAAACAGGAAGAGCCGTTCACCGGCTTTTCCTCACTCGCGTCTGACAGACGTGAGTAGAGGAGAGCCGATCGGCGGCTCTCCTGACAGGGGGGGGTTTGCGCTGATTGTTTATCAGCGCAGCCCCCCCTCGGATCCCCACACTGGAGCACAAATAGATAAAAAAATAATACAAGCGATGCCAATCAGTGCCCACACATGGGCACTGACTGGCAACATGGGCACTGACTAATGATGCCCAGCAATGCCTTCAGTGCCACCCAGTGTCCCTCCGTGCCACCCAGTGTCCATCAGTGCCACCTCTTAGTGCCCATCTATGCCCAGTGCCCACCTATCAGTGCCCATATGTGCCACCCATACGTGCCCATCAGTGCCACCCATATGTGCCCATCAGTGCCGCCAAAGAGTGCCCAGTGCCGCCTATGAGTGCCCATCAGTGCCGCCTATGAGTGCCCATCAGTGCAGCATACCAGCGCTGCCTATCAGTGCCACCTCATCGGTGCCCATCAGTGCCACCATATCAGTGCCCAAAATTGAAGAAGAAAACGTACTTATTTACAAAAAAAATTATAGAAAAAAAATAAAAACATTTTTTTTTTTTAAAGGTTTTTTTTTTTTAGTTGTTGAGCAAAAAATTTAAACCGCAGAGGTGATCAAATACCACTAAAAGAAAGCTCTATTTGTGGGAACAAAATGATCAAAATTTTATTTGGTTACAGTGTAGCAGGACCGCGCAATTGTCATTCAAATTGCGACAGTGCTGAAAGCTGAAAATTGGTCTGGGCGGGAGGGTATATAAGTGCCCGGTATGGAAGTGGTTAAAGGGGTTGTAAAGGAATTTTTTTTTTTCATAACAAGCATCGTTTACCTGCAGACATTCCTCTCTTCACTTCCTCATTGTTCGTTTTTGCTCAGAAGTTGCACTATTTCTTCTCTGTTCTGTTCACTTCCTGCTTGTCTGATTGTTACTCACCACAAGGGAGGCTTTACTGCGGTGGTCAGTGACGTGCTCGCCCCCTCCTGGGAACTACATCTGTGCGGCAGGACGCTCTCTATGTGTTAGAGACTTCAAGGAGGCGCGAATTACTGGGTGTGCCGCAATGCATACTGGGAAATGTAGTTCTTACATGAACGAGCGCCGCAAACCAGGAAGTGAATGAGGAAACAGAAACTAGAACGCCAGAGGTGAGAGAGATGAAGGAATTTAATAGGTATTTACTCGTTTTTTAACAGAATCATTACACTATTCTGTCTGTCTACCTTGCAGACATTAATTTTAGGCAAAAAAAAATGTTTCTTTACAACTTTGTTCAACTCTATGCAGACCATACATGCACAGTAGTGTGCACTGTGTAAAAATGGAGCATTTATGTTTTTTATGCAGCACAACGGACCTCATGGCGACATGCAGTGCGTTGAGTTGCGCTGCAGCATTTTGTAGGGTAAGGAGAGTTGAGTTGCACATGCTGCATTCTTTTCAGTGAACACGATTGCGCATGTATGGGGTGAACAGTGCCCTGGTGTGGAGTTTGTGTTGATGTCTGCAGATCAATGCAGTTTAAAGGGGTTGTAAAGGTAAACGTTTTTTCACCCTAATGCATTCTATGCATTAAGGTGAAAAAACATCCGACGATACCGGCCCCCCCGTTATACTTTCCTGACCTCTCGAAAGTCCCAGGCTCCCCCTCGACATCCTCTTCGCCGTTGAGCCTGCCCGTTGATTGGCTACAGTGGATGGACTGAAAGCAGAACAGCCATTGGCTGGCGCTGCTGTCAATCACATCCAATAACGCGGCGCGCCGGGGCTATGGCCGCCGCTGTATCATGGGAGCGTGTCCGCAATAACTCAACGCCATGCGAGCTCCCTCGCATGAAGGTGTTGAGTCCTTGCAGGGGGGGAGCCGAGACAGCCGCCGAGGCACCCCAGAAGACCAGGTTCGGGGCCACTCTGTGAAAAACGAGCTGCACAGTGGAGGTAAGTATAATACGCTTGTTATTTAAAAAAAAAAAAACATTTTTTATCTTTACTGATCTTTTAACTGGCATGGTGGTAATGAGTTCTTAGAAATGTCACATTTTCAGTTGTAACAAGGCAGGGTCTTGCCACTAGGTGGCGCATTTGATCTACCATATACATTTGTGTTAGCCTGTGCTTCCATGTAATGTCCTAGTAGTTTACATTGTTTGTGCAGATCATTTATCTAGATCAAGGGTCTCCAAACTTTCTAAACAAAGGGCCAGTTTACTGTCTACTTCAGACTTTAGGAGCGCTGGTGTCCTATCAATATGGGTCCCCTATCAGATAGGGCAGGCCTGGACTGTGCATGCGCAATCGGAGATCACGGAAATCTCTGAGAATGAACATCTGTTCCATCAGCTGTAGTTGGAGCATGCGCAGTTAACACGCCGCTCACTCCCGATGCTTATCCACGCCGCTCGCTCTATCAGATGGGGGACCCATCAAGATAGAACAGTGCTGCCCGCTCTCACTCAATACACCAAAGGGGCGGATGTTTTTTTCAAAGGGGCGGGTGTATTATTGAGCACTGACCATCATAAATTTCTTGTATTCAGTGAGCGCGGCCTTTTATAATCATATCCGCCCCTTTGATAAAACCATACGCCCCTTGCTGTATTGAGTCAGCGCCGTGTTAACTGCGCATGCTCCAACTACAGCTGATGGATCCACTGGCGTAGCGTGGGGGCAGGGGGGGCTGTCGCACCGGGTGAAAAATTTGGGGGGGAGGGCGAAATCCCGTTGTCCGGGACTGTGCCATGCGTGTGACTTTTTAATATCAATGGGAGTCCGAGTCATAATGTTATGTCCCGAGGCGAGTACGGCCACCGCCCTGTGATTGGGCGTATGTGGTCATGTGCTCACTGCCAGCGCGCCGGATCTGGCCAATCCATGATCGTGGGCGCCGGGCGCATGCGCAAAGGCTGCCCTGGCCTAGAGGAGTCTGAACCAGGTATAAAATGTGATGGAGCTATAAAACAAATTGCTAACTGCTGCTCCAACTTAAAGTGATTGTAAATGTTCGTTTTGCACAGAGTGGCCCCAATCCTGCTGTTATGGGGAAAAGGGAACAATAACTACTGGTAGATATTGATGGTCGGACTTTAAGGCCAAGAGGAAGTATGTTAAAAAATAGAACTTTATTACATAGAATACAGCACAAAATTACAAAAATAAATAATAAATATACTGTATAAAAAGACAATAACCAATAATAGCAAAATCCTTAGAAGTCGCCGACACGCGTTTCGCCATGGGGCTTCTTCAGGAGGATGACAAGGATTTTGTAGAGAGGTAATGCAACAGAGAACAAATAGTTGTCTGGTGTTCTGGGGTCCCACGGCGGCTCTCCAGGCTCCTCCCCACAATAGCTAACCCCCTCTGGGAAGCTCTCTCCCGAGGGGGTTACCTTGCGGGCATGCTCCCTGTTATACACTCTCCATCCATAGACACAGAGTGTATGATTCGGTCCTGCCCCCGACGGCTGTGTCATTGGATTTGATTGACAGCAGTGGGAGCCAATGGCTACGCTGCTATCAATCTATCCAATCAACGCCGAGACTCTGTGGAGAAGACGACGACGTGGACGCGCAAAGCAGGTGAACGGGCTCAGGTAAGTAGAATGGGGGGGGCTGGGGGGCCCATGACAGCCAGGTGTTTTTTCACCTTAATGCATAAAATGCATTTAAGGTGAAAAAACACAAACATTTACAACCCCTTTAAGCACACGGCCGAATGTCAGGAGGCAACGGGCGGTAAAAAAAAAACAGCTGACATTTGCCCTTGTGTATGTCGGTCTGTCCGAAAGAAACCGTCCGTTTGGCTGGCTTCTGTCGGATGTGCATGCTGGAAAACCAGCAGCTGACCCACTCCCAATCAGCGTTCTCAGCCAATGATAGAGAGTGCTAATCGGAGTGTTCTGGCAGGAAGGGGCGCTCTTCCTGTCAAAACACAACAGCTCAGTGGAAGAGATCGCTGTACTAACTTTGCATAAGTTAGTACAGCGGCTCCCGACCGTAGCTAACAGTTTTTTTTTGTTGAACCCCAAAAAAACTATCGTGTGTATAAGGCTTTAGCCTGCATTTGAGGTCTGTTATCTTGCTAGTCTATGGGCGGATAAATCCTCATGTCTATGTAGTGTCACACACATAGATGGTATCTCCTATAGGCAGATACTGCAGGAAGTATGTTCACAATCGAATATCTTTAATATAATCATCAAAATATATCTATTTAACCTCTTCCTGATTGCTGGGTGTAGATCTTTATCCCACATAGCTGGTGGTCCCACACTTTTGGTAAATCTAATGAAAATCAGACAACAAAAGTTGTATAGTGTATATGGTCAGGGCCGTCTTAATAGCATCATGGGTCCCTGGGCAAAGTAATGCTCTGGGGCCCCTACAATGGAGACAGTTCAGGTAAACACAAATCAAGAAAGTAGGGGATATCTAGGGTGAAGAAGGGTCAGAGTGCTTGGGGGGATATCTAGGGTGAAGAGGGGTCAGAGTGCTTGGGGGGGATATCTAGGGTGAAGGGGGTCAGAGTGCTGGGGGGGTATCTAGGGTAAAGAGGGGTCAGAGTGCTGGGGGGATATCTATGGTGAAGAGGGGTCAGAGTGCTTGGGGGGGGGATATCTAGGGTAAATGGGGGTCAGAGTGCTGGGGGGATATCTAGGGTGAAGAGGGGTCAGAGTGCTGGGGGGGATATCTAGGGTAAAGGGGGGTCAGAGTGCTGGGGGGATATCTAGGGTGAAGAGGGGTCAGAGTGCTGGGGGGATATCCATGGTGAAGAGGGGTCAGAGTGCTTGGGGGGATATCTAGAATGAAGGGGGGTCAGAGTGCTGGGGGATATCTAGGGTGAAGAGGGGTCAGAGTGCTGGGGGGATATCTAGGCTGAAGAGGGGTCAGAGTGCTGGGGGGATATCCAGGGTGAAGAGGGGTCAGAGTGCTTGGGGGGATATCTAAGGTGAAGGGGGGTCAGAGTGCTGGGGGGATATCTAGGGTGAAGAGGGGTCAGAGTGCTGGGTGGGGGATATCTAGGACAAAGGGGGGTCAGAGTGCTGGGGGGATATCTGCGGTGAAGGGGGGTCAGAGCGCTTGGGGGGGATATCTAGGGTGAAGAGGGGTCAGAGCGCTTGGGGGGGATATCTAGGGTGAAGAGGGGTCAGAGTGCTTGAGGGGGATATCTGGGGTGAAGATTGGTCAGAGTGCTTGGGGGATATCTAGGGTGAAGAGGGGTCAGAGCGCTTGGGGGATATCTAGGGTGAACAGGGGTCAGAGTGCTGGGGGGATATCTAGGGTGAAGAGGGGTCAGAGTGATGGGGGGACATCTGGAATGTAGAGGGGCAGCCCGGGCTCAAGGACAAGCTGCTTTGGGGAAAGAGCAGAGGCCCCCCATGCAGCTGGGGCCCCTGGGAAGTGCCCAGGTGTGCCCTCTCATTAAGACAGCCCTGTGTATGGGGTCTTACTCAGCAGGTTAGTTTAATATTTCTTTGTGCCCCCAGATATATTGGAAGCCCTCGGTGACCTCCCGCCATTCTGGACTGGTGAGTGGGAACAGTGATTCATAGGTGACCTCAATAACTCCGTAACGTGAGGCGTTATGAATCTGCTTTGCGCCATCTGCTGATAGAGGTCTCGGACATTATCGGCCCTCGTCCTCGGTTATCACGGCATCCCAGCTGAATAGTCCAGGCACAGTTTTGTTTGGCAAATACAGGAAGCAGTTTACATGACTACGTAGGGCTCTGGTTCCGCTGTCTTTCTGAAATAGTATTATTGTAAAGGGATAATACTGATTACAGGCTGTCCCAGAGGATGCACTTGCCTTTCATGACTGACTCATTTCCTTAGCCTGCACAACTTCACTTCGATACGGCTCCTGAGAGCCGGCACACCCTGGACATCCTCAGGGAATCTGCAGCATGAATTGGGACCCCGGGATTTCACTTCTTTAAGCTGACAACCCAACGTTCTAAAATTCCCTGAAAAATGCACCTCGGTGAAGTTCTTCTTGCTTTTGCATTGACACGTCCTGTCTAGTGGAATAAAATAATGATCACCCCAAAGTAAAAAACTTTTTAATGAATGTTCTTCAAAAAATGGCAAAACTTTTACAAATTTCAATCCGTCACAAAAGCAAATATAACAGAACACAAAAAAGAGACCAATACTGAAATCCAGATATCATTTATTGTTCAAGGTATCTGTTAGAAAGCCAGCGCGTTTCAAGGGTTTTGAGATGCCTCATTCATCAGGGTTTAAAGATGGTGAAGAAATCTGGAAATCCAAATCTTGTAGTAGCAAAAAGCATCTAAAGTGGAACTGAAACAGGTTTTATGCTATTTATAAATATGTTGCTCCCAGCATAGAATAGGCTGCTAGGTAAATTTAGTTTAGCTCCTCTGTAGATAGTTGAGCAGGGACTGATTGCTTAGGTCTCTCTACTTCCAGCTGTCTTGTAGAGGCTTCTATAGAGGGGAACAGACAGGCAGCATGAATATTTATGGGACTCCATATAATCTCTGGGGAGGTGTGCCCAGAAGGTGGAGGAAGAGCTCATAAATAGTCTGAGACCTGTGCAGCAGAGTGCAGTGTTCTTGGGTCCAGTCCTGCAGGAGAAGACCAATTGGGGCCAGAGTACTAGAGAACCTTTGTTAAGACATTGAGGTCCCAGCTAGGCTTAGCTGGGGGCCTATTCATGGATCCACTGTCCAAGGATTAAGCTGGATCAGGAGAAAGCTCACTGGAGAGAGCCAGGAGGAAGTTGGTGGGAAGGAGTCTAGCTGTCCTATGGTGGTGTGAGACCACATCTCCCTCACTAGGAAGAGCCTAGTATTGGCAGGAGGCAAACAGTGATCCTGTGGCAGAGTAAATGTTGCCCAATGCTGAGGAGAAGGGACTGTGTGTAGTTCTTAAACTCCTGAGGGAGTAAAAGCCACAAGCAGCATTAGGAATCTTTTGGGACATCCATTGTGTGTGGTGCGGCCAGAAAGTTGTACATCAGGGTATGCCATGCTCCATATCCCTATCCAAGTTCATGTTCAATAAAAACCCTGAAAATAACCCCTAGACCATGGGTGCTTAACCTGTGGCCCTCCAGCTGTTGCATAACTACAAGTCCCATGAGGCATAGGTGTTTAGTGTGTTTTTTATTTGTTTTTATAGTTTTTGGTCCTTTACAGTAAAGAATATTTTCCTGTGCAGTACCTGGCTTCCCTGATATTTAATATAACTCTAGAAATCTAAACTATTTATACGACTAGGCACCAGGGACTGAATATTTGGCAGCAGGGAATAGATGATGAGTATGAGCCTTTAGGTTGGGTCCACACCTTTGCAAATTTGATGCAGGTTTCCTCGCATCTAATTCACATAGCAGGAGATTGTGACAGGCTGTATATGGAGGCAGTTCACACATCTCTGCAGCGGCTCCGGTGCGATTTGCACAGGAGCCCTGTGCATCTTTTGGTCAATTTCAGGTCCGAATTCAGCCCAAAATTTGGACTGAAATCGGACCTGAAACTGTGAATGGAGACGTCCTGGACTCCTGCTGTCAACCGCTGCGTGTGTGAACCCAGCCTTACTAGAGGAGACATCAGTTCAGCTATCCACCTCTCAAACAGAATAAATGTTACACCAATCCGTATGTGTTCAGCACAACTACATCAACCCATGTTTTTCCAAACCAGCTACATTAACCCATGTGTGTTTAACCTAACTATATCAACCCACGTGTGCTCAATCCAAATGCATCAACTCATGTGTGTTCAACCTAACTGCACCAACCATTGTGTGTTCAACCTAACTGCACCCACCGTTGTGTGTTCAACCCAACTATATCAACCCACGTGTGTTCAACCTAACTGCACCAACTGTTGTGTGTTCAAGCTAACTGCACCCACCGATGTGTGTTCAACCCAACTATATCAACCCACGTGTGTTCAACCTAACTGCACCAACTGTTGTGTGTTCAACCTAACTGCACCCACCGTTGTGTGTTCAACCCAACTATATCAACCCACGTGTGTTCAACTTAACTGCACCAACCGTTGTGTGTTCAACCTAACTGCACCCACCGTTGTGTGTTCAACCCAACTATATCAACCCACGTGTGTTCAACCTAACTGCACCAACTGTTGTGTGTTCAACCCAACTACATTAACCCATATTTGTTCAACCCAACTACATCAACCCATGTGTGTTTAACCCAACTACATCAACCCATGTGTGTCCAACCCAACTACATCAACCCATGTGTGTTCACTCCAACTACATCAACTCATGTGTGTTCACTCCAACTACATCAACCCATGTGTGTTCAGCCCAACTACATCAACCCATGTGTTCAGCAGCCTACACTACATGTGTGTTCAGTGTGTTCCCAACTACATCAACCCAACTACATCAACCCTGTGTGTTCACTCCAACTACATCAACTCATCCAACTGTGTGTTCACTCCAACTATGTGTGTTCATGTGTGTTCAGCATCAACTACATCAACCCATGTGTGTTCAGCCCAACTACATCAACCCATGTGTGTTCAACCCAACTACATCAACCCATGTGGGTTCAACCCAACTACATCAACCAATGTGTGTTCAACCCAACTACATCAACCCATGTGTGTTCAACCCAACTACATCAACCCATGTGTGTTCAACCCAACTACATCAACCCATGTGTGTTCAACCCAACTACATCAACCCATGTGTGTTCAATCCAACTACATAAACCCGTGTGTGTTCAACCCAACTACATCAACCCATGTGTGTTCAACCCAACTACATCAACCCAACTACATCAACCCATGTGTGTTCAACCCAACTACATCAACCCATGTGTGTTCAGCCCAACTACATCAACCCATGTGTGTCCAGCCCAACTACATCAACCCATGTGTGTTCAGCCCAACTACATCAACCCTTGCATGCTCAACCCAACTACATCAACATATGTGTGTTCAACTCAGCTACACCAACCAATGTGTGGTCAATCCAACTACATTAAACCTTGCGTGTTCAACCCAAATACATCAACCCATGTGTATTTAACTCAACTACACCAACCCCTTTGTGTTCCACCCAAATACATCAACCCTTGTGTGTTGAACCCAACCACATCAACCCTGGTGTTCTCAACCCAACTACATCAACCTATGTGTTTTCAAAACAACTACATTAACCCATGTGTGTTCAACCCAACTACATCAACCCATGTGTGTTCAATCCAACTACATAAACCCGTGTGTGTTCAACCCAACTACATCAACCCATGTGTGTTCAACCCAACTACATCAACCCATGTGTGTTCAACCCAACTACATCAACCCATGTGTGTTCAGCCCAACTACATCAACCCATGTGTGTCCAGCCCAACTACATCAACCCATGTGTGTTCAGCCCAACTACATCAACCCTTGCATGCTCAACCCAACTACATCAACATATGTGTGTTCAACTCAGCTACACCAACCAATGTGTGGTCAATCCAACTACATCAAACCTTGTGTGTTCAACCCAAATACATCAACCCATGTGTATTTAACTCAACTACACCAACCCTTTTGTGTTCCACCCAAATACATCAACCCTTGTGTGTTGAACCCAACCACATCAACCCTTGTGTTCTCAACCCAACTACATCAACCTATGTGTTTTCAAAACAAGTACATTAACCCATGTGTGTTTAACCCAACTACATCAACCTATGTGTGTTCAACCCTACTACATTAACCTATGTGTTTTCAATCCAACTACATTAACCCATGTTTGTTCAATCCAACTACATTAATCCATGTGTGTTCAACCCAACTACATCAACCCATGTGTACTCAATACAACTAGATCAATACATGTGTGTTAAACCCAACTATATCAACCCATGTGTGTTCAACTCAGCTACATCAACCCATGTGTGTTCAACTCAGCTACACCAACCCATGTGTGTTCAACTCAGCTACATCAACCCATGTGTGTTCAACTCAGCTACATCAACCCATGTGTGTTCAACTCAGCTACATCAACCCATGTGTGTTCAACTCAGCTACATCAACCCATGTGTGTTCAACTCAGCTACATCAACCCATGTGTGTTCAACTCAGCTACATCAACCCATGTGTGTTGAGTGTACCTGCAAAGCTGAATACAGATTTAATTGTTGATAGACCACTTCATATTGAAGCTGAAGTGAAGCTGTAGTTGGAGGTGAATTTACATTTCTTGCCTTCACTTATCATTATAGAGGATTTATATAGCAGCACCAGCAGTTTGCTCAGTGCTTTACACTATAAAGGGGGGCAGTACAGTTACAATACAATTCAATACAAGTGGGTTAGAAGCGCCCTGCTTGTAAGAGCTTTCAATCTAATATCTGGAATCATTTCTAGAATATGTGGCATATTCTAGAAATGTTTCACTTTTTCCATACCCGGCAGAGTGTTTCTGTGTGAACGCCTCACACAGACAGCTCAATAAAGCTCTTAACGATCAAGCCAATTAAAACACACCAGTAAGATTAATGGAAGCATCCGTGGTGCCAATTTGTACTAATTGGGTAAAAGTACAGGAAAAGTCAATTCCCTCATAAATTCATCCCTAGGCGATGACATCTTTTAAGCAAACACGTTAATTAAACACATTACAGGGGCCAGAAGCACCAATCTGATGATTACTTAGTTGCTCCTTTAACCTCTTGGTGTAAAGTGCAGGTACAAGGCAGCAGGTTTCATCCTCATAAATGTCTTTCTTATGCAAGTCTTCAGGGATGGAAAAATATTAGGAAATGACTTCGCTGAATACACTTATGTATATAGCCTGCTCTTAATACATGTGTATAGCCCGCTCCTAGTACTGAGATTTTAGTGTGCATAATTGTCTGAGACCATCCACATTCCTAACAGCAATGTTAAAGTGCCATTAAACTCTAAAAATGTAAGGACTGCTGACAGGTAGAGTTTTTATGATAGAAGAGACCCCATCAGTCGCTTCTTTCATAAACCCTTCTCACTGCCGGTGTTGTGACGAGAAATGGGCCCCGTCGAATAATGCCCGCCCTGTACTGCACAGGCACAGTGTTTTTGCAGTACGGAGCACTACAAAGCCGCCAAAAGTCTCTGAACATAAACAGCTGTACACGGCGCTTGCGCAAAGAAGACGATATTATGCCACACGCTCACACACGCTCCCGATGCTTGGGCAACTCTGCAAGGGGCGGGTGTATTATTGATTGAACTCTGCAAGGGACGGATGCCTACAGAAGAGGCTGTATTGTATTATGATGGGTAGAGCTGATACGATGGGGGTGGATTTCTCAAAGGGGCGGTTGATGTAGTTGGGTTGAACACACAGGGGTTTATGTAGTTGGATTGAACACACATTGGTTGATGTAGTTGGGTTGAACACACATGGGTTGATGTAGTTGATGTGTGTGGTCAATCCAACTACATCAAACCTTGTGTGTTCAACCCAAATACATCAACCCACGTGTATTTAACTCAACTACACCAACCCTTTTGTGTTCCACCCAAATATATCAACCCTTGTGTGTTGAACCCAACCACATCAACCCTTGTGTTCTCAACCCAACTACATCAAACTATGTGTTTTCAAAACAACTACATTAACCCGTGCGTGAGCATGTGGCACAATATTGTCTTCTTTGCGCAGGCGCCATGTACAGCTGTTCATGTTCGGAGACTTTCGGTGGCTCTGTAGTGCTCCGTGCTGCGCCTGCGCAGTATGGGACGGGCATTATTCGACGGGGTCATTTCTCGTCAGAACACCTGCATGTGCAGCTCAGTGTACCTTTATGGCACTGCTCTGTGCCATGATGATATGACTCAAGTGCATTAGGGTAGCCACCTCATCCCTTTAACCACTTGCTTACTGGGCACATAAACCCCCTTCGTTCCCAGGCAAAATTTCAGCTACCAGCACTGCGTCGCTTTAACTGACATTTGCGCGGTCGTGCGACGTGGCTCCCAAACAAAATTGACGTCCTTTTTTCCCTACAAATAGAGCTTTATTTTGGTGGTATTTGATCACCTCTGCGGTTTTTATTTTTTGCGCTATAAACAAAAAAAGAGCGACAATTTAAAAAATAAATATATATTTTTTACTTTTTGCTATAATAAATATCCCAATTTTTTTAAAAAAAATAAAAAAAAATTCACAGTTAAGGCCGATGCGTATTTTTCGACATATTTTTGTAAAAAAAAAAAAAAAAAATCGCAATAAGCGACTGGTTTGCGCAAAAGTTATAGCGCCTACAAAATGGGGAACAGAATTATGATTTTTTTTTATTATTATTATTTTTACTAGTAATGGCGGCGATCTGTGATTTTTATTGCGACTGTGATATTGAGGCAGACATATCGGACACTTTTGACACAATTTTGGGACCATTCACATTTATACAGCGATCAGTGCTATAAAAATGCACTAATTACTGTATAAATGTGACTGGCAGGGAAAGGGTTAACACTAGGGGGTGAGTAAGGGGTTAAATGTGTATCCTGGGTGTGTTCTAACTGTGTGGGGGGTGACTGTGGGAGGTGACCGATGCTGTGTCCCTATGTACAAGGGACACAGATCGGTCTCCTCTCCACTGACAGCACGTGGAGCTCTGCCAGGTACATGCATCGGATCCCCAGCGATGCGGCGGGACAGTGTTTACCCGCCGCGCTCCACCCGGGTAATGCACAAAAATCACGTCCAAAGACGCCTCAGGTCCGCGCTGTTGACGTATTATGTCAATAGCGCGGGTCTGAATTGGTTAAAACCGAACACATATTAATTACACAGGTTCTGTCGCTGAATAAATTCACTTGGTGCCTTACCTGCATTAAATAAGCCTCAGAACCTGTGTAAATCATATGTGTTCAGTTTTAAAGCGATAAGGTTTGCCACGTGCGAATGAGTGGGAGTGAGGTCATTATGGTGAATGAATGAAGGACTTGTATAGCACTACACATGCAAACTGAATCGCCTCTAGGCGCTTTTTGAAGTCAGTGTCTTCCTGGCTGGTCATTTACCCCGTAGGATCTCGACACGGTTGTGTCGTACACACATATATACATATATACTGGGCCAATTTTGGACAGGATCCAATTGACCTACCAGCATGTCTTTGGAGTGTCAACAGAACAGAGCGAACCCAAAAGGAAGACCAGGCGAATGGCATCGCTGGAGGACTTTGTTTGACAGGTAAGTCTGCTATAATGTACTAATATGGGGTGCATACTACCACAATATAAACCTCCTGGGGGCACATATAGGGTGACCACATTTCCAAACTACCATTCAGGGACACTCCCCTTCCCAAAATCAGCTTGTGCTGTAACGAATCACATCACAGTGATTGGACACAAGAGGCGGGATTTATGATTTCTCCAATCACAAGCAGTGGGCGGGGTATGTGCTCCTCCAGGCATTCCTGGCCAGGCTGCAAGTACTGTCAGTGAGTAAAGCAGCGATGTGGCGGCCTTTTTTGGGGGCATCAGTTTGGCCTGGGGGGGTAGCTGTGTCAGTTTCATTCCAGGACACTGTATTGTCCTGGAATGAAGGTGCCCGGGACAGACCTGCAAAATGAGTGACTGTCCCGGGCAATCTGGGACACGTGGTCACCCTAGGCCCATATATTTTAAAATATATAGCAGAGTTTAATTCTGCTTTAAGCCTTGATGAAGGGGGCCTGTTAGAATGTCAGATCTTATGATAAAATTAACTTTTTATGGTTTTCCAACATTTCATTGTTGCTTCTGCTTTTTTTCATATGTCTGTTGGATTTTATTCAAAGCGCCTCTTCATGCCCACGAGATGCCCAACGAAGCCCTCAACACATCAGTCTGGTTTATATTTTTGTCTTTGAAATTAATCCACACATTAGAATGTAAAAACTCCTATTGTTATCTTTTATTATTTTAATAATCTTTTTATATGCAAGTTATTTGCAACCCCATCAACTACATATATTGAATACCCTTATGTATGTGATTTGAGATGTGTGGAGGTGTGCAGCCACAAATATCCTGAAGTCACTCCACTTGAAGTGGCAGGAGGGGGGTCATAATGTGGCTGTTGAGATAGAGGGGAAAACTTTGTCTAAAAGTCTGGTGGAGACAGTGGAGTGGGGTAGCGGCTATAGTTTAGCTGTAGTTCCCTATGGAGTTGTGAGCTGGGTTCTGACTTCCAAGTATGCATGACCCCAAGTTCACACTGGGCTGCGGGAGTGAAGCCGTGCAGCTGAACTCGCACGATTTCAGTCCCAATTTCGGCCGCGATTACCGAGACATTTGTGTAGGTTTCTACTCTTTTGAAAACGTTGCGACGCCGCAATTGCTGGCAAATGCCGTAAACTATTTTCTGATCTAAATTGTGAATATTCTCTGTAACTTCTGTGTAATACTAAAAGTGTTACTAAACCCACAACAGTAAAATCAGTCTGTATATGCAGTAAAGCATGCTTGTTATACTTACTGTGGAACCTAAGGGGGTAATTCTCTGCATCGTGTAAAAAAGATGTTTGATCCTGTCTTCTCTGATCCTCCCCTTTTTCCACTGACTCCAATATATTTCCTAATATTTACAGAGCCAGGGGACAGACTGCACATGCTCAGTTTGGTGTGTATTGCTAGAGAGTTTTAATTGTATTTTCTTGGGAGGGTGCAAGTGATCAGCACAGGGCCAATCAGCACTGTCCAGACAGAGGGTCAAGGGCCCTGCATTCTTATAGGACAGGGGTAGGCAACCTTGGCTCTCCAGCTGTGGTGAAACTACAAATCCCATCATGCCTCTGCCTCTAGGAGTCATGCCTGTGATTGTCAGGGTCTTGCAATGTCTCATGGGACTTGTAGTTTCAAAACAGCTGGAGAGCCGAGGTTGCCTACCCCTGTTATAGGACAATCACAGGAGTATGACAATTCCTCTTACAAGCTTTAAATAAGACACTCATCGTGTCATAATACTGCTCTAACTGCTGATGAGAAAAGGTATTTTGTGGGTTCAGTAACACTTTAATAAGCTTGCATATTTCTAATGCTCAAAAGCGTCTTCTGAGGACAAAGCACACAATGGTGACTATCCAAACTATCTTTGTTTCTTGTGTCTTCTGTCCTAGAGGTACAGTCTCTTTGCAGGGACAAAGCAGGAAGCTGTAGAGATATTCCAGCTTGAAACGGAGCCAGAGAGTTATCAAAAAATAACACATCAAGGACTTTGCTAGCAGGAAGAGGATGCTGGGTAATCTTAAGGGCCCGCCAATTGGTCATATGTGTGATTAGGATGGGGTTATTGTAGAAAATGGGAAGAAAGGTATAACCTCACCATGCTCCCTAGGAAGGATACATTTTTTTTGAGAAGCAATGGAAATCGGCAACACTTGTCACTGATATTGAAGTTTCCTCAGTTTAAAGACCGTGTGGGTGAAAGTCAAAGACAGGGTGTTCACCTCAGAAATATGTTGTAACTACACAAATAAAGAAAAACGTATTCTCCAGTTTGTCTTCGCCTCCATTTTGCTCTACTACAGCCATTAGCCCCCTAGCCTAGGGTGACCAGACATCCCCGGATTCCAGGGACAGTCCCCAGATTGAGGAGACTCACTGTCCCCAGACCAAGTCTGTCCCCGGTTTTGTCCACAGATTGGCTTTAAACAGGGGCTGGGAGAATTTCAGTGCAGCCACTCCTACTAGCTTAGGGGGGTGTATTTTTTTTTTACATTATCTGTGACCCTTTCTGATGATCACGCGCTGGTCGGAGCGGAGTGACCATTTCTTCAGTTTCAGGTACATGCCCATTCAGCTCCGCTCACATGTTCTTCTGCCTTGATTCAAGCCCCGGCCAGCTCTCTGCCTGCTTATCTCCTTGCCTTCTCTGGCAGAGTGATCTTCCTCCACTCCCCACCTAGTAGTAGCCAGGGGCCCGGAGAGTAAGACTTGACAGGTTGTGAGGCAGGCGGTCTCGGCGATGGGCAGAGAGTGGCTGATTGGCGCCATTAATAGTAAAAACAAATTATGTCCCCAGATTTAATTTAAAAAATCTGGTCACCTTACCCTACCCCCTCCTACCACAATATTTCCCTGCACGCTGAGAGATTTCTAGATGGCATGTTCAAAATCTTCTTATGGAATTAGGATTGTCTGGTTGAGGTCTGGGACTCTGACTTTTTTTTTTTTTAAATCAGTAAAATGGTTTATTGTGCCAAAAAACAAAACAAAGTAAGATACAGAAATACAGATCAGCACATCTACCAATCACAGAACTTCAGCACAAAGATAGTACCTTACATATGCCAGAACAGAGGCACTAGAAGATCACAGAAACCATATACTGTCAATGACAAAATTTAAACAGTGCCGGGTAGGCGAGAAACCACCTCGCCCCCCAACTCAATCACAGACTAGGCGGCCAACGGGCCGCAACTGAAAGTCTGCATTCCACAGTCTGCCCAAGAAAATAAAAAAAATAAGCCACAGTGTAAGGGACTCGGACTTAAAGTTCACGTTTGTGTTCTCAGTCCCTTTCAAATGGTAAATGTGGTCATTGGTGACCTCCTTTTGAAAATACCACCTTTCTGGCTATCTCTGGCATACAGTACAATACATTTGAAGCCTCATACACACACTCGGTTTTCTCGGCAAGAACCAGCAAGAAAACTGCTGGCAGAGCTTTCTTGTTGAGTAAACCGAGCGTGTGTACGAGGCTTTCAGGTTTCTCGTCTGGAAATCTGCCCAGAATCTCGATGAAAAAAAATAGAGAACCTGCTCTCTATTTTCTTGTCGAGATTCTTGTCGGCCTGTTTCCAGACAAGAAACCCGATCGTCTGTATACTTACTTGTCGCCATGGAAACCCGCGCATGCTCAAAATTACTTTGACGCATGTGCGCTTGCTTTCACGGCATAGGTAGGGTGAAGCAAGATGTCGGCGACAGAATCGAATATGACGAACGCATGCTCGTCGTACGCGATGACATCATTGTGTTCTTGCCTTTCAAAAGAACCACGGTTCTTTTGAAATGAGTGTGTGTACACTGGGGCGGCAAGAGATTCTTGCCCGTGTGTACGAGGATAAGACACTGACCCGGCATGCAAATCAGTAAAGTTAGAATCACTAATATGCATAATTGTTCATGGCCAGTGACTGGCAAAGTACTGGAGCCAATGGTCAACAATAAAGCCACGCATGCTCAGAACTAATGCTAAACATCACACAACAATAAGAGCTGAAAAACCATGTGATTTGGTGAATGTTGGCTAAAAATTTTGGGCCGTGTGTATGCAGAACAAGTTCATGGCCAACGCCCTTCGGACCAAAATCCACTGAAAAGTCAGATGGAAGTCTGATCGTGTGTACAAGGCTTTAGCGACCTTGTTCTCTGTATTATTATAAAATAATTCCTGCACAGTCACACCTCAGGTTAGTCTTAATTCCTGCACCTTCAGATCTCAGATGGGCACCAGTTCCTGCAACTTCACACCTCAGATCAGTCCCAATTCCTGCACCTTCAGAGCTCAGATCAGCCCCAATTACTGCACCTTCAGAGCTCAAATGGGCACCAATTCCTGCACCTTCAGAGCTCAGATCAGCACCAGTTCCTCCAACTTCACACCTCAGATCAGTCCCAATTCCTGCACCTTCAGAGCTCAGATCAGCCCCAATTCCTGCACCTTCAGAGCTCAGATCAGCACCAGTTCCTCCAACTTCACACCTCAGATCAGTCCCAATTCCTGCACCTTCAGAGCTCAGATCAGCCCCAATTCCTGCACCTTCAGAGCTCAGATCAGCCCCAATTCCTGCACCTTCAGAGCTCAAATGGGCACCAATTCCTGCACCTTCAGAGCTCAGATCAGCACCAGTTCCTCCAACTTCACACCTCAGATCAGTCCCAATTCCTGCACCTTCAGAGCTCAGATCAGCCCCAATTCCTGCACATTCAGAGCTCAAATGGGCACCAATTCCTGCACCTTCAGAGCTCAGATCAGCACCAGTTCCTGCAACTTCACGCCTCAGATCAGTCCCAATTCTTGCACCTTCAGATCTAAGATCATCTTTAGTTCCTGCATCTTCACATCTTAGATCCACCCAGATTCCTGCATTTCCACACCTCAGCTCCAATTCCTACACTTTGAGACCCCATATCATCCCTAATTCATGACCTCAGATCAGCCACAGTGCAGGAACCTTCACACCTCAAATCTGATACAACATCTGCACCTTCAGGCCCCAGATTAGCCCTATAAGCCTTCACCTTCATTTAATTTATTTCCCAATCATTTTTACATCTTAGACCGGCCATATAAGGTTCGAATCTCAGCTGGTTCAGCAGGAATTGGCCAAGATTCAAACCATTAATGGGCAGGCTGAATTTGCCAAGTTGATTGATCAATGAACTTGGGTACAACCAGCCTTCTGGATTCGCTTCTTATTTTTGCAAGCGGCTGCTATAGCCACTAGCGATAATCACCGTCTTCTCCCAGTAAAGACAGCTTCCCCTGCCCGCCCCTGCCTGAGAAGACAGTTGCTCGGTAGAAGGGCTTCCCCTGTCAACACTGTGTTGATGGGAAAATTTCTCTCCTGCAACCAAGAAATTTGCACCGTCTATGGGCTGCTTTAGTTGCTGATCTTCTCCAACCACTTTTGGCCACTCCTATCTACACGCAGACACTCAAGCATCAGCTGCACATCATTGCTCTGAACTGGTTTATTAATCGTGACAGCAGTAGGCCAGCCCCATGAAATAGGTATTTGCGCAGCTGCTGGCAGTCTCCACCAGGAGAACATTTGACAGTGGGACAATGCTGGACCACAATTGAGAGACAGTTATTACGACAGAGAAGGAAGAGCCTGAACAAGGACCTCCATGGCAGGATTTATTCGAATACACTATATTACAAAAAGTTTTGGGACACCTGTTTTTTACACGCACATGAACTTTAATGGCATCCCAGACTTAGTCCATAGGGTTCAATATTGAGTTAGCCCACCCTTTGCAGCTATAACAGATTCAACTCCTCTGGGAAGGTTATCCACAAGGTTTATGAGGGTGTCTATGGGGATGTTTGACCATTCTTCCAGAAGCACATTTGTGAGGTCAGGCATGGATGTTGAACAAGAAGGCCTGGCTTGCAGTCGTTGCTCTAATTTATCCCAAAGGTGTTCTATCACCAGTCATGTTCCTCCACCCCAAACTCGCTCAATCATGTCTTTATGGACTTTACTGTGCACTGGTCCAAATCATTTGGTGGAGGGAGGATTATGATGTGGGGTAATTTTTCAGGGGTTGGGTTTGGACCCTTAGTTCCAGTGAAGGGAACTCTTAAGGTGTCAGCATACCAAGACATTTTGGACAATTTCATGCTCCCAACTTTGTGGGAAGAGTTTGGGGATGGCCCCTTCCTGTTCCAACATGACCGCACTCCTAAACCTTGTGGACAGCCATCCCAGAAGAGCTTAAGCTGTTATAGCTGCAAACGGTGAACCAACTCAATATTGAACCCTACGGATTCAAGCCCTGTACACACGACCGGGAATCTCGTCCGTTTGAAAACCATCAGTTTTCCTGACGGGATTCCTGCCAAGCGTGCCTTGAAAAGCCATGTATACACACGGTCACACAAAAGACCCGCCGTTCTTTTGAATGGCAAGAACGCGGTGACGTCAAAGACTACGAAAAGCCGGCTAAATTACATTCATGCAACGAATTGTTATCGAGCATGTGCAGTTTATTTCCCCTTCAGGTAAGAAAACAGACGACCGGTTTTCTCGGCAGCTAACACTGGAATCCCGATTGGAAAATAGAGAGCAGGTTCTCTATTTTTTTCAGGCCGTTTTCCTGTCGGAAAAACTGCTAGGGAGCATACACATGGTCGGGATTCCCAGCTAAAAGCTCTCCTGGAAGTTTTCCTGCTGGGAAAAATGGTCGTGTGTACAAGGCTTAAGACTGGGATGCCATTAAAGTTCATGTACTTGTAAAGGCATGACCTTAATATTTTAAAGCTTAAAGGGGTTGTAAAGGTAACATTTTTTCCTAAATAGCTTCCTTTACCTTAGTGCAGTCCTCCATCACTTACCTCATCTTTCCATTTTGCTTTTAAATGTCTTTATTTCTTCTGAGAAATCTCACTTGCTGTTCTTCTGTCTGTAACTCCACACAGTAATGCAAGGCTTTCTCCCTAGTGTGTACAGGGATGGACTGGCCATTGGTACTACAGGGAGTTTCCCGGTGGGCCGATGGCTCAGTGGGCCGGATTCAGTGACAGCGGACCGCCACCCCCCTCACCTCCTCTCCCTACCTGCAGCACTCACCTGGGGGGGACAGAGAAGCAGGGGGAGGACCAGAGGAGCAGGGGGGACAACAGAGGATCATGGGGGAGGGGACAGACAGCTGACTTCTACCTAATCTTGTCCCATAAGGGGGGGGCACCAAACTGATTCTTTGCCCCGGGTGAAATCATGTCTAGCTCCCCCACTGGTACTGCCTATAAGAGAGCAGTACCAGCCGCTCTACTCTAATAAAGTAGAATGGCTAGTGGCTAGTGAAGAGGGGGCCTGGGTGGTCTGAGGAGGGGTGCGGAAGATGTCCGGCCGCCATGGGAGAGACCTGTCAAAGTGGGCCAGTCTGGATGAAGTCCAGGGCCGAATTTTTGTCCCAGTCCAGCCCTGAGTGTGTAGAAAGCCTCTTGAGGGGAGGGGGGGGGGCGAGCAGGCAAGTCAGGACACTCTCTACTTTGAGGATAGAGAAAGGAGCTGTGTGTTAGTGGGCGTTCTGACACTCCTGCTCACCACCTCCCCCCTCAAAAAGGTTTTCTCCACACCAGGGAGAAAGCCTTGCATTACTGTGTGGAGTTACAGACAGAAGAACAGGAAGTGAGGATTTCTCAGAAGAAATAAAGACATTTAAAAGCAAAATGGAAGGATGAGGTAAGTGAAGGAGGACTGCACTAAGGTAAAGGAAGCTATTTAGGGAAAAAACAAATTACCTTTACAACCCCTTTAAGTAAGATTGTATTGAATAGTGAGTAGGTTTAGATCTACTTGAATAGTAAAAGAGAAAACATGAGTGTTCCAATCTAATATGGTTAGTCCAATAAGGGGAAAGATTTTTAAACTCTTTTCACATTGATGAGCTTCTGCTGTACAGTTTCCACTGCGATAACAACAACATGATGACCTCACAAGGTCCATTCACAGGAGGTTAAAGCATATCTTATTCCATTGTCCATGACTTATACAAGTGGTATGAAAGCCAGAGCCATAGTTTGGCAGCTTCATGAAACGTCCTCTGCCTTTCACTGCTGTCCTTAATGTGTGAGTTTTGTAAAGCTGCCAGAACATTTTTACTAGGATGTTTAAGCCCACAAAGAATTTTCAGTAAAAACAGGAAACAAGGCATCGATTACCCTGGTGTCAACTCCTCAACAAGGCCACATTTCAACATCGCATTTGTAATTTCCTGCTTGTCATTGGCAGGGGGCACTTTAAAAGCTAATGGAGGGGACGGTGTACACGAAATGTTATGTAACTTTTCTCTTCCTGAGTACAGAGACAGACAGAGGTGCTATGTACTGGAACCAACCAACCATTACCAAACTGTTGTGCCTGTGACAAAGAGATAGACACAACAAGGTGACATTAATCTTCCATTACAAAGATTGTGCCTTTAGAAATAACGGCCTTTGTTTCTTTACACTTGTAGCGCCCACCTACTTTGCAGGACTGGTGCTAGTCAAATTTAAATGTAGATCAGAGTATAGTTAGACTCTGATCCTGATTGTTAGTGGCAAATTGCTGTCTCTGTCTCAGCTTGGCTGTGAGCCATTCTGCTGTGCTGGGGTGTTCTTCCAACCCGGTACTGTAGGTGGCAGCAGTGGAGTTGAGGTTTGGGTGCTCTTCCCAGCAGCCAATGGCAAGGGTTTGTCCTCATCGTGCATGCTGGGAGGGGGTATTCATGGGACAGACGCCATTGTTCTGGGTCTTCTTCGTCCAGTGTGGCACCCGCATTTAGACGTAACTTATCCAAGAGGCATATCTTCAAGAATTCCACCCAGAGGCGACCTGTGGCAGAGGCATCTTCTGGCGCTCTTTGAGAGGGTCTGTGGCAGAGACTTTCTCCCAAGTTTAAGTTAACCTAGGAGGGTCTGTGGCATAGACTTATTCCTATATTCCTAGTGTCAGAGCGACACTAAACCCACTCCGGCGGGAGTGGTGAAGAAAAGTGTTACGTTTGGAGCAGGACTGTTTCCTATCATTACGCCTGAATATGCTATCCTTCCTCCTTTCAACTTTACTTTCCTCACTGCAAGTTTATTGTTTTTTACCCGGCTGGGTAATAAAGAGCACAGCAAAAGAGCACCCGTCGTGGACATTCCTTTACTGCTGTTTATGCACATACGCATCATCACAGCCTAGAGAATTCGGAGGAGCCACGAGGTAACATGCCGCCCAAAATCCAGCAGCTCCAATGGGGGTAATGCTACACACTCTGTGGGCTTTTTTTTTGTGTTGCACAAAACAACTAGTAATACTTTCCCTTTGTAAATACATACACTATATTACCAAAAGTATTGTGACACCTGCCTTTACAGCACTTGAACTTTAATGGCATCCCAGTTTAATGCCGCGTACACACGCTCGGAATTTCTGACAACAAATGTTCGATGCGAGCTTTTGGTCGGAAATTCCGACCATGTGTAGGCCCCATCTCGGACATTTTTTATTGGAGTTTTCCGACAACAAAATTTGAGAGCTGGTTCTCAAATTTTTCGAAAACAAAATCTGTTCTTGTAAATTCCAATAGTGTGTAGTCAATTCCAGATGCACATAATTCCACGCAAGCTCTGAAATCAATTACAGACGAACGGAAGCGC